>VWZK01006341.1:0-109597 GCA_013396935.1 Baryphthengus martii | reverse complement strand
ATCTGAGGGATGGGGGTCAAGAGGAAGGGTCAATCTCTTTTCAGCGGTGCCCAGCAACAGAAAAAGAAATAATGAGTTTAAGTTAGAACGTAAGAAGTTCTACCTCAACAGGAGGAGAAACTTCTTTGGTGGGAGGGTGATGAAGCCTGGCCCAGGCTGCCCAGAGAGGTGGTGGAGTCTCCTTCTCTGGAGACTTTCCAACCCCCCCTGGCTCTGTTCCTGTGTGTCCTGCCCTGGGTGATCCTGCTCTGGCAGGGGGGTTGGACTTGAGGATCTCCAGAAGTCCCTTCCAACCCCTACCAGTCTATGAGTCTGATTCTACGAGAGGAGCTGGCATGGAAGGGCTGACACATAAAGAGATACAGACAGCTCCTCTCCAAGAGCCCTGCCAATGAGATCATCGTGCTCTGTGGATGTGAAGAAACATCTGTCTGAGCCTCAGCCGCCCAGCAGAGGAAAGTGGATTCCTCGCTGAAGTGCTGAAGTATGCAGAGCAGCCCACAGCTGAGGGCAGCCTGGCTTGTGCGAGCAAAGGTCGTTTAAGGAAAACAAAGATTTCACAGCGCCTTGAACTGCACCAAGTTCAAGACGAGAGCGTCACCGCGGGGCTGCTCGGAGCGCGGTGGCAGCCGAACCCGCTGTGCGCGGCTCGGCCCCGGCCGTCTGTCAGCGGGAAGAACCTCCGGCTTCAACTCGGGCTCTCCTCGAGGAATCGGGCTCCGGGGCAGAGCAGAGACCCACGTAACGCTCCCGGGTACGCCCCTGGTAATGCCCCTCCTCGAGGACTAACTCTCTCACTTAGGGCTTGGCCTTGCAGCATCGAGGGGAGAGGGGAGGAGAAGGCCATCGCCGCTCCCTGCTCTGCGCTACCAGGAGCGTCTGGGCAGCGGGGCCGTGTTCTCCATCCCTTGCCACTAGGAAACGAAGGGCTGGAGCGGGCAGCGCTTCCTCCGCAGCATCCCGGCATCTCCGGTGCTGCCCAAAAACGAGACATCATCCGAGAGACAGAGGAAAGTCTGAAATAAGCTCACTGCTGTTTCATCTCAGAGCGTCCTTGGTTCCATTTGCTCTTTGAGGGGTGGTGTCTCTGCTTTAATGTCATTTTAATGCACTTTGCTGTGATTTTAAGTAAATATTGTAGGGCAGGCCTGCTGAGTGAGTCAAAGTCTGAACCTAAGACTAATCAATTCTACTCAGAGAAAAAAAAAACAAACAACATAAGAATGTTTTCCTTGTTCTACGTCCACGTCTCCTGCAATGCAACTTTAGTAGTGTCAGACTATTACTTATGCTGGTTTTATTTTCTTTATTTATGTTGAGAATACAATAAACCTGAATAAAAAGCAGCAGGTCCAGGAATCGCAGCCAGAGAACAAAAAGTTGCAATTGTTTTTGTGCGGAGAGATAGATACTCTGTCTGGATGCTCCAGGGGTGAGGTTATGGTGCTGCTGATCCAAATGGAGCTGAGCACCGCCCGAAGAGCACGCAAGAGGATGCAGCGAGGCTCAGAAAACTCTGGGTTTGGGGCTGGGGCAGGGCTTGAGGACTGAAAGCCATCTAGCGCTCAGGGCAATGCCCAAGACACAGTCCAAAAAGGCAGGAGAGTCCACCCTGTGCATCCTGCGCACCGGCAAAGATCTGACTTTGTATCGCTGGAGCCTGGCCTGGATAGATCAGCGGTTCCCTCAGCAGTACAAAGGCGTTAGCAGTTCATGCCAACGTGCAGCTGCACTCTGTTTGCACCACGTTTTGTAGTTAGCTATGATCTAGTGAGCCTGACTTCATGAACTACTCCTTCTGTCCACGACCAACCATAACTCTTCTTCTCCAGTAATAGAATCGCAGAATGGCTTGAGGGAAGGGAGTCAAGCTCATCTAGTTCCACCCTCCCCTGCCATGGCAGGGACACCTCCCACCAGAGCAGGTTGCTCAGAGCCTCATCCAGCCTGGCCTTCAACACTTCCAGGGATGAGGTTCCCACAACTTCTCTGGGCAACTCATTCCAGGGTCTCACCACCCTCAGAGGAAAGAACATCTTCCTGCTGTCCAATCTGAATCTCCCCTGCTCTAGTTTCAAACCATTGCCCCTTGTCCTATCCCCACAGGCCCTTCTAAAAAGTCCCTCCCCAGCTTTCTTGTAGCCTCTTCAGGTCCTGGAGGCTGCTCTAAGGTCTCCCTGGAGCCTCCTCTTCTCCAGGCTGAAGAGCCCCATCTCCCTCAGCCCATCCCCATAGTAGAGGTGCTCCAGCCCTCGGATCATCTTTCTGGCCTCCTCTGGACCCTCTCCGACAGATCCATGTTCTCCTTGGGTTGGGGGTTGCTTTGAAATCAGGGAGCTCTTTTTTCAAGTCTCCGTTGTCCTCGATAACCATGCTTTTGCCCAGCCTTGTTGGACATGCTATCTGCTCTGAACAAGGACTTGGACTGGAGTCTGAGCATAAGCCTCTCAGCTGCAGACCAGAGCACAGACGGCACAGGAGCGCGGACATGAGAGCCAGCCCTGACCCGGAGCTTGCACAGCGCGGAGCTGCGCTCGTCAGACACCTCTGCCCCTGTTCCCTGGTGCATGACGTTGGTCTCGCTTCAGAGTTCAGACCTTCCCCTTCGAAGCGGCCAGAGGGTGCCTTTCCCTCACCCCAGCACACCGTTCCCTGTCTCCTCCTGTTTCCTTTGCCCTCCGCGTCAGCTGCGCTGCAGCGAATTGACAGCGACCTCTTTGGCGACGCTTTCTGCTGCTGCGCGATGGGTAACTGCGCAGGGCACTCGGCACGCGTGGAGGGCACGGCCACAGGTCAGGCTTCCCCCTCTCTTCACGTCAACTGACAGGCTAAGGGAATTCTTGTGTTTCGTGGCTCGACGCTCCTCTCACCCATGCAGATCGGGGGGAGAATGCCAGAGAGGAGTTTTCAGTCCAGATGGACTGAGATGGACTTTGGCAGCTTCGCTGCCTCAGAGGAGCTGGAGAAGCCAGTATCTCCTAGGGGAGGAGACTTGTCAGACCGAATGACAAGGAGACATCCAGGAACCAAATTACTGCACCACTGCACAGGAGAAGCAGAAAATGTTTTACTAGAGCCCTGGGTACAGCACAAAGAAGACCCAGGAGATAGGGAGCTACAAAGCCAGATGTTAAATGGGGCTCCCATCTTGTACAGAACAACAGACACAAACAAGAAGTTGTGCTAGCCAGGGTGTGACCACAAACAAGTAATCCTAGAGCTCTGGAAGAACTAGCTTTCTCTGAAATGCCTGGCAAGAGATGTATTTTCCCACCTGCACTTACCAGAAGCGGGCCCTGAGTCGCAGCTGGGCTTCGCACCAAGCAATTGCAATAGAAAAATCAAGTATCAGCATCATCGACCTACTCCGTGCTTCAGTGCTGTTTTATCTGGAAAACTATCCTGATGAAGAGAAAGTTGGTTGGCTAATCACCCACCCACCCATTCAAGCTTTTACAGGGCTCTCCATCGCCAGCACAGCTCAGTTCATCCCACAGAAGGTGACGAGAACAGGAACAGACCCTCTAAATAAATGGGCCCAAATGCCTCGTCCAGTCTTGGGACTGGGGTGCAGAACCAGAGCAAGCATCTGAGGCACTACAGGTAGGAGGAGTGTGGGGTCTCCCTACAATCAGTTGAAATTCAAAGAGTTTCATATGACTGATTTCAGGGGGGTGTCACTGGCCACCGGTTAGCAACCCCTCTTGGCTGTCCACCAAGGTTTATTGCCTCATTTAGGTGCCCATGTTTCGAAGGGGTGGACATGAAAGATGAAGGCAGAACACCCAGGAGGCAGGAAATGAACCTGTACTCACCAAATGCTACTTCGCATCCTTAAACAGAAGTCACTTTTCATCCCAGGAGAAAAAGACAATCTCCTTCACCAAATTATACCACAGCTTTGAGAATAAGAGGAGCCAATTCCACCAGACTTTCTAGCAGGAAGACGGTCGCTGGAGATGCAGAATGTACGAATGGAGGGAACAAGGGGTATATGGAAAGGCTGCTGTGCTGAAGGCCTTGGCTGCGTTTTATTTCCCTTTCTGCAGCCACAACGCTTCAGGGTGGGGGGAGAGTCCCAGCTGTGCCTCAGAAGAGACAACTGAAGCAATACAGAGCCATTATTGAATCTGAAATTCAGTGGGATCAGCAAACTCAGCGAGGACGATTCACTCTTGCATTTTACGGTGTTTTTCTAGAGAGTACAACTCACAGGCACACGCGTGATGAATTCTGCTTGGAGCGGCCTTGCTCTTTCACCTTCAGCAGCTAATTGTCTTTGGGATGAAGGCAGCAGGAGAAGCCTTCAGGAGAACAAAGCAGGTGGCCGTGGGAGGCTCATGGCCTCTGACCACCGGCCTCACCCCGCGAGCTCTTTGCTTTGACCCAAGCTTTGCCTTTTGTTCTTCTCATCTGGTTGGCTGAGGAGCGTGGCCGGGGTTGGCAGGGAAGGGTGGGAGGTGGGGGAACGGGACATTAGGCTACTGAGGCCGTGGCACAGGACGGTGGTTGCTGAGCACTCAAGAGAGTGAGCTGAAGCATTTGTGTCCTGGACACGGATCCAGCAAATGGGAGCGCAAAGAGCAGCAGATGCCTCGGCCAAGTTGTGGCATTTCCTAGGAACTCCACGGCTTTGTCCAAGCCATTTCCCAGCTCCTCCCGCCTCTCTTTCTGTTTTCATCTGAGCCTGGAGACTAACTGGGAGAGGGACTGTCACTCAGAGCACGGTGACCTGCACAAGCCATTGACTGGGATTCGGCAGGCTGAGTTCAGCTGCAGGGAGGACGAGCTTTTCTCTGGGGATGCTGCAGTAATTCTTTTTTTTATCTCTACCCAGCTCGCTCTTCGGCCCCCATCAGAGCAGGACTCAAACTAGGAGGAAGCTTTTTCTTTTGTTCTATTTCAACCCAGCTCTCTGTGGTTCCAGCTGCTCAGGGTGAGGCTCAACGCCCGACACAGAGGAAAGGTAATTTAGGAAAGGGAAACCGGTCCCACAGCAGCGGCCTGCCCGCCACGGTACTGAGAAGATATCTCTTTCACAGAGGAAGATGGAACACATTTTTCTGAAGTGAAGATGAAAAATATTTCTGTTTCTCTTGGTTTCCTATCAAGTTGGACTTAATACCTGGAAAAATATCAGCATTTTAAGATCATAAAACACTGGGACTGGCTTCTGAGCTCCTGAGTTTAAAAAGAGTCACTGGAAAAGATATGATCCTTAATGTTGTTTTGCATGGGTCTTTAGGAATTCAAACTTTCCGTACACAGTATCCTGTTTTATCCTGTTGTTACGAGAAAGAGGAGAGAGAAATAAGAAGAACTACAGAAATAAAGAGAAGAGAAAGGGAAAAGAAAAGAGAAAGAGAGGGGAAAGAAGAAATGTGAACAATAACCTGTGATTTGATACCTGATTCCGAATCAAGCACGCACAAAAACTTGTGGGAGATACTGGCCAAATGACTAACAGGCAAGCACTAAATATATGTCAGAGTTCCCACCAGTCTCTGCAAAGAAAGGCCCCACGAAACTGTAGCTACTTTCAAAGAAAAGCACATACACCAGTGTGAGAAACCAGCACGAAATTTCCAATCCAAACCCTCCCTGTCAAAGATCCCGGGCGCTTGATTTGAACCCGGTCCAGGCGTGAAACTTCCACAAACATCTGTGAGGGTGATGAGTGGGGAGAGCAGGAGGAATGCGGCGTGGAGAGGAGCAGTGGATCCCAGAGCAGCTCTCAGCCTCTCGGGGAGAGGAAGGCGGGAAACTGGCCGCTTGCCCGGCCCTGGCCGGCAGGAGCCAACTGGCACAGACAGCTCACGATGTCTCTCCCGTGGCTACGGAGGAGAAACTGCCTATAGCCAACGTGGTGTGGATCCTCTCCCACGGAAGCGGTTTCTGCACAGGGTACTTTACAAAACCCCTCCCCAGATTTGCATCCCTGTGTGCCTGGACAAAGGTGATACAGGGAAAAGACCAGGGAGAGAATAACCCGTATCTGCTTCCCAACAACATTTTCTCATTTGGGAGCAGCATCGGTCAGGAGCTCCCGAGTTCCCAGGGGGTTTGCTGCTCTCAGCCCCCACCAGGATAACCCCCCAAATCCCAGGCAGCTTCTGCTATGTGGGGGGATTCTGTGGGCTTAAAACCCCCCAGCTCGCACGACTTGTGCTGCCTTTTACATCACACAAAGGTGTCTGGAGGCAGTTTGAGGAAACTCTTCACGAGCTCCTGGGCTTGTTCACCAGCGTCTCTCGGTGAGCTCGGGCTGTGTGGAGAGCGCTTGGCAATGCCAGGAGACGCTGCCTCCCACAGCAAGCCTGCTGAGTGTACGGCTACCTCTGTATCTGTTAGGCACCAACCAACCATTAAAACTGCCTCATTTCATGATAAAACAGCACCGCAAAAAAAACCCCAAACATTCCCATCTGTGTCTCATTACTAAATACAGAGCCTAAAACTCGGCCGTGCTCATAAAACCTACCGTTCCCAAGGCATTCCTCCCACCTCTGCCACCCAATAAATGATAAATTGGAGGACTGACCTGTTTTCTCCCCAGATTAAGAAGAAATCTTCCATTGATAAGATCGTCACTCTGACAGGGCTCTAATAACTCGGTCTCTAATTGCAGATGGAGCACTGAAAACTGCGGACTGTCAGGGTTTACTTAAAGGACCCTGTGAAAAGTACCTCAAAGTGATAAAATCTGGAGCAAGATCCAGAGTCTTCTGTCAGGTCTCAGTACTACCTGCTAGATTTGACTCTCTGACTCCCAGGAATAACATGATACAAAATGGTGTTTCCTTCTGAAGCCACCAAGGCGGTGGGATTTCCCTCAAATGAGAACGGTAAAGACATTAATCAAAACTAGTGACAAATAACCTTACATGTGGGCACGGCACCCCAACTCTAGCAGAGGCAGTTGCCTGCACTGAAGATAAGCAACCTGTTTAAAATTAGAAGGAAAAAAAAAAAGAAGCAGGAAAACTACCTAACTTTCTTTGATGCCTTGCTATGCTTTGGTCTGTTCGGATGTCGGAGCGCTGGGCTGTATTTGTATTTATTTGTACGATCCTGTTCTGTTCAAGCAACCCCAAAGCAGGGCACATTGAAGAGTAAATTGCTTCAGATACCGTGAAGAATTGCAGCTTCCACAGACCTTCTGCAGACTCTGAAATTATTAAGAGCTTATTTAGAGTATCAGCTCAGCCATGCTGGGCTGTGACTAAAGCTGCCACACACCTCCCTAGGTAGCTCTGTGCATTTGAGGGCCCCACAGCGCAGGGAGCGCTTCTGCCAATTCGACCTCCAGTTGAAATCTGACTCATCAGCTTACTCACAACTTACTCACAACTTCTCGTCCGCGCCTGGCTCTGCAGACCTACCACGACCCACCGCTCTGCCAGCCTCTGCCTCTTGAGATCTGCCACTACATTATGTGGGACTGAACCAGCCGGAGAACCTACCAAAAAGAAATCATTCAGAGCAGACTCCTCCGAAAAGTGAAACAAGATGATAGAGGGCTCTACCCTGCCAAATTTGAGCGTGGGAACAAGCTGAGTAGCCTCGACCTTTGGCTCGCGACAGAGCGTGAAGCGTGGCTCTTTCGGTGGCGAGTGGGCATTTGTATGTCAGCAAACAGGCCTGATGACTTTTGCAGGAGCTGGTTTTGGCTTATTGACGCCGCGGGATGGGTGTCATTTCCAGGAAGATCTGGTCATTCTTCCCATCGTCTTTCTGGAAAGGGGTAGCTAGTCTTGGAGAAATGCTGAGTGACCCAGCTAAGACACTGCCTCACACAGCACTGTCATCTCTCCTCTGGAGGTTGAATAACAAAGCCTGCTGGGTATGAGGAAAAGAGAGAAAAATCCAAATGAAAAATGAAACGTGCTCTTTTGGCAGTGATAACTGGAATGACTTTTATCAAGGGCAATGGCAAACATCCCTCTGGAGAGGAAAAAAAGAGCCCGCAGGATCCTGCAGCCTGATGAAAACAGCGATCTGGGGAGGGTTTGGGCACTTTGGCTTTGGGCAAAGAAGACAGGGCACGGTTCTGGGCAGGATATTCCAAGATGTGACCACGAGAAGAACACAACTCAACGGCCGTTCTCACGTTACGTGACTCAGGAATATCACCCTGTGCAGGGCAGTGCTAACGGCTCGAGGAAACGGGAATTACTGTCCTACAAGAGATTTTAGTGAGAAATAATTCCCATCCCTGCCATCCCCATTTGCTGGGTTTGCCTTGCCTTCCCAGGCAGATCTCTGACCGTCGACGTCAAAGCCATGACCTTGTAATTCTTTCTGCCTATGGGGAAATTTTGCCCTGGATGGAGACACGAGCGGGACGCTCTGGTTTATGAGCTGGCTACTCCCCGCTCCAGAAAGAGAGCCCCGGCAGGTCAAGAGCCAGCTCTGTGCTTTGTTTTACGGTAACGAGCCTTCGGTTTCGCGTTAGTCCTGCGAGCTGATGAGCAGATCACTGGGCTTTTGGCTTTGGAGCCATGAGTTCCAGGAAAAAGAGCTAATGTTTAGGTTAACTTTTCCACGGCTATTAATGGAAAACCACACTGCAATAGCATCTGCGGAAAGGTTACGATTTCGTTCTCTGCAGTCTAGCAACAGAAATGCGCCAGTTCAGACTTCACGGTGGGTTAAACAATAACTCTTTTTTAGCTCCCGTGCAGGTTTTGAGTCTGCAGAAAGAAGCAGCAAGTAGCTACACAGCAATGTGGGACCTGGGGAGTCCGCACGGCTGCTCGGGTCTGAAAAGGGAACGTGGTCTAGTGTTTAAAGCAGGGGAATTTGAAATCCTATCTCCTGCTTTCTGTTCTTTGCTTCAGGAGGAGGTTTCTCTTTGTGACACTGAAGCAGCACGATCTGGAATCAGCCAGTTGCCTTCAATCTGAATTTCCTCATCTCTGAACCAGACTCCTAATTCAAAATAAGGAAGGACCATGGGGACTTCCCAGGATAATTGATTTTGCTCATGTGCTTGGTGATGTTGATAGTTAATTAGGAATATCTGGCCTTCCCCATATCACCGGTCACCTTGGCTACTCCATAATGAAACAGATTTCACGACTTCCAGTGAACTCACTGGAGGTTCGTGCAGCAGAGTTCGCTCCTCAGTATCCAATTAAGAACAAATAATTACAGCTTTGGGGATATTTTCCTCGGATTTGTGCACTCCAAGCAAAAGCCCAGGCGAACCGCTCCATTCCTTCTGCGTTTTTCGCTATAGCAATAATAACGCAGCCTGAAGTTACGAACGGCGTTCCTGTCTGCCAGAAGCACTTAATGGGCTTAGCAGCTCCTCCTGAGCCTGCTGACGACTCAGCTTACTGCAAGCACGGAACGGCTGATGACCGTGGTGCTCACGCTGAAATCAATTGTCTTTGTGGCCCCAGGATCTGCAAGTCACTGGTGGTGGGGTCACCAGGTGGGACAGGGGCCATGATTTACCAAGTACAAGTGTATGCTGCTCGTAGGGACATATAGGAAAGGGCTCTTCCTTACTGGTAGAGTCCTGGGCTCTTCTTTTCGTACCTCATGCAGGATATTGTCCAGGGTCCTGCAGGTACCACACGGTTTCCCACCCGGGATGGGGGCCTGACCAGGGAAAGCTGAGGAATGAATTGAGCTGTAGTTTAAGTCACCCCGTTCTGTGCCTCAGACTACAGGTAAAGCACCAGCCCTCGGTGCTTTCACTTCTGGGTGGCTTTGCTTGTCTAGCAAGTCCCTGAGGGCCCCGATCGCTGATGTAAGACCCAGGGTTCCCCTCACAAGACCTCAGTGCAGATGGACCCAGACACACTTCTTCAGCTGCTGCTTAATTTTAGGAATTTATTGCAATCCCACAGGAAACGATGACCTCGCTTTCCCATAAGGATAAGGGAGAGTAAGCCCAGCTCACTGCTGGAAGCTATACGAGGGAAACACCACAAATGCACCAGCAGCATTCACTCTGCAAGAAACACGCGTAGGAGAGGTGGGTTTCCCAGACACCGTCACGCATCATAATCCTATTCTTTCTGCTACAGGAGTTTCACTTCCTACGCTTTTACTGGTTTCTAACAACCTAGATGCCTACTGAACAAATCTGCAATGTTTCCTGTGAGAATTTACATACCTAGACACTTTTCTGCCTCTGGTCTCCTGAGTTTTGCAATTCTACCCCCAGAGCCCAGCGCTACCGTCACCACACCGCTCCTTGGAGGCTTTTACTCCAACAGTTATTTCATTCACCCCACAGCTGCACAACTACTAAGACAAACCAGGAATCCCTTTTGTTTCTCAGCTCCTTATACCAAAGTCTGCCCTTTCCATGAACCCTACGAAGGAATATCCCCTGAGCAGAGCCAGCCTGGGCCCGCACTGCTCGGGAAATCTCAGGTGAACACTGAAGTAGGGTCATTTCTTGCCTCAATTCAAACCATACTTTACAGTAAAGCTCAGTACTAAAATGTGGACAAACCCTGTTTCATACAGTTTCTCAGAGGGTGAAATGCAGTTGTGTGCTTGGGACTAGGGAGGATGGGAGAGGGAGAGGAGCTGGACTGGAAACACAAGCACCTGCTTTTATATCAAGAGGGGAGGTGGTACTGAGTTAGATGGAGAGACCCAGCTCACCATCTTAAGTGCCTGCACCTCGACATCTGCCTTCTGGGAAACAAAAATAATCCCGTTTCAGTAGTTCAGAGGACCCAGCAGGAGTTTTGCTCTCTCCGTCTCCTGCGGCCCCATCCCCAGAGGCAGAGCCCGCGCAGGGCTCTGAGGCACGCGCACACACAGGTATTCACTTTGGCTGCTCCTTCTTTGGAAGCTGCATGGGCTGAAGGAGAACAAACTAGCTAGAAAAGTTGTTCCTTGTGGCTAAAGGAAGATTTGAACACTGCTAACAGAAGACTGCAGCTAGTGGTGGAGATGCCCTGGTTGGCATTCAGATAAATCAGAGCTGCCACGTGGTCTCAGCGCTCCCCACGGTATCTGCCTGCACTTGCTCTCGCCCCTTGCCTCAAACCAGGCTGAGATTCTGCCTTTGTTTTACACCTGTCCAGCACCTGGTACAATGGGTGTGGTTTCAGCTGATTCCTGGAGCACATGGATACACCGCTGTAAAGAACAAGGAGCAAAGCCTCAGGCTGAGGGGGTAGGCGACGGGGCCCTCCTGTCCCTCTCTTTTCAGTTTAGATTTCGTTTCCTTCCACTTCAGCACTGTGTGTGGAGCAAGAGGCGTCTCACTATTTCCCAGACAGGTCTTTGCAAGTACACAGGTTTTTCCACGAGACAGGGCAAGTCATGGAAAAGAGAGTTTGAATTTGTCAGAAATAGGACGACACCCTCCTGAAGTGGCAGAGCAGCCAGGGCCAATCTCCCCTGTGAAACAGCCAACTGTGTGCAGCACGGCAAAGGTTTTCCAAAGCGTAAGAACAAAGAAGGAGGAAATTTTGCTGTAATGTGGTAAAGATTCAGGCTGGGTTTTAGCTTCTCTGCACGGTTCAGGTACAAAGGTGACGGCCCACTCAGCTAGGAATGCTCAGAAAGGCTCTCCCATGAACCGGGAATCACGGGCTGCTGAACCAGGTCAGTTCCTGACACTGGTGCCAAAGATGGTGTGGGGACAGGCTTGGAAAGGCTGCCTCCCGGTTCAACACCGAGTCTCCTCAGCTTGCAAAAGAAAAATTGACTCTGGCACACCACGTAACAAACACTGCTGGACTCCTGTGATAAACTAGCTGAGCACCACACAGGTCTGCAATGTACGGAGCTGAACCTCCAGATCCTGAATCTCTACCACTAGCATCACGTTGTACCCACGTGAACCCAGAGGCCGCTGGGCAAACCTGTCCATGTACCTGCCAAGAGAGCTGTCCCTGCCCGCAGCCAGGACGGTGCCAGTCCTTTACATCTACTACTGAGCTCCAGCCACTTCCACAAATGCTTTGGGAAAGACAATACATTGGATTAGTCTCATTTAGAGGACAGGTAAAGCCTCTGAGAAATGAAAGGTGATTCAGTGGCTTGGTCAAGGTCACCCTACGTGGCAGTGGCAGGGACTGGAGCAACTCAAGGCTTCGACTCCCAGTCTTGTAGCCAAACATCACACATGAGAATATCCCAGAAATGTCCTGCTCATCTGGACACCTTAGATCTTGAATTACAAGAGCAGAACGCAACTTAAAAAACCTGCCCTTTGCTAGGCTTAAGAATTTCCGACTGTTGTTGCCTGGCGTCGGAGAGCTCTTTGCCATCCCCTGTTGCACGGCTGTGTAGAGGTAGAACCCCCGGCAGCAGCGCTGCAGCACACGCTCCAGTGATTCTCCACAAACGCTGTGGGACTCCACACGCAGGAGCAAGTCCTTGCTTTGCAGAATTGGGCCCTTCACAGAAGGTGGTCGTTAGGGATGAATGGCTGAGATAATCCAGAGTGGTCATCTGAACTCCTTAGGCTGCACAAAACACGCCCAGCGAAGCCTGAAATCAAGTTAACTTCAGGTTTTGGCATTTCACTGTTGTATAAAAACACCAGTGCGGTCGTAGGGCAGAGGTTGTTGTTGAAACCCGTGGTTTTGTGCGGTGAACATTCAAGCAGTTTGGCTGTAAATGTGCCTTATTTCATACTCTGGCTGTTCTGTTTATATTAAGATCAATTTTTAACGTTAGCACGTGCACACACACGCTCCTCCTTTCATAGTGAAAAGAACAACTGTGATGGTTTTAACGGGGACATTTGCATGTATTTCATTGCCTCATCCTCTCAGCGTAACTAAGCACAATTTGTACCAAAACCGTATCACTGAGATCTGACGAGATAGGAGCTTATGTGATTTCGCCAGCGAACTTGCGAAACTCGTTCTAGAAAAAGCTCCTCTCCCTGCACCTCTGTTAATTTATGTAGGGTACATCTTTATACATAATTACACATGGTTTTGTCATAGTTTTTCTCCGTATTTATACCCACCTATACCTCTATTTACTGACACACGCACAAAACAAAAATGCAATTAACGCAGCGCGATAAAAATTAAAAATATAATTTGCAACCAGAGTGAAATGTTCCCAGCCAAGTCTGGGCTTGAAACACGTTTTCATTATCTCTTCCTAAATTCCTGACAGAACAACGTTCATCAAAGAAATTCAAGAGACGCTAATGATTTGGACCCTGTGCTTGGTGAGTGATTATTCCATTAGGAAAACAATATAGTTTTCTAAAAAATACACATATTTTTGCATCACCTCTATCTGATGATGTTTCAAATGTAAAAATAACCTCATTAATGCTGACAAGAATGCAAACCTAGTCTCTCAAAAATGTGAGAAGACCACAGGAATCCCATGTGACTCTGACTTCCTTGCCTTATTGGAACCATCTGCGTCTGTTGGTAACTTCAGACCATTTCCAGGTTTGACTCAAAAGAAAAAAAGAATTTCACAACCTTTTTGTGCGTCTCAGCCTCCCCGCGTGCACTTCAAACCAGGTCCTCAACATCCCTCTTTTTTCCTTTTGCTTTGGGGCAGCAGGGGCGTTTTGAAAAGCCTTCTGCAAAGCAGCCCCAAGTTTGCTTTGTGGTTTGTTCTTGCAGACGCCGACAGGCACGCGGCCAGTTGTTGCAGAGATGACAACGTGCTGATTGGCACCCGTCACTGCTATCAAAAGCCAAAATGCTTATAGTGATCAAAGCCAGGTAAGGCTCTGGCCCTGGCTGCTGCCATGCTCTGGACCAGCATCTCTGGTGGTCCTCCTCGCAGAGGTCTCAGCTCCTTGTTGTCCAGCAACACCTAACCCTGTATCCCGCGCTTCCTAGTCAGCTATTTCTACCACTGTACTTTTTGCTGTGAAGAAACAGTCCTAGGACGAGGCATCTCAACCTTGATTAAAGGGCTCAGGGCATGAAGAGACAGGAGGCAAAGAGAAGGGATCGTCTGAGGTCACACAGAGGAGGAGGACTGGAATCTAAGCTCCAGTCCCCACATTATCCGCTGTGATGTATATAAATTGCAAATTTATGAGTCACTACCCGCGAACCAACGTCTCGTTACAGACTAACGCAGACTCCAGGGCAGAGGACGTCTTCCTTGACAATTTGTAAGGCACCAAGGAAGCTGTGTGGGCTACAGCAGATAAACAGCAACAACTAGTCAACAGAGTGGTGTCTCATTTTATGCAAGCGATCTTTCTGAAGAGCTCAGCTAATGTGCTGGCAGTGGATAAAGTAACTGATTATAGCAAGGGATTGCTTAGATATGAAAATGATGTAACCCTGGGATTAAGTCCAATTCCTTTTCAGGCTTCAAAACAAACAGAGATGCCTTTCAGTTATTTTCTTCTGGCATTTTTCATGTTGACCAGCGGGTGAATTAAGGTGCCCATTCGACAACACCAAGAGTCTGAAACTTGCTTCCTTCTTTTCTTCAGGAAAGAGCAGGACAGAGATACCAATTTCTTTCAAAACAGCTCATCCTTGTAGCTTTTAGGAATATCATACAGATCAAAGGCTCCTGTCAGCAAATTTCAGGCTTCTCTTTACCAGCCATAAATTTTGCCTGCGAGGGTTTGAATATTTATCTGCCCTGTGGCGGGTTTTTAATCCGGCGGCTCCGTTCAAAGCTGCTGGTTACGGTAGGATGCTTTGGTAATCACCACGCTGTGATTAGCTATCACTGGACATCATGCTGACGGGCCCTCCTGCACAATCACGCTGATGTCCATGCTGTGGCAACCGCTACGGCCGGCAGTTGGTAGGTAGCCGGCAGGCTGGGCGTGCTCGCTGGCTGCTACGCGGCTCTGGAGTCGTCACACAGAGCGGCTGCACAGCCCCATCCAGCCTGAGCAGGTCAGTCGGAAACTCCCCTGGGTGACCGGAGCCGCCAGCCCAGCCCCCACTGGCTGGGACAGGAGCGATGGGTGGCACAGCAGGTAGCGCACAGCGCAGCACCCTGGGAAAGGGGGACTGTGAGCCTGGTGAAAAGTCTCCAAGGTAATGGCAGGGCTTGGATTCCAGCTCATCAAAAACAGCCCTGACATCCCAGGTGGGGGATTCTGGTCACACAGTTGTTTGCACGAGTGGAAGTTTCCCATCATTTCAGTGCAACGCTTCCGATCCATTTCTTCTGTAACCTGGTCCTGCGGACACAGGTTTCCTTTTGAAAAAGATTTTCTGTGGAATTGCTCCTTCTCCTTGATATTTTTTCTTGCAAGGAAAGCAAACAGTTCAGACTGGCTCAGGACTATCTGTGCTGAAGGCACTGACAGCTGCAGTCAACACTGGCAGATGTTTCCGTGCTGCTGTCCCCATCAATTCAGCACTGACCTTCCCACTGGATTCTCAATCAGACCAACACAGAAATGTGTTTTAAGAGATAATGTTTGATGTTTGCTGACCTGGGAGAAGCCACCAGCCTTAAGGCAGCCTGAATCCTGCAGCGTTTGTATCCTAAGCTTTGGACACACATTTGAATTTCTCTTAGAAGACGAGTGGTACAGAGAGGAATAGAGGCGGGGATCAGATGGGGCTCAGAGTCGCTGTATTTTGTGAGGTGCGAATTTTTGCAACTATTTTTGCAACCTCTTGCTTTTTTTTTAGACTAATTTGTCTCCCCAGGGGACACTTGTAGATGGAGGTCATCTAATTAACAGTGATACTGCCTCATTCCTTCCCAGAGCCTTGCACAGAAGCCTCTAAATTTGGTAAAGCCAACCTTCCTAATGCCCAGCTCTGGTAATACCACTTTCTATGTCTCCAAAGGAGAAAGTGAGACATGACAGATGAAAAGCAGCACTCAAATCATAGGGAATGTCTATGGCAAGATGGGGGATGACTCAGAAATCTCAAATCTGAAGCCAGTGCTTGAATGCTAGATTCTTCTCCCTGTTCGAAATGTGAAGTAGTGAAACAACTCCCACATTTTTCCTGAACAAGATTCCTGCCTAATTCTGCCATTTCAGCTGTGTAAACGAATGGACATCATTTCGGGGGTTTACAGTGCGTTCTGGTATTGGTTTTGCCTGTGACATCATCCAGCAGTTATGTCACTACTGTAAAGGAGTAAATATAAACTGCTCACTCCAGCCTGAAAGTGATTAAAAACATCAAGAGGCTCACACATGGTTATTCAAAGAAGAAGACAAACACTCGCGCTCCTATTTTTGTTTACACGAAGGAAAAGAAATGTTCTCAGAGCAGGCTACCCTCACAGGCTGTCCAAGAAGCACTTCACATCTACAGAAGAAAGTGCCCAAACATTTGCAAGTCTTCCAGGAGCCAGCTGGAGAGAAACAGGTATTTTTAGCTGCTATAAATCTGGGTGGATTTTCAGCCAGCTTCTCTTTCACACTAAATTTTACTTGCACCCAAGTCAGAGATCCTTTCTAGCCCACCAGAGTCATAAAGGGCTTGATTTATGTCAAGGCTGGACCACATAACACCTCTACGTGCTAATTCTGCTATTGCTTATGGTGACAGGACACAGAAGGGCACGTCTGAGAGATCCATCACCGAAGAGGGATGGAGTCTGCTGCCCGCTGCACTGACAGAACTTGCTGCTACCCACATCAGCTTCGGTTAAACCGCTCCCGGTTTTCTGCAGCATAAATGGAAGTGGCACCTTTCATGTGTAAATAAGTGTAAATAAATCTTAGCTTAAGTCAACAAAATTATTCCCAGAGCAAGCAGTCTTCACACCCTGATTTCTGTGGGGACATTGCCAAGCATTAGCAATCTGTAGGTTATGACCTCTCCTGCCAGAAATCAGTATCAGACTCAGTGAAGATATTTTAGCAAATCTTCCCCCCTGGAGGAGTAAAACACTAAACTTTATTATTTGCAAAAGTTCATTGGTCCTGGATTCAGTGGAGCACTTCACAGGAAGCCAAATGTTACAGAACTGATTCTCCACCGGAAAATTACATTGTTGTTTCACCTGCAGTTGAGTTTCTTGGAGTCTTTGCAATGCTAGACAGTTTCTTACATATATTCCTGCAGCAGCTCCAACCTCCTTTGTTGATTTATGTCAGAGGGTGTAAACTGACTGCATAAAACCTTCGTACAACCGACGGCTTTCACTGTGAGGTGGATACGAGCAGGGGCTCAGAGCAATGTTGAATCTCCACCCTTGGACTGGGAACAGCTCTGGGCAACCGGGTGGAACCACCTACGCTGTAAGGAGTTAGTGGACGTGTCACAGCTACCACAGGGACTTCAAAGCACCCACGCCGTGTACCTTAAACACTGAGTAACTTTGCAAAGCTCGGGTGCAGTTCTCGCTCTCCCTCCCCAGCCGCGAGCCCCTGCTGGGTGCTCGGAGCTGGACACACCAGTGTGTGTTGGCCACGTCAGTGCTTGGCTTGGGACCTCTGGAGATAGTGGGGGATAACTGTCCTGAAATGACTTAGGAAGCACCCAGGTCTTTAATTCCACTGAAAAGGAGGAGAGGAGTACCTTGGAGATGAGAGGTAGCTCCGTAGTATCCTGCTGTCATAGACAGTATCGCTCCTGTAAAGCGACCTTAGCCCTTGTCCTTCAACACCTCCTGTTTCCACATTCCATTAACGTGCAGAAATTTGCACAAACCCAGTTTTCACTAAAAATATACGAGACTACTTCCTCCCTCTCACACAACAGTCCAAGCTTCATTCTGCAAACACTGCTTTGCAGAAGTGCCCATAAAGTTTAAATTTATCTAGCAAAATATATACAGGTATTTATGTACGTTCAGAATTTTATTCCAGAATGTAATATTTTAATGAATGAAAATATGCAGAAATATTCCTTATTATTCATGGGAATTACTTATGTAATTAATTGAAAGCAGCTATGTTATCTCAGACCGTCCTGGGTTCTCTGATGGGTATTTCTGTCACTGCACCTGGGCAGTTTTCCTGCTTGGAAGGGTATCGGGCAAGCTGCGGGAGCTGCCGTTGCACACAAAGCTGATGGACGCGACTGAGTTTTTGGTTCTAAGCTGCCAGGAGTACCCACCTTCAGCCCCATGTGCAAAGACAGAAACATCAGAGGGATTTTATTTTTCCCTAGCTGTAAAAAAACCAAGCAGTTTTGAGGCACGGTACCTTGTCTCCTGGCTGTGGGCGCATCACAGACACGCGGTCGTAACCTTTCCGCAGCAAGACCCAGAGAGCATCCAATTTCCCCTGCAACGACAAGAAACGCGGCGTTATCTTCTGTGCAAAGCAAGTGTGCTGTGCAAAGAGCACCAAAGGGAAAACGCAGCTTAGACCTACACAGTTTTTTCTTAATCATTTCCTCTGCCTGTACAAGATGTTGGAGGGCTGTGTTTTGTCTCACAGAGACTCACTCCCAAAGCGCTGTGAGTGCAAAGGAAGAGGCTTCAGATGAGCAATAAGAGATAGGTCTGGCACCCAACAGCATCCATGTATCCAGCCTTTACGGATTCCTCTGAAAATCTCCCAAGGTAAGAGGTGATCTCCCAGCTGAGAGCGAGTCCAGTACCTCCTCAGCTCCTAACGTGGCTGCTCTCACAACGCTAAATCAGTGCAGAAAGCGACTGGGTGGATTTAGATCATGCATTCCCTGATTTTCTGCCTCCTCCTCTGGCTGGCTGAGGACTTGCCTCTGACTCTAGGTGACCGCTGTGACATATTAGAAATAATTTTGATTTAGAACTCAAAACCATCTGCTGGAGAAAAGTGGCTGCAAATGTGCCTCGGCCAAGAGAGCCGAGTGCCAGCGAGGGGCTGTGTAACGACCCACTTCATCTTTCCTGTCAGCTCCGTGCTGGGGAGAGAGCGTCAGGTTACCGGGTCTCACACAAGCTCCCCAGTCCCAGCCCATACGTCAGTTAACATTTGTCTCTTCTCCAGGCGATCACACATGTCTTTCAAAGTCCTCTGTTCCTGTCAGCTCCGTGTCAGCTGCCCTACAGATGCCACCCTCAACACACTGCCCTGGTTCGGAAAAGCTGTTCCCCTCACTGTGTGGTCTCCTCCCGCGCCACAGGCCGGAGCCGCCCGGCTGCACGTGCGCAGGCCCAGACAGGTTTCGCTGAACACCCAACGTGTTGAAATCTCTTGTTGACAGAAAGCTTGGCCGAGATGTGGGGCCGGCCCCTTCCTGCCATTCCTGCAACGCTTCTCTGCGATGCAGACAAAGCGTCCACCCCGGACTGAAATTCAGCAGCGACACAAAACGCCGGGCCTGTGGTTATTTCCCAAACGAGCTGAATGAGGCCAGAAGCAGCAGCTCAAGGCTCTGCAATGGAGAAACATTCACAAATCATCCGCTCTAAAGCATACATCTGCTGAAGGATTCCCTGCTACACCCCCACTCTAAAAGGCCAGGGTTTCACTTTCAAAAGGGATTCAGCTTCCAGGAGATCTGCAGAAGGATTTTCACAAGTGCAGCAGGTTGGCTGGCTCAGCAGAAGGCTGCAAACATTGCAAGCTGAAGACTAATTTATTAAACTCGTCTCACATTAACTTCCTTTGTCTGCTTGAGTGCACAATACCCAGAGCTGTGCAACGATTCTGTGAGAGAGTTAACAACAGACAGTAGTTATTAAGGTTCCCCTTAGTATTGCTCCAAATGTTACAAACGCTGTGATACCAGAGCAGGCACCAGGAGTGAAACCAGTCTCAGAAACAGTCAGTAAACTGTATTGTGTCTGCAGAGACGGAGGCAAGCTAGTCCGAGAATGTACAAAGTTGTCCCTTGGTACAGAACTATTTCCTGCGGTCGAGAGGATCCAACACAAAGACCTCGCTGCACCCGACTGGACTCAGAAATTCACGTATGATCACTGCCCCTCTCCTGGAAATAAAGACTACAAAGATTTTGTGGCAGTGGAATTGCCTCCTCATGGTTGAGAGTAAACTTGAGTGTCTGTGAAGGTGAGAGACCTTCCCGAGAGCCAGAGGAGTTACATGGTCCTTCTGTGACCCCGGTTCTCTGCGTGCTCAGTGTATACTCCTCCTCTCATGGGGACGCAGAGGCTTTTCCTTCCCTTTTCAAGAAACCATCAGGGCTGTAATCCTCTCTGAGACCTATATTCCTCGACCGGTGTGTTGAGCCAACGGTTCAAAGCAGATTTGGGAGTTGGAGGGATACATGGGTGGAGATGGACACACGGAATGACTGCACAGACCTTGTTTCCATAGGATACTTCCTAAGGCAAGAGCCAGGAAAGTCTGTTACTCTCAAAGGAAGAAGCAAGAAACTCCTCTGTCAGACTCCTCTGCATTTGGACAGCACAGCCTCTTAGAACTGAGGGAAGCCATCCCTGTCTACCCCAATCCATCTTTCCCCCTACATCAGAGCTGGTTGAGGCTCTTGATCTCCTGTTCCTTCTGACAACTTAAGAAATAAGTACCTTTTCTTCCATTTCTTCTTTAGGAAACCAAAGGGGAAATTACAACTTTCCATGGAACAAAAAAGGCGTTTTTACTCTGCAGTCCTCATTTCCAAAAGCCTACCGAGATCTCCTGGGAAAAGGCAAGAGCTCCGTCCTTGAGAGTCTGAATGCAGTTTCAGGGTCTGCCTGAAACATCTGGGTGGAAGACAGAGAGTGGATCATGGAAAGGATGATGTTGGTCGAAATGAAAATGGCAATGGAAATATAAACACTCCAGGCCATGGGCTGTGTCTCTGGGAACTCCTTTGCAATTGAAGCACAGGGTTACTCGGAGAAAAAAAGAAAATCAGAAAGAAAATAAAGTTTTGAGTCTTGAGAAAGAAGAAACGATGAGGGCAGATGAGAAGTGGAGGAAGGCAGAGTTTGAGTCATTGCTTTAACATGAATGCGTTCTCTCCCTGAATTAATGGTTAAATCAGTATTGTATCGACCCTGGTCGAGGGAATGACCTGATACCTACAGTGCTCCTCAGACCTGCTATCTGGTGGTGTCAGTCAGAGGCAGTTTTGTAAGATGCCTAGAAATCCAAGCTGCCCTTGGGCCAGGAAGCTGTGCCTTGTCAGCTCTGCAAACAGGGACAGGAGGGTCAACAGCTAGAAAATGTGCCAGGGACACATGGCTTAGTAAATGCTGAAGTGGCCTCCACTCAGGATTCACTTGAGGTTTCTTTCTGAGAGCACCAGTTGTGGCTTCAACCACAGCCTCGAGGCAGGTCCTGCATGTGAGGGTTTGTGAATGAACAGTGTTTCACCTTGTCCTGTGGTGCTTTCTATATTGGGTTTTAGAGACTAATACGGGTCCTTTTGAACTCAAACAACTACTACGAATGCTTTTTGGAGGTGGAAGGCAGGAGATGTAGCTAAGCAGACAGGTAGGTAACAGCAGAGATAGAAGCAGGGGTAGGAGGTGTGGTGGGTTGAGCTTGGCTGAGCGCCACGTACCCACCAAGTTGCTCGATCACTCCCCCCCTACTTCCCTCAGCATGACAAGGGAGGAGAGAATAAGATGGGAAGAGCCCGTGGGGTACGATAAAGGCAGTTTCATAGGAAAAGGCACAAAGCAAAAAGCGAGGCCGCGTGCAAAGCAAAGCAAAACAAGATCTTATTCTCCGCTTCCCATCGACAGGCGCTGTCTGGCCTTTCCCGGGAAGCAGGGCTCTGCTACGCGCAGCGGTCGCTCGGAGGACGAGCGTCTTCCCAAACGGATGCCCCCGACCCCCTCCTTCTTTCTCTCCCTTTTATACTTGAGCTGACGTCACATGGTGTGAAAAATCTCTCGGGTCAGGTTGGGTCAGCTGTCCTGACCGCATCCCCTCCCAAGATCTTGCGACCCCATCCCACTGGAGCGGGAAGATGTTGGAAAGAGCCTCGGTGCCGTGCGAGCGCTGCCCAGCAGCAGCCACGACACCGGTGTCTGCTCTGCCTCCCAACCCAAAGCCCAGCACCGTAAGAGCTGCTCCGGGGAACAGTAACCCCAGCTCAGCCAAACCCAGTACAGGAGGAAAGCTGCTAAGCAAACTAGAGCACACAGAGCTGCGGGGCTGGCTGCAGTGGGGAGCACGGCCTGAATCAAAGTAAAGCGACAGGCACGATCCTTTACGATCCTTCACTTGCCTCTACGTTCTGTGCTGCCCTCCCCCTGTCAGGATTTGATAAGTTTCTTAGCGAGTTTTCAGACTTGGCATTCTCCTTGGATTATTTGTACTCACTGCTCAAACTGTTGAAACGATATTTTAAAAGGGGGGATAATCCAGTTGGCATCGAGCTAAGAAGTAATAGCAGTAAATAATAATAATCATAATGATAATGATAATCATAATAATAATAACCACAATCTGTTAAGTGTCAGTAGCCACATTTGGTAGGAAACAAATCTCTGGAGCCTTTCAAAAAGCAATCTATCCGCTTTCAGCCGTCCCCCTACCCGACAGGCATTACTCTGGGAAGAGCAGCAAAGAGAGGGAAGAAAAACTCCATCAGATACGCTGGCAAAGGGCAGAACACTCTAGGTAAAGACTGGCACTCACGCTGCCTAGAGAAAAGGAGGCCTGTGGGCCAACAGGATGACTGGCCCTGAAATGTGAATTTCCTGGCTCTGTGTCAGACTCAAGCTACTTTGGTTCACTGTTCCTGAGATTTAACTCCGTGCCCTTCTCCTTTACTAATCTTTTTTTTTTTTTTTTAAAGTAGCTGGTAACATGAATAGTTATGTACCTTCCAGAGAGGTATTTGAACCAGTCCAGTGAAGCAGGTGGAAATTTAACAGCTGCTTTAACCAAGAGAGCCGGGTGCCCTCGGAGCATGGGGATGGGGAAACATTGAAGCTGAGTATCAGGAGACACTTCCTATGGGTGAGCTCTGACAGACTGGGTAGTCTGAGAACCATTCCCCCTTGAGAAGTGGTGGGAGCCTCTATGTTATTTTAAAAACCAGACTGGAAAAAAACAGTGAAGGGCAGATTCAGATTATCAGGGCTGCTTTGGCTGAGAGCACAGACCCTCCCGGCCCACCTCTGCCCCATAGGACTCTGTGACTGCAGAACACAACGCAAATTCATCTTCATACGCTCACAACTTCAGGAGAAGAGTTTCTGCCAAGAGTGATGATGAATTTTGCCAATTTTGCCCATTCCTTATTGCACAGGGAGACCTCTGCTTCAGGAAATGATCCCCTCTGGTTTTGATGAGGGCTCGTGATCGTACGCAGGGGAAGTGTCGGCTACAGTTATCCCGTCTGCATGCACTGTCTCTTTGGGTGCAGTTCAACAAGAGGTGTGGTAGCAATTAATAATTAGGTAAATTCTTGACTCAGGCTGCTAAATGCTATCCAGATGTGAAACACCCCAAAGTTATGGGAGTATTTGGATATGAGGTCTTGGATTGGAACTGTCCTTGCTCTGTATACAATTTGAATGGCAGATAAGAAAGATATTTCTAAAGGAATTAAGAATAAACATCACTCATGGGATATTCCTAAACCTTGTAGGCGCCCTAATAACGGAATTCTTGCTGTTGTAAAGTAAGAGCTGCTCCTAGGAGTCAGAGTCAGAACGGAACCTGAACCCAACCTACACCGAATCTTTTGTCCAAGATCTGTGTCTTAGCTGGAAATTCTCCAAAGGCTCTCCTGGACTTTGGAGAACTTCCAGCTAAGACACAGATCTGCAACAAACTGAACTCCTCAGTTCAGAACTGATTTCCTACCATGCAGAATAAACTCTGAAAACAAACTGAAAGTCTCCTGAGGCTGGAATCCAACAGTGTGAACTGGCGAAGGGAGAGGGGAGAAACTCAGCAGTGTCTTCTATGGGAAAGGACCCGGCTCTCTACAAACGACGTCAGGCGGTCGTACCCACACGGATTCCAGCTGTCTGAGAAGGTATTCAGGGCTTTTTGTGCTAAAATCAAGGTTTCTGTCAGCTCCTCAGCAGTTAGGGTACAGCTCTGTGTGCTGCGAACCCTTCCGACCGCAGCCCGCGAAAAGCACCGAGCTGCGTCGCTCCGCCCGATGAGGACACTGCCACGAGCACACGGCAGGAGTGAAAAGCTCCCAGCTGGGACCAGCGTGTTTTACAAACGTTCTGCACCGGTGGGAAAACGACAACGCGATGCATTTAGGAAGAAAGGAGCAGCTCTCTGGGACGGTGCTTCCTGCGTTCCCCACGCTGCGCTGCAAACAGCCGACTCTCTGACGTGTCCCCCCGCTAACCCTCCGAGCACATGCTGAAGTCATTATAGCACAATTGCAGACGACTCCTTGGTAGGTTATGTTTATTAGATGATAATCTTTAAGGGGGAAAAGAGAGAAGGCATTGGCCCAAATTTCCAAAGAGGCTCACATTTCCGTATCCTCCGGAAACCACTCTCGGTCCCTTGTGCATCGTTGCCGTTCCACGGCTGGATTTGAACCAGCTGCACGCTCACTGACCGAGGAAAGCCAAAACATGAGACTTGCCCAAATTCCTACGGGCACTGCTCGGAGCTGATCAGTAACGAGCTAGAATGTGGGGAAACCTGAGTGCGCTCGGTGTAGTGCATCTGCACTGCAAGAACTTGGCCGATGGAACACATCTGACTAGGCTGACTGCTGCTGGGGACGAGGAACAAAACCTCTGGTTTCCAGCAGCGAGGCACTTCCTCATTCGTAGAATCATAGAATCCCAGACTGGCAGGGGTTAGAAGGGACCTCCGGAGATCCTCGAGTCCAACCCCCCTGCCAGAGCAGGAGCACCCAGGGCAGGACACACAGGAACAGAGCCGGGGGGGTTGGAAAGTCTCCAGAGAAGGAGACTCCACCACCTCTCTGGGCAGCCTGGGTCAGGCTCCAGCACCCTCACACCAAAGAAGTTTCTCCTCCTGTTGAGGAGGAACTCCCTATGTTCTAACTTAAACCCATTATTTCTTATTCTATTGCTGGGCACCATTGAAAAGAGATTGTCCCCTTCCTCTTGACCCCCACCCCTCAGATATTTATAGACAGGAATCAGATCCCCTCTCAGCTGGCTCCTTACAAGGCTAAATAGCCAAAGGGCTCTCAGCCTTTCCTCCCAGGAAAGATGTTCCAGTCCCTTCATCATCCTTGTAGCCTCCATTGGACTCTCTCCAGTAGGTCCCTATCCCTCTTGAATTGGGGAGCCCAAAACTGGACACAGTATTCCAAGTGTGGTCTCCCCAGGGCAGTGTAGAAAGGGAGGAGAACCTCCCTAGACCTGCTGGACACAATTTTCTTCATGCCCTGCAAGATCCCATTGGCCCTTTTGGCCACCAGGGCCCGTTGCTGTCCCCGGGAGAACTTCCCATCCATTAGGACTCCAAGGTCTTTCTCTATGGGGCTGTTTTCCAGCAGGATGTCCCCTCATCTGTCCTGCTGCCTGGGGTTGTTCCTCCCCAGGTGCAGGATCTACCCTTGTCCTGATGGAACTTCCTGAGGTTCCCCTTTGCCCAGCTCTCCAGCCTGTCCAGATCCCGTGGGATGGCAGCACAGCTCCAGTGTTCCAGCCACCTCTCCCAGTTTCATATCACCAGTGAACTTGCTGAGGACAACCCTCCAGGATGGCATTTAGCAGCAATTTTCTTCCTATTTTCTCCCCTTTTTCTAAGGAAAGAGGACGTTATCTGTTCCCCGCATCTCAAGGAATATGCAGCGTGGACTAAAGAGCCTGCTCGTGGAAGTGCAGTGGAGTCTGTAAGCACTTCACAGAAGCCAGCTCTGTCAGCCAAAGACATCAGAGTCCCATCCCGGACCTAGAAAGCAATGCAATCCCAAAACTTGATCAGCCTGGCGGGAAATGCCCATTGCCCCATACGCCTCCTTTCTGTGGCACCTCCCCAGGCACGTGGTCAGGGGGACTCCCTCATGCACAGCTTCTCTAGCAGCAGCTTGAAATCACAGGCTTGTGGGCAGGTCTACATCTTAGCCCCGGATGGGAAAACACTGAGTACGGATCTCCTGGAAACATCGTCTGCAGTACAGCTCTGGGCTGGACTTACCTTGATGGGAGAGTACCACTTCCGAGGGGAGGAAGGTCTGCGCATGTTGTTCGCAAGGTTCCTGGGTTCGGGGAACTCGTACTCCTGTTCTGGCATCTTGACCCTGGCATTCTTGGCTTTCTCTAACTTAGCGCCTTCTTCTGTGGAGCCTTTTTCTCCCCAGCGCACCTGAAAAGATGGCATCAGGGCACATTACAGGAGTAGCTGCTGCAGAGTTACATCCCTGCTCTAAGAACTAGGTCCTTCTCCATATTTTCCCAGTGTGCAAATCCAAGGTGAAGCGCGGTACTGGCATAGGCCGTGATTCTAGACTACAGCCCAAACTTTGAACTTCTCCTTCTTTGTGATTTACGAGAAATGTGAGAGTGAGGAAGGTTTTCAGAAAAAACTAAAAATATTTTCTTGTAATTTATATGGCAACACTGCCCCTGTGTCCCAGGCATGGACCAGGATCTTGCTGTACTAGAGGAAGATGATCACAAACTTCAGGAGTCTATGGCTGGCTCTCACATATTCCTATATAAAAATGCTCTGGGCTCAGATGTACAGAAAAACAAAAGCTTGAAGAAGTTTGTGCCTATCATCTCCTGTGTTTGTTTCTGGGGGCTATCACAGCTCAGCTCACAAATAAGACGTTCTGATACACGAACTGGTATTTAATTACCTCCATTCGTTTGATGCCACCAACTCCCCGTCCACCATAGTAAGAGGCATCTACTGTTGGCCATTTCTTCTTTGGAAGGCCATCATCATCTTCCTCCTACAAACAGAAGGAAGAGGTTGCACTGTTATGAACCTGACCAGAGATGTAAAGGAATAAGCAGCCACAGGCTACGTGGTCCTTAGCCTGCTAGAGCCAGTGCAGTCACGGTCCTGGTCTCTTGCTGATTACTTTCCAGAGGATGTACACTCATGAAAAGAAAATGTTTCGTGACATAAACACCATCACCACTTCAAAGGTACAGTCCAGCTCCAGCAAGAATGTGAATTTTGCCTCTTTTTAAAAAAAAAATAAATTTAAGGAGATGCTGTCTTTCATCATCTTTAAATTCAGGGAAGTAAATCGTTTCTGAGTTGCAAAATCATCGAAGCAGCCACCAAAACAGCACTCGGCATAGCTCAAGAACTGAGGCCTTCTGGCTGCAAGTCTGGTTGATCTGCCCGTCGTGAGCGATGGTCGCAGGGACTTATCTCGTTGCCGTCCCTTCACTTAGGCCTGTGATTAGGGACAGAACAGCTGCTGCTCTGAGGAGAGTTCCCAGACTCCCCGTGCCGGAGGAACCCTCCAGAGCCCAGATCAATCACTGTACTGCAGCTCAGATTTGACAGAATTGAGGGGAAAGCAAGAAAGCTGCTCCTGAGTGAAGGCAAGTCAGGAGTACGCTTGGAAACAACCCCAACAGGGGAAATGCCCAACACGGAGCTGAGGGGGTTTTGAGATGAGTTGACCAAGAGTAATAGGATGGAAAAGTGCAATGGAAAAGTTACAGGAATGGAATTAGCTCTTATAATGAACTTCTGCCTCTGCTAGGGAGGCTGCCCGTGAAGTCCATGTGATTTTCATGGGCTTATGTCAGCAGAAGTCAAGGCCCCATGGGAAAAATGAGAGTTAAACTGGATGTGTTGCACCCTTACTTACTGCAGGAACCTGTGGTGCATCACCTTACACAAAGTCACGCAGGTTCAGGACCCTGGCCTGAAGGATGACATTTAGATGTGACCCAATTAACACATCAAGAAAACCTCCTTAGGTTTGTTTAAAATGAGTCTAGCTAAAGTTCTAGTGAGTGTATTCTATATATTCCATATTCTTTGTTGCACTGAACAGCAACTCCACGTACGCTCTGACCTCTATAGGGCCTTTCCCTTTAATTCCTACACTTCAGGCTGTGAACTGGCAAAGCAGAAAAGCAGAGTTCATCAAAAACGTGAAGTATTTCCTGTGAAAAATGTGGAGAGAAATGAAAAATGGTCCCTCTCTTTCTTTTTTTCTTTTTTTTTTTCCTTTCTTTAATTTTTCACAGGGATCTGGTAAAACTCCAAAACTTATGAGCTTTCCAAAACTGGAAAAGCCAAAAATACTTGGAAATTGAACTCCCGAGTAGGAAAACTGAAAAACTAAGGGAAAAGATCCAAGACATACGAGGCTTTTCACGTCAAACAAAAGCATTGCTGTTTTTCAAAATACACATACATTGGGCTGCAAAATTTGTCCTGATCTAAAGGAAGAGTCCACAATTGAGTCACAAATGCAAGGCCCCTCTCCTCCAGAGCCGATCTCCTTCCTTCGCTCCGTTAGAGCTGCCGAGGCTCTTCGCTGCAACCCAAGAACTTAATATCTCTGCACGAAGTTTTCCATGAGGACTTTTAAAAAAAACTGGAACCAAAGCCATTTAAATATTTTCCTTCAGCAATTCTCTTTCTCTCTCTTCAGTTTAGCACAGACTGGACTTCTCACAACAGGAAATACCAAGGTTTAGGAAATCTTCCCCACAAGCCCTTAAAAGCCCTGCGAGTCGCTTCAATCTAAGATAGGAGCGTCTCTGCCAGAACAACAGCAAGGGAAACAGCACGCGCACAAAAAAAGACAACAGCGGACACTTGAAAAACAAAGGAGTCACAAGCTTCCTTCAGGATGAGTCTGTTTACATCTTTGGAAGGGCACGGGAGGTTTTGCAACCCAAGTGAAAAAAACCCCAGCCCAGCAGCGATGTCCTACACACTTGGCAAAGACGCCCACAACACACGTGAGCAGCTAAAGGAAAGCAACTGGAACCGTGGGGGGCAGGGCAGGGAGACAACAGGGAACCGAGAAGGAAGAGGTAAAGAATCCTCGTGTCCCCACTGCCCCACTCACGGGATCTGAGCCAAGACAAAAAGCTGAATTCTCACATCCTGCCTCAGTTTTGCCCGTATTTTTCTACATTTCGGGGTTTTTACCCGAGGAAGAACTGCAGAAGGAACTCCAGCTCGGCCCCAGCAGCGGCATGAAAAACAGCCCCGGAAAATTCAAGTGCATTTAAGGATGCTGGAAATTGACTGTACAGAACTTGGCATCTTTCCACCCTCCAAATCTGCTTTAGATGGAGCTAGAGTTTCTTTTAAAAAAGAAGAAGAACAGAGCTGCATTTCACAGTCAGAGATCCAGATTCCTAACTGCTGGATTCCAGAAAACAAAGATCTGTGTTTATCTCAGAGTCCATGCTGGGCTCTGTATACTTTGACCCTGACCTGAGGGAACCTCATCTGTGGGTAACAGAAGGATAATTCAGGCTCCACTAGGGATATCTGAACCACTCAGGGTAAGAATTCAAACTAAATTTGGCCAGATAGAAAAAAAAAAAAAGTTTGGACAACTTCTCCCTCTCCCTGCCCTTATGATTATTTTCACAGTTGTCTCTGCAGTGCCTGAATCTTGTCAGAATTTAGGTTTTGTTGAGAGCTCTGCCTGCACAAAGTGTTACGAGACAGGACAGACGCGTTCCTCCGAGCAAGGGATGGTACCATCTCATTTTACAGCTGAGGAAACATGGAGGTGAATACGTCGTCCTCAAGGCTTCTGGCTCCTTTTTCTCCCAGCGTCGGACTCATTTCCGAACGGCACGGCCACCTCTCCGATGCAGGGATGTTGTTACGCTTCAAGGTACCGTTTCCTCCCTGCTGTGGAAGGTGTTGCCTGTGACGTTGTGCTCTGCCAGGCATCTAAACTGCAACTGCATAAACTCATCGCTTTGGGTTTTTTCTCATACGTTTGCCTGTCACCGGCCCCAGCCTGCAAAGTGTTGTCAGAAAGCACTCAGGTCACAAGAGGAAGTGTTCTACTAGTGCTCTGCTAAGGAGCAGGCTGAAGAAAGACTTCAACTCTCACAAGGCACCAAAAAATCCACGTATAAGCTTATTCTTGAGACACAAATGCTTAGAAAACCAGCCTTTGTTGGTCTTACTGATCACTCGACCCCCTTAGTTGATCTATGGTACAGATTCTTAAAGATCCTGCCTGAAGCTCCATCCTCAGAGTCCAAAGCACTGCATACGCACAGTTAAGAGAGAACCTCTCTTTTGATGAAGAGGAAGAAGAAAGGGTGCTGAGTTGTTCCTACCTTACAGCTCAGACAGCTACAGGAAGAGGAGAGCAGGTCTTAAAAGGGCAAGGGAATTACCAGCAGCGCTCCCATTGCAGCTGTGACATGGTTAAACCCAACTTGCACAGCATCGACACTGAGTTTGCTGTACTGGGCCCACCTAGATATTTCACATGAAATTTGGCTGTAAAAATCCACACCTTCCCGGTGCAAGATCCACACTTCATTTGTTACCAATAACATCCCAGACCTTTTTCTTTTAAATGCTGGTCTCTTGAAAGGTTCCTTTTCTCCTCCTCCCATCTTTCCACAACTCACTGTAGAAGGGGACTAAAGGGGAAAGAAAAGAGCTGGCCTACCACTGTCACCTGGCCTTATTTCAGCAATAACAGAAGACATTTCCTGCCTTGGTGTCTACAAAAAATTCCTATCAGATCCTTCCTCTGGAGCTTGTTTTGCTATCTCCCCAGCAAGGCTTTTCAGGAAGAGAGAGGAAAACAATTTGGAAAAGATTCTTAAACACCGGTAGGTGAGGGTGCAAAGAGCTTCCCAGGCAGATGAATCCCTTTTAGCCATTCCCTGGCCCCAGGAATATTCAGTTGTGAGAGAAAGAGATGAGGCCACCAAGATTGAAGTGGTTCAAGCTGAGCAGGTGGTTTCGTCCGCTGGCTCAACAACAGCTGCCGTGCAGGGACTCAAGTTCCTCCTTTTCACGCCGGCCTCCCACGACCCTGATAATCACCTCATGACTGTGCTGCTGAACGGTCCTTTCTCCCCGGGGCTTTCTTGTGTGTTATTTGCTTTGGTGGATGTGGGTAAGATGACAACAGACATAAGAATTATCCAATTACAGACTGGTTGGTGGCTTGGCTCTGGTGCCACGCTGGGGGTGACTGCAGAGCCTGGGTGACAAAGCAGCATCGGAAAAACCCGGCTGAGTGAGGAGGAAAGGGCACGCTCCGGCCACCTGGTAGATCTCCTGCCTGGATCTGCCAGACTTCAGGGAACCTTGTGTCCCTAAACTCCTTCTGCAGGGGAAAGGGCCACCCTGACGGAAGATGATGATCCAGCAGTGTATTTTAGCATTGGCCCGTCTCTCTACACAGGGCGAGGAAGCAAGGAGAGGAGAGGGAGCCTCCTGGGGATACTTTGAGGGCTCCAGTTTATGCACCCTCTGACTGCAGTCGGACTCTCCTTCTATGGGACTGACTAGCAGCAGTCATGGCATTGGTCAGGTAGGGCACAGGAGATTGTTGGAAGCTGCAGAGCTTTGAGGTGGTTTTTTTTTTATATGGAAGATGGGTTGTTATAGTGAGAACCAGCTTCTGGTCTGAGTAAGAGTTGTTCCAATAAGCCCAGCCTGAAAGCGAAGGGACGTATGAATAAAAGAAGCTGCGTCTTCTTCCAGGGAGGCTAGAAAAAGCCTTCCTGTTCACTGGAGGTAGAAGAATGCGGTTTTGATCCACTATCAATGACTAATCACAGGCCAGAAAGGTGTTCCCTGGCTCCTGGAGGCATGCACCTCCTTCCGATTGGCATTAACTCAGCCTTTCCTGGCTGTAAGTAAAACCATCTGTCCTTCATCTGGGTTTATCCTCCTCCAGTATCCTGCGTTGTCCGAGGAGCGCAGCGGTACGTTGACGACATTTGCAATTCCTGAATGAATTAATTGGAGGTTTCCAGCCAATAGTGATTTCCCTTCACCAACAGTGAGCGTGTCTCCAACGTGTCTCAAAAGGCCTTGACAGGGAGTTCAAGGAGATCTCTGGCGGGTTCGACAGCGCTGCTACTTTCCCTTTCTTGTTGCAGTATAATGTATTCACATTGCAGGGCAAAGACATATGGGCCTCAGATCCCAAATCTGCTGATGCAAGAATTCCTCTTGTCTTGTTTTTTTTTTCGGCCAAGATTTTAGGGAGAAGAAAAGAAAATCTTACTGTAGCTGTAAAGCTGCTGCTTAAGGGATTAGCGCTCTCGTGCTGGAGAGGAGCGGTCGCTGGCTTTTCTGTAAGGGAGAAAGCTTCAGTAACAGCTGAGAAAACTGGATTGTAGAACATCAACTCCATCTTCTATTTGTTTTGAGGAAAGCTGAAAATCTGGAGGATCCAACCTGCCATGAAAGCACCATACTACTGCCAACCCCACTCTCTAGACCAGGCTTTGTAAGAGCAAATGGATTCAACCAAATGCATCTTTTCAGAGCTTCTGCTATTTTTTTTTTTCAGTAGCAGGAAACTCTTCTGTCCGGGAAAAGCGCGTAGTACAAGTCACAGCTTCAAGCCTTACTGGTTTTGAGCGCCGCTCAGATGCTAGGCAGTTTGTGAACCGGTATAAACTGCATTTCCCTTTTTAAGAAAGCTCTGGCTGCTAATTGTACGGGATGGCTCTAGGATAACTGAGCATGGCGCTTAGAGGATGTGGAAAGTCCGTGTGCAATTGCACCACTTATTATAATGTCATCTATTAGATACCATATAGCATGATTTCAAATAACTAGTCCCTACAACGTTAGCAGATTGTTGTAACCAAAGCCCCCCCATCCCAGGGTCCCAAAACAGTAAGAAAAAGATTGTACAGGTCTCCTCTTGTAATAACGAGGAAGCAGGTGAACTACAGGTGGGAGCTAACGTGGTTTTTGAGGCCCTGTGCAGTGCCCTACTCTGGGTACAACCCAAGCCTGGAGAAGTTTGCAGTTAAAGCAGAAACTTGCGGGGAGCAAGCAGAACAACACTGAGCTTCTCTACAAAGAGGACCTGCCCCATGTTCTCTGCAGTACAAGACTAAGTCAGTTTAAAGAAAAAGCCATTGGCAAATATATCATTAAAGAAAAAGCTGTGAACCAGACAGCTGAATTGAGGACTGTTCCTCTGTCCCCCTCTGTCAGAATCTGGGCCAGGAGAAAACATATCGTGTCCAGAAGTATCTTTATACCAGCTTAACTCAACCTGAGGCAAACACAACCAATCTGCTGCAACTGGTTTGTTTTGCAGCAACCTGACTGCTTTTGCAGCACTCACTGGTTTGATAAAAGGCTTCCTTATACACGAAACACGCCTTCCCTCTTAGCACAGAGATGTAATTTCCCCTTCCAGTCCTTGGCCAGGGAGCCAGCATTCCAGAATGATGTATTTTAATTAATTTCAGCAATTGAATCCCTTGGCTTGCAGGCATGTATGATGCAGAACAGAGCCTGGGCAATTTTAGGTTAATATTTTCCCTTTCATTCAGCAGACAGAAGCTAACAGAGTGAGTGGATTTACAGACAGCCCAAACAGAAATGTTTGCTTAGGAAAACAGGCCAGATGCCCACGGAGAGAGGCACGGGGAGCGCTGGATCCAAACGCAAATCTCCCTTGGGGCCAGGAATGTTCAGATTTGGAGTTCTGCTTCAGGCCTGTTTTGAAGAGGTTGAGTGCCACCACCATGGAGGTTCTAGTACTGGCCTTGGCTCCAGCTGCCCTGAACTATTTCTCCGTGCTCTGTGCAGGCAGAAGCTCGGCTGGATTCCACCTCCACAGTGTTGCAGTGTAAGGGTGTCTGTCTGTCTGCCCTGGCACAGAGCACGCTCGCTGGGCCAGACTTTACAGAGAGCACAGAGAGAATCATTTCGGCAAGCTTTTCCACTTGCAAGATGAAGCAGGCAATGAATTTGTCTCCAGATGCTAAAACCAGGGCGAACGAACCAAGCAACTCGCTCTGAGCAGAGAGCTAAGTCTTCTCTTACTTGCACAGTGAAGAGGAAACGATCCAAACCCCAGTGAAGTCACTGGAAAAACTCCCGTTGACATCAACGCACCCTGAACACAGCCCAGGGACTTCTCAGTGAAATCCCATGTGCAAAACACTGGAAGCAAAGAAGAGACTCGTTGCGTGCTGAGAGCAGAAGGGCTCAGAGAGAGGCAGATGAAGACTGGGCATGGTTCTGGGCAGAGGCTACTAATCAAGTAATGGTGACAGCTTGAAATATTTCTTGCTAGATTCGTCTGAAAACCAGAAGCAGATTTAAGCTGAAGGTTTTATGTTACTTTACCATTTCTCTCCGTTAAAACTCCCCTGGCTAGTGCAGATCTCCTGATGTCAAGATGATTTTACTGGGTTTTTACATCTGCTCAGGATCTGGTCCACTGTCCTCAGCCACACTGCAAACCGCGGGCTGCCCTTACTCACGGCAACTGTCATCCAAGGGATCGGCATCACGAGTTACCACCCAGCTGCCAAGAGCTCTTCTATGTCCTAAACCATCAAAATCATCACCGTGCCACTCCAGGAAGGCGGTTAAATGTGAGTTTAGTTTCCATTAACTTTGAAGTTAAACACAGACTTAAGGGTTGTCCTTTTTGGGAATCACAGCCTAACTGCGTAGTGCTGTTCTGACCAGGTGGAAGTGTTGCCTGCCTGTCCTGCTTTCCTACCTGGCCCGTGGAGGTACGTCAGACACAGATCTACAGTCACTCCTGAGTAAGTAAACACCACATCTCTACCTCTGCAGAAAGCAAAGTCAGCCGAGCGAAACACACAGGGCAGATATCAGCTAAAAAGCCCCTTGTTTAGCTAAACCACTACGGACTTCAAGGCTCTAGAGTTGAGCACGAAGATTTAAATGGTCCACACGCTGCCACGCAGCAGAATCACAACCTTTTGTGAGGAGACTCAACAAAACCTCGTCGTACACGTTGAGGAAATTGGGTTGTCAGCGCTACTCACCTCGCTGTCTTCCGCAGGAGGTGGGGGTGGCTCTTTGATGATCTACAAGGATTAAAGAGAAACAGGTTAGTAAATTCAGATTTTGTTCTTCAGAACAATTCAAATGTCACTTCAAAAAACCTCAGCTAAACAAGGAAACAACAGCATATGTCTCTATGAACATCTCTGAACTTAGCGATGAGGCTGGGTGATGACAGGGCAGCTATGGGTGCTCCTGGTGTCACAGTCGCTGAGAGCAGGAGGGGAAACAGGAGGTGTCCCATATGGACATCTCCTAATTGCAGCTCCAAACTCCTCCTGTTCATTAGGTAACAGCAAATTCAGAGTCACGTATCCTTGATTCTCCAGCCTCCAAATCCCAGCAGCAGCCACAGTCAGAGCTGGCTCTAAGCAGTAGAGAGCAACCACTGTTTCACCTGAACAACCACGTTGAAACCAGCAGCTCCTTCTACCTGCCACTGCACACGTGTACAAATCCAGCCTCGACTAATTTACAGTCTGAACAACGGCTGCAAAGCGAAACCAAGATGAAGTAAATTGCCCCGAAGATATCGCAAAGCAACAAGAAACCCCCAGCCTGTCTCCCAGACCTGTACTTCACTCCAGAAGGCTATGCCACCTCATGCTCTCACGAAAAATGCTTTTCACATTACCAGGCTAATATAGTTCACTCTCATAAGCTTTAAAAAAAAAAAAGAAAATATACATGTCTAGGTTTGAGGCTGTCCCAGGGTTTCTGATAAAGCAAGCAGGGTGAGGTTTTCGACTGGTCCAGGATATTCTCCATAGAAACAATTTAAGTTTATGTGGGCGTGAGGCTATTATTTCATGCAAAAAGTTTGCATCTAGGGCTCGGCAGGCAGCTGGCTATTGTCGCAGCCCTCCACTCCAAGAGCAACAGAGAGCCTTCCAAAGGGAAAGCTGTTGCGTACAGGCACGTCGACTGTCTCTGCCGTACAGCAGACGCACCCCAACGCGCGGCCATCGGAGGCAACAGATTGAATCCAGTCACTCGTGTCAGTGGGATTGCCCCCGGGATGGATTTTTTCCAGTAGTTTTAAATCCATCTGGATGAGGCAGCTCTTTCTTTCCACATCAGGCCATGAGTCAGATGCTGTCGGGGTGCTGAGCGCCTGTGGAGATAGCGCTGAGCGTCCTCAGCTCCTCTCAGGACGGGCTGTTAGGTGTAGAACCTGCCCAGGCACAGGGCACACAGATGTAGGCTTAAAAATGAACCTTCAAAAAAAAAACATCACAGCCCCAAACAATAACAGCTTGGCTGTTTAAATGCAGAAAGGGAAAATGACAATCACATTAAAGGCCCAGAAGATATAAATATTTACAGCAATTCCTCTCACTCGTGTTTTTCCTTCTCTGATGAGCTCACTGTTTTATTTTCCTCTGCAAACCCCGAGTCATGCAATGTGGCCATTAATGAGGAGCATGTGCCTCTGGCTAGGGAGGAGATGGGGCTGGATCCGTCCCTTGTTTGTATCTCAGCCCAGAGTGATGGTGGCCGCAGAGCTCTGCCACCGCCTGGACCTGGGCAGCAGGGTGTTTTTTTTTTGGAGCCCTGGAGGAACCCCTACTGAGGGAACAGCATTGACTCTTTGTTTCTCTGCACAGAAGCACAGAGCACATGTGGAAGCACAAAATGGCACTTGAGAAGCGTGGTAGACGCTCCCAACACAGCTGGTTCCGGCCAGCAGAGCCCTGGGTCAGGCTGCGGTTGTAAAATCACGGAGCACTTGAGGGAGCACGGAGGGGTGGTGGCCGGGGGAGCTCAGCCTGATGGAGCAGCCGTCTCTTGCGGCCTGCCCTGCGAGCCCCAGCTTGTCCTTGCAGCTCTGGGGGACAGCAGCTCTTTTCCCCGTGGAAAAGAAACTATGAAAAGTGGCTGAAAAGCTGTCTGTATTCAGAGTGTTGCTTTGGGGAACGGAAATGCCAGGTATCCTCACGGTCTGCTCAAAGAGCTGCTCCTTGGGTTAAGGCGGGGATGGTGTAAGCTCCGCGACGTCTCTTGACACAATAAATTCTGACGTGGTACGTACAACACACCAAAAGGAGACGTTTCTGGTCACTTTTTAGACACGTTTAGGGGTGGCAGTTGTCAACAACCCTCCTTTTCAATCAACCCCCTTAATCTAAACCTGTTGGGTGCTGTGAAACTTCATATCGGATCCAAAATACACCTACTAGAAGTGGCCTCATTCCCTCCTCTAACTTTCTGGTAGAACATCATGGGTTTTGGTGCAGTTTCTCTCATTTGCATTGGCATGAAACACCAGGGTAATCTGTCCAACATATTTGGTCCAGCTAAACATTCAAAGACAACTTTTGAGCCAGTATCACTAGAAACTCTTGAGATTACAGACTTGGAAATGAGGAGGTGCCTGTGTTTTTCATACATTTGCATTCCTGCTCATACCATACACATACACGCAAACTCACTGAATTCTAGAAACAGATCAAGGGGGTTTTTCCATCGCAGTCCAAGAGGGGGAAAAAAAGATTCCTTCCATTTATGAGGGTTATGCACTTCTAATAGCAGCTGAACACCCCGTAAGTTGGCGACATAGATTGATTAGTTTGGACAAGTCCGGAGATGGGGAAAGTTTAATCTTCTCTGCCTTTCAGCCTGTACCAACTTTCAAAGTTCAAGCCTTAGGAAAGATATATTTTCTGTCTCGCTGCCCAGGTCTGGAAAGGCTTTTGGTCTACAAACAATATAAATCTTTTCCTTCTCCCCGTTGGATTCTCACAGTTCCAGCTGTACGTGAGACCCTTCCTCCAGGGTACCGAAGGCCGTGAAGCAAAAGGGGTTTTTGTGTCGCCTCACACAAGGCAAGCGCTGCGTGGGACCGAGGTGCCAGAGCCGAAAGGAGGCAGCGTCTGACGCCTGCTCATTTTGCACAAAGAGCAACTCAAGCACAAGAAGGGAATTGCTCTTCCAGGGAACCCAGAGAGGCCACAGCCCACACTGGCCACCATGTTTTGTTCTTGGCCGCCCCTCTCACCTTCCCCCTGCCTCGCCAGCTGACCCCCGTGGACCTGCCGAGCACGATCAGCTGGGAGCGGGCTTGGCCGAGCAAAATGCTGTGGTGAGTTTAGCTTGGCAAGGCTGAAGTGTTTGTCCACGTGTGCTGCTGTTGTTTTGATAACCCTGAGCCACTTCTGTGATTGCTGCTGCAACTCTATTCCACACCCCTGTGTTTGAAAGAATCATAGAATCCTAGAATCCTAGACTGGCAGGGGTTGGAAGGGACCTCTGGAGATTCTCGAGTCCAACCCCCCTGCCAGAGCAGGAGCACCCAGGGCAGGACACACAGGAACAGATCCAGGGTGGGTTGGAAAGTCTCCAGAGAAGGAGACTCCATCACCTCTCTGGGCAGCCTGGGCCAGGCTCCAGCACCCTCACACCAAAGAAGTTTCTCCTCCTGTTGAGGTGGAACCTCCTGGGTTCCAGTTTGTCCCCATTATTCCTTGTCCTATCCCAGGGCACCCCAGCAAAGAGCCTGGCCCCTTCCACTTGACCCCCACCCCTCAGAGATTTCTAGACATGACTCAGATCCCCTCTCCGGCTTCTCTTCTCCAGACTCAACAGCCCCAGGGCTCTCAGTCTCTCTTCACAGGAGAGATGTTCCAGTCCCTTCATTATCCTCGTGGCCTCCAGTAGATCCCTGTCCCTCTTGAACTGGGGAGCCCAGCACTGGATCAGGTATTCCAGGTGTTGTGTCCCCAGGGCAGAGTGGAGCAGGAGGAGAACCAACCTCAACCTGCTGGACACAGTTTTCTTCATGTCCCCCAGGAAAGAAGAAAGATACGGTTCAGCAACCAGATTTGCTCGCTAGGTGAGGACTATGTGGGGGTTTCTAGATCATTGCTGTGCACCAAAAACCTTACAGTGGGGTCTTTTGTTTTTAAGCAGTAAAGGCCTGTGGGATGGAGAGGTGGCCATTGGCTTTTTGTGACAGAGAAAGGAACTTCAAGAGCAGGTGTCAGCTCTTCTACACTCTTAGGTGCAAAAATTCAGGACAGTAAAGTAATTCTTTGCTTTTCTATCACCTTTCATCACAGATCTCGCCACACGAGTGACCGACACAGCTCTGCGCTCGCTGACCCCCTCCTGATGTCACAGATGTGGGAGAAGCAGCTGTTGCTGGTGAGTAACGCAGTGGAAAGGCAGAGGAATGCTGCCAGCCAACCCCTAGAAGTTTAAAAGCACTGGGAGGACTGGTTTTCCGTCGCCATTCAAGCATAAGAGAGCACATGTTGAATCCAGATTTTGCATATTCCAAGAATGTGTCTAGGATGTTTTCCATCTTGGGAGTCCAGAAAACTCCATCAGTTTACAGAGTCCAGCAAGCACATACTCAGCAACTGTCCCTGGAGTTTTATATGATAAATCGGGGCAATATGTTTCTTGTCGGTGAAGCGTATCTGCTGTGAGATGGAGCAGATCATCGTTTAAAATGAAGGCTACATGAGAAAACAGTACAGAATAAGAAGGAAAGGATTTCAGGAATTAGGACTGAAATTTGGGAAGGGAGCATGCAGTTAACCGAGCAGATATTTTGTCCTTATTTACCTTCACTCTTCTGGAAAATACAAGTACGTATTTTTGCTATCTGAATAAACAGGAGCTTTTAAATAGCATTATCTAAGACCCATCTGACTCATCTTTTTTCTTTTTTTTTTTTTTCCTCCTTACATATTTATAGTTTTGACCTCCACTAAGTCCTGTGACAAGAGTTTCATAGTTTAGTTATGAGGTGGGTAAAGGAACATTTCCTTTTTATTTGTTTCGTATCTCCATTAAATCCTTGGAGATTTGGTCTACACTTCCAAGTTTCTAATACAAGCAGGAGCCTGTCCCTATTTCTTCATCATCATCATCATCTTCATACAACATGTTCTTCTTCCTAGACCTCCTAGGAAGAGGTAAAGGAAGTTCCATAGGAAAGCTAACTTGTCTTTTCCAGTTAACCTTTCTTGTCGGCCTGGAAGCAGATCCAGGAGTCTCAATTTGAACTCATTAAAACTGGCAAACGAGGCTGTTTCACACCTAAGACTTCAAGCTGACCTGCACAAACCACATTCAGATCATAACACATGTCAAAATCATCCACTTGATGAAAGATGTGACATCACGGAGGAAAAAAACCCACCCTCCGTGGCAACTGAATGGGGCTGACAGGCGGTTCTCCAGGGGACACATGAGAAAAAGGCAGCATCTGCAAAGGTCATTCCTTCTCCTCCACTTGCACAAAGAAACAAGGTCAGAACCAGCGGGGGTTGCTCCAAGTGTCTGACCCACTTTCTTTGGAAGACTAATATAACTGAAATTCATGTTTTCTGGACTGAAAAAAAAGCATCATAGCTACTCCCAGCTAGATGCAGAAGCCCTTGCTCTCACTCACTGATCGCTGGTGAATTTTCCAGTTAAGTAGAAATCTCTCTCTCCTTAGCTGGGCTGAGCCAACTTTCTTTGCAGAGGTGAGAGGCGGCCGGGGAAAACAGAAAGGAAGGAGTCGTTTTTATGAAGTCAGTGACTTCTTATGCAGGACTGGGGCAAAGAACACGACCACCTCCTTTGCACTAAGGGTCTGTCGTGGTCTGGAACAAAAGGTGCTGAACCTGGTCAAGATCAGTGTAATTGGCTTTGGATCCGGCCTTAAGGAAACGCATTAGCAAGTAAACCAGGTTGGGAATCTGGAATCTAGGCAGATCACCTGCAGGCAAACGGCCGCCTCCTGACCTCCAGGGGGCAATGCTCAGCGTTTCCCAAAATGGGAACGGCATGAAGATCTTTCAGTTCAGACACTCCAGAACCCACGGACAATTTGGAGAATTTGGCTTGAACGTTTTGGTAACGCCACATCAGAGCAGCATGCCAAAGCACCCCAGGTCAGTGGCCGGCACACCCACTGCTCCACCAGCCCTCTCCTCTGCCTGGGCAGCTGGAGAGCTGATGGCATTAGCCCAGGCAAACGGCCTCGGCTCTGCTGCTGTCAGGATCCACGCTGGCCTGTGTGACAGCATTAAACCAGCACTGCATCCACACCTAAACCATGCTGATCTGACTGACAGGAGGCTGAGAGGAGCAGGGAGCTGTTGTGGCTACTCAGCTACTCAGATGACTAACCGGACTGTCCCAACGCCCCTGCTGCCCTTTGAGCACGACGAGTGCGAAGTCAGGCTCTGTTCTTTACACCAAACCTATGAGGACAGCGCTACCTCCGAATGTTTTGGACTGACGGTGCTATGACCGAAGACTCACTTCATAGAAACACAGAACGGCTTGAGTTTGGGAGGGATCCTAAGGATCACCCAGTTCCAACCCCCCTGCCATGGGCAGGGACACCTCCCAGCAGAGCAGGTTGCTCAGAGCCTCATCCAGCCTGGCCTTCAACACCTCCAGGGATGAGGCTTCACAACTTTTTTAGGCAACCCCTTCCAGGGTCTCACCACCCTCAGAGGGAAGATCTTCCTCCTAATGTCTAATCTGTATCTCCCCTGCTCTAGTTTCAAACCAAGTATGTATGAAGTCAGAGCTGGAATGTCACACACCACATTAAGCTCCAATAAATTCAGTGGAACTCCCCCCAGGTGAGTGTTCGCCTCAACAGCTCAGATCTGAAACCGAAGGCAGGGACTGGGGGATCCACAGACAATTTCTGCCTGCACATTTGTGTCTCTTTCTCTTGCTTTGTCTCAATAATGTTTCAGATGATTTGTGACCCTGTGCTTCTTTCTCCCAAAATCATCAGAACTGCAGAAAAACTGTCTCGTGCACATGGGTGCGGGTGGGAACCAGAATACGTGGACCCTTGCAAGTAATCTCCATCAAGCCAACGTGCACCGTGTAATTTTATGACTTTTCAGGGCTGCTGCAGTGTCTATGCACTTCCTCTCCTCCTCTTCCTTTAGTTTAGCCATGATTTTCATGTGGTTTTAATATACATTTTCTGTATTTTCTCCATCCAGCTTTTTGTTTCCAAAACTTCTGGTCAGCTGCAGTACAGACTGAGGGCCAAACAAATTGCTGGGTTCTTCCAGGCTTCCTTCCAGAAAACAGCTTTAAAGCTAAAACCGGCGTTAGATGCTTAAATACCAGCACCTCATTTTTATGCCAGCCACACCCCTGCACTTAACAGAACTGTTAATAGAAAAACGAGCAAGATGATGTGTATATTCATAGTGGGCAACTAACACAGACCAGCTTCTCTCGCCCTCTCCCCTCAGGCCTCTCCGTGCAGATGCGTAAGGGAGGCAACGACTCAACGTTTACCTCATAAACCCGTAAGGAGACGTGATGCATGGGCACCTGGGGAAATGTTTTGAGTCTCAGCTGCACCCGGGAGATATTTCCACTCACATCCTCTGCATTTTATCCCCTGGACTGCCCCAGCTAAGACTCAGCCCGAGGCTTGGGGCAGGCTGATGGCAGCCCCCACTCCAGCTAGGCCAGGGCTCAGCTGCTGCGCAGATCCTGCTCAGAGCACGGCCCAAACACAGCTCGCTCTGCCGGCCAACTTGATGTGTCTGTGAGAGACACTCGCTCAGCGCGGTGCTGTGTATTGGCACCGGGCAACGGCCCCAGCCCTGACCAGCTTTCCAACTCTTTTATTAATTATGCCTTTACTATATACATCCAGAATACTTTAACCAGCTTCGTTCCATAAACTGGAACACACGAAGTTCCACCTCAACAGGAGGAGAAACTTCTTCGCTGGGAGGGTGACAGAGCCTGGCCCAGGCTGCCCAGAGAGGTGGTGGAGTCTCCTTCTCTGGAGACTTTCCAACCCCCTCTGTCTCTGTTCCTGTGTGTCCTGCCCTGGGTGATCCTGCTCTGGCAGGGGGGTTGGACTTGAGGATCTCCAGAGGTCCCCTCCAACCTCTACCATTTTGTTATTCTATAATTCTATTTATTTCCAAGCCAGTCCAACAATGTGCCTGCAAAATCCTCCTTAAGACTGTTTTGGAGGCTTATTATCTCTTTGGCTTACATCTATAGTAAAATCTATTTGGTTTACATCAATATTAAAGCTAAGTCTTATGTTGGCCTCCTACCCGGAACAACTTCACCCTTAGGCACCTAAGTAGCCTCTTGCACACATAGTTATTACCATAATCACCCAGACTCCTCTCTGTGCTCAGGAAAGAGGAGGAAGGGGAGCACGACACCAAAATGCCCACTAACACCAAGGAGGCCAGGATCTGGCACCTGCTGTTTCACAGAGACGCTCTGAGCAGGAGAAGTGGGGTCATCCCATTACGGATGTCTTTGTGTTTGTCATTGTTCTTCCAATGCTCACGCTGCTGGGGTCGTCAGCTTAGCAGAATTACCTTCCTTTGGCTTCTCTTGTTGTTGACTAAGTATCCCTGAAACCTTTGGAAAGGTTAGCACCTGCCTCCCAAGCTTTTGTAATATTCCCCTACAGATACCAAGGGAAATTTTGCCTGTGTTGGCATCAGACACAGCAAAGTCCTAATTATTGTTCTGATCCACTAAGCAACAATTGCATCTACTGTAAACGGAGTGGTAAATTCCAGACTTCATCCCAGAATACTTCTGAGACCAATAAACTTGGATATACTTGGAAACAGCCTTTCTTCATGGGTGCCTGCCAAGGAGATACTGGGTTCCAGAGAAATCTCCAGAGTAAGTCTATTGACTTCAGTCCATTTACTCCAGGGATGAAGCTGGCTCGGTGTCTTTCCTGAAGAACTGCTGGATAATAACAATTCCCATTTAATTAAATAGCAGGCCAAGAGGAATTTCAGGGTTTAGAAATGTGCTTGTCACTCAAACAAATTTATACTTGGTAAGTAAAGAAGTTTGTTGTGCGTTTTGTTTTTTTCCCTGGACACACACACAATTATCTCTGAAACATCCCTGGGCTTGAATCCACAGCAGTGTCTCTGGGTCTGCGGTCTGATTATTCGAGGTTCTTGCTTTGCCTGCCTCTCTTGCCTGTTGAGCAAGCCAGTTCCTCTGCCCTTAATTCACTCCGTGGTTCTGACAGCTCGGCAGCATTCCTCCGTGTGCCAGCACCCAACGAGGGGAAAAACCTCTGCTGGGTTCTCTTGCTCCCTGCCCTGAGCCAAACGGGCTGGGGACTCCTCTGTGGACTTTTCTTTTATTTTACAGAACCTTTAGGTAAGCAAGACACGGTGAGGGATCTTAGCTGCTGACCTCCTGCCAAACACACCGCTCTGCCATCCCGGAGAGATTTCATACAGGCTCTTGAATTAAAATCTTTCCAGCAAATAGAGGGATGTGTTTGACTTACATTTGGAAGATATCAGCAAGATAGTCCCCACTTGGAGACTTTGCTAAGAGAGAATGTGGGAGGTAAAGGAGGAGAGAGAGTGAGGAGAAGCTTTTATCTACAACGAATTTTTTAAGCACAGAATTTAAATCTGGAAAATATTAAGCTCGTGAAGTTTCGTGTGGACAAGAGGCTCCCTATCTCTGCTGCACCCACCCTGCTTATCTGGGCTGCATTTCTCACACTTCAAGACCACTGCTGTATGACCACTGTCCTCACCCTGCTCCACTGGACCAGCCCCACACCACCCTCTCAGTGCACAGCTCCATGTTCCCTTCACTCCACGCCACGATGCTTTTCTTTATGCCTTTTTCCTATCGGATTCACCTTTCTCCTGTCACAGGATGTTAAAAGGGCAGCATCACTTAGATCCTTTGCTCTCTATCACCTCAATTCTCCACCAAATCCCAAGGTAAACATCTGTACAGGGCACATCTCCATTGAGTTCTCTGCAGATGTGCCAACACGGGAGCTGACCCGGCTTCCCTGGGAATGTGCCATCTAGTTTAGACAAATAACTCTGAGCAACTCACCACTCTGCGAAGCCTCTGACCATTCTTAGAACAGATTTTTTTATTATTCTGAAAAGTCTAAATAAGTAATTTTTTCCCTTCTGATTTTCATGTCAGGACAGAAGTGCCAAACTACTGGGAAAAGAAGCGTTTTACCCCCTGGCATTTCCAGTCAGAAACAGAAATAGTCAGCTAAGATTTTTCCTGTACGATTTCCTTCCATGTTCTAGGTAGAGAAATACATCTCACCACAAAGACTTATCTTCAGACATGACTGCTCCTGCAGTTTGTGGCTCCGAAGCTCTCAGCATCGGACCATAGGTTTGGTACAACATGGTGCACATTTACAATACTGGGTAAGTGATTTAAAATCAAGACTAACGATCGGGACTCAGAAACTGGAGCCACTTTGGGCAGTCTTAAAAGGAGCATCTGAAACCTTGTGAGCAGCCGGTCACCGAAATCAGGCTCCAATTCTGCTGACATTTGTTCATCCCTAATTCTTGTGCTGTATTTGCAGCACAAACCAGACCCAAAGGAAGAGCAGAACTTCACTGCTGTACGTTCCCCAATAAGCAGCCTCTGCCCTTATCTTCACTGGAAAAGGCAGGGGATGGTCAGCAGGGATGCACAGGGCGGGACAGGTCCTTGCAGACAAACTGCAGGGTCACGTGTGAGAGAAAAGCCTGTCTCAAGTCCTTGATTTCCTTCTTGCCTGCCTTGACCTCTTCCTTCTCTCCTGTTTCTCCTGATTTCTGTCTGCCTTTTTAAATTATTAACTCTGTGGCCGTGTTTTTATACTCTGCAGAACATTTTGTCGAAAAGCACGGAGGAAAGACACTGCTCAGTGAAGCACAGTCACACTGCTACTGAAACTGTCGTCTGGATTATTCCAAAGTGCTTCTCAGATATGGCGAGTCAGGGAAAGAAAGTTAATCTTGCGAAAATTTGCACGTTCAGAAATGTTTTTTGCCTTGTGACTGAGGCAGGACAAGGACTCCATCCCGGGTTCTGCACATCTGCCCTTCTAGAGGAGCCCTCCAGCACAGGAAATGGGAAATCCAGAAAAGCCACTCCTTCCTAAAGAGGCCCAGCAGCTAATACAGCTCTGCAAATCATTTCCATTTTGTGATCAATGAGTAAGACTAAAAGGCTCCTGACAAGGTCTGTGTGTCAGCAACATTGCTATTCATGGGTACGACCCAAAGGGAGGCCGATGAGACGGAAGCACAAATCGGTGCCAGCAACGGAAGACACACCATTTCGTTCAACCGCCAGTCCTATGTTTTTCCTTACTGAAAAACTTTGCCTCCTTCCCACTCATGTCTTACATTCAGGCAACACCGAAGTGCTGGTTTGTGCTCACGATTTCTGTCACTTACCACTGTGCAGCAAAGAGGCCAGAACCACCAGAGGAGCACCAAGGCCAGCAGGAGGAAGAGGATCAACAAAGCGATGGCCAGGATGGTCCCGTCTGACTGGAAGAGAAACAGGGAGAGCGTGTGAGCACCGTAACACAGAACCGCCCCTCCACGGCACCTCTCCTCTACATCCTGCTTCCAGGCAACGTGTGTCCCAAAGGCCATTGCCACATTCCATTTATTGGTCAGACAAAAGGCACTCTTCCTCCCTCCTCATACATCCAAAAGTGGCACCCACCCCACCTACCGCATTGCAAAGAAGCTGAGACCTCTGGTTTGCTTGCCAGAGAGTTACAGGGTTTGTCTCAAATTTTCTGAACCTCACAATTACATAAACCACTTCTTTCACTTCAGACCAAAATGAATGTAAGAGTTCTCAGAGTATTAGGAAGACTGGAAAAAAAGATTTAAGAAAGAGCTGAGGACACAGTGTTTTGTTGCCGTTTAAGCATTCTCCTTTCTTTGCAGTATAACCTTGAAAGGAATGTTAGAATTCATCTCCTCCAAACAGAAAACTTGAAGCGAGGTCTCCACAGGCCCGTGGCTCAGGTCATCCTGCTCCTCTTAGCCGTGCTGAGTCAGGGCAGTTCTGCCACGAGCCTTTCAAGGAGATCTGAACGCACGCGCCGTGGCAACACCACAGAGAGTTTTCCACACCAGAAGCCATTAACTCTGGAGGAGCCTCTCCCGACTAACGGGGATACCTTCCCCTTTTAAAAAGGCATTTGTGACCGACGACGCAAAGCGCTGCACAAGCCGGCTCAACAGAGCGCTCCAACCCCACTGTGCATTATTTCTTCTTGCTTAGATTTAACCCAAACCAGATGTTCTTGGCTTCCTGATGCCAGCTTCCCTACACCGCTCCTCCCAGCATCACCCCCGCCCCGTTCCGAGATAAGCAAAGCAAAGCAGGCAGTCCTGACTTCAGCCTCTTTGAGATGGTCTTGATGTAAGAGCCAGATGCTTCAAAACCCCCACCCAAGCATCCAGATCGCAACGGGAAATTAAGGACACAATCAAGAGCAGACTGACCTGTCGGAAGGGAAAACTGGGTGCCTGCTTAAGTCACTCTAATTCCATGGCCAGATGAGCTCCCATCAAACCAAAATGGGAAGAGTAATGGAAAGAAACAATCAGGTTGAGAGCATTTTCCAAACGCTCTTCTGGAGCAGAAGGAATTTCTAGAGAACTTGGATCGAGACAACCTGATCTTTGACACTTGGAAACAAAGGAGAGTCCACACAGGGGAAGAATTCACCCAAGATGTCTCTGGAAATGGAACTTGGACCCCAACAGAAGACAAAAGCTCCTTTGAGAAGACAGAGCTGCAGGGTTGGTGCTGTTCCTCCAGACAGCGTAAAGTCACACCCACTCTCTCCAAAATGGAACCTGCTGGTATTCAACACTTTAGAGGACGAGATCCTGACTCTTTCCTGCCATGAAATCATAGAAGAAACAAGGCTCTTTATGTTTAATTGTTGCCTGCCCCTTTTGCCCCTACATTGAAACAAGTAAGAATATTCTACAATCAATTTGCAAACCCACAAAACGAAGTGGTCTTTTAACCGTTTTGTTCTGGGGATTTTTTCTTGGTTTGTTTTTAGAAACAGAATTTATTTTTACTTTTTTTTTTTTTTTTTACCCCACTACCCTAACACATCTGCTCCTCTGAGGCAGCTCCTTAACGAGGAGCTGCAAATCCCGATCTTCCCCCGTTCCAACTTTGCTGTCGCCGCTGCAAACGAGGCGCTGAGGAAACCCGCGCAAGTCAGACCAGGACAAAGCAGATACATCCAATAAATCCTACTAGAACAATCCGGAGTGGCCTGAACTCTGCTTTTGGTTTGCTTAATCTTGGTTTTGTCAGCTTCTGCTAGAATTTAGTTCTCATTCTGTGTAGTATCTGTGGTTTGATACAGCTCGAACTACGCCTAGACAGAATCTGTCACTTATTTAAGCTGAATAATAAACAGGGAGGAAAATACGCCTGCTAAAATAGTTTGCAAAAGTTCCACTGACATTTTGAAATCTTTCTCCCAGTCTTATAGCTGGTTAAAAAAGGCTGAAGCATTTGAAATGTCTGCTTTCATTCCATTCTTTTTTTTACCCAAAATTTGGAAGACTGATACAAATCCTCATGGAAACACTGAAGCACGGAATAATTCAAGGAGTCGTGTTTAACACTGAGTAAAGGCTGTTGATTCGGATCAAGAAAACAACTTGCATTTTAAAGATAAAAAAAAAAAAGAAAAAAGAAGATATAACCACGTGGTTATCGGAGATCAGCGCTACCTTCTCACAGGGATTCACCTTGAGGGAAAACTGAGGTGAGATCAACAGCCTCACACTCCTGAATGGTTGAGAAAAGGCGGAGAGCCAAGGTCCTGTCAGAGCTCCTGCCAGTCACCGGCTGCACAATGGTGGCCACTTGCTTCTTGGCAACGGCTGGAGACGTGGATGATGCCTGGAGTCCTCGCTAGCGGGTCAGGGAAAGGGAATGTGAAAAAGAGCGAGCTCTTCGGACGGCCTTTCCAAGGGCTGCCGCACATCTGACGTGTTAAAACTCCACCGTGTAGACTTTGAAACAAAGAAGCTGGTAGAGGGAGCGAGGCAGCTGCGCTCTGAAGCCTCCTTTTCCCTGCCAGAGTCCAACGAGGCCAAGGAAATGCTACAAGTATTGCTGGCAGTTGAAGGACAAGGGAAAGCAACTTCTGGAAGATAGTGTAAAATAGAAAGATATCAAGAAATCTGAAACGGGACACATTAGAGACGCTTCCTTGTGCACGGGGCGGGGGGGTGTATGTGCCTTCACTCAGCACTGACTGTGAGAGCCAGACTGGGACTGGGGGAACCCAGAAACCTGGCCCACCTCCTGGGCTGCTGGGGCTCCTGGAGGGAAGAGGGGAGGGATGGCAAAGTCTGATCCTGTAAATGACACGGGCTCCTCCTTAAATCTACCCACAAATGTTCAGATACGTGCTGTCCTGCAAAGGAACATACTCCTCTGAGGCACACAAGCAACCCCAGGGAATCCCAGCATGNGGTCCCTCTCCATGGAGCTGCTTCCCAGCAGGTGCCCCCTGCCCTGTACTGGTGCAGGCAGTTGTTCCTCCCCAGAGGCAGGACCCTGCACTTGCCCTTGGTGAGCCTCATGAAGATCCTCTCTAACAAAAAGGCCAGTATAAACCAGGTGCATGCACATTCTCTTCCCAGTCAGTGAACAGGGATGATCACTCCAGTGATGGTCATGCCAGAGGAAATGACTCACCCTCCAGAATTCTTTTGCCATTGTCTACTGAGATTGCTGACTAAGACTGAGCTCCTACAATTTTGCCCCAGGAAGCATGTACAAGATCAAGCAGAGAGACAAAGCCAAGACAAAAGCTGTGATTTTAAGCCCTCTGTTTTATCTTAGAAATCCTCGATGCTTCTAACATAGAAACAATCAGAAATCAGTTTGTAAACAAAGAGAAATCAGTCCATTGGTATTTCAGAAGAACTACGGCTTATTTCTGAGAGCTTTCCAAAAAAGGCTACGCTGCACCAGATGGGCATTTTCTGTCCTGTTTGGTTTTGGCTGGGTTTGTTGTTTCCAATCTTTTTATTTCAGTTTAAGATTTTCATTTCCCCATTTCTCACTTTGCTGCACTGGCACTCGCAGCCTCCATCAGCTATTGCAGAAAGGTGACCTGGAGCAACAACCCCCGAGCTCACGGACCCTCAAGAGCTTTGACGGGCGACGTTTGGGAGGGGTGAACGAGCTACAAGGTGCTTCCAACCAACGCGCTCGTGCGTGGGGGTGGTGAGTCGAGACGCTGGCGATTTACAGGGCGAGGGAGGGGGGTACCACGCACGGTTGTTGCCACAGCAGGACATGGATTGAATTTTAAGCACGTGTTTAAATGTGCAGACTTCAGGCTGTGCCTAAAGTTGGATGGACTTCTGGTAGATCCAGGCATCAAGCGCTTGGCTTCAGTAGGCCTTGATGGCCGGGTTCAGTCAAAGGATTTAGTCCTCACTCTACAGGCTGAACTGGGAAGGAAGAAGCCTAAATGCTCTGGTGAATCTGGTTCTGCGCTCGGTGCTCCAGCACACAACGTGAGGCACCCTACCGGCTGGCTGCTCTCAGGACACCGGGTGGTCTCTCAGGCCCCTGTGCTATGCAGAAGAGCTTCTGGGAGCCTTTCCAGCTGGTTACTGTGGCAGAGGACCTTGGGCAGGTCTCTCCTCCAGGCCAGGCTGGAAAGCTGCCATCACTGCTGCGTCAGGACTAGGGGTGCAGAGCCATCTGCACTGCTACCAAGGGTTGGGAACAGCGGCGTGAAGACGGCCACGTAACCAAGTCTCCCTTCAGAGAGACTCCACAGGAACAACAACGCTCCTCACTGCGAAACCTTAGGTGCTTTATAAAGAGGAGGAACATGGTCTCTGTCACTCCAGAGACAGGGAAGATGTGAATGGCTCACGTACCCCAGTCCTTTTTAACATTTTCCAAGCAGGAGGGGCAATAGCATGCTGTAAGCCTTCAGAGGTGTCAGCAGGAAAAGAAGGAAGCGCTTTTAGAAAGCTTTATGAAAATCTGGAATATGGTTTTGAATGAGCATCCAAAACCAGACAGAGGTTTTGTCCCTGGAGAGAAAGGAGTTCAGGAAACAGCTTTAATGCCCTCCAGTCAACAGGGGAGAAGAAGACAAAGGATGACCCTACCCTGCCTTTTTACACCAGAGATCCTTTTGTGGTGAAGGAAACGCTCTCTATTCCTGCCTGACCCTCTTGGGGACCCTCCTGCACCACAGCAACAGAACCTGATGTCTATCTTTTAATCACATAGGACTTTTTTTATCAGACGGGACTATATTTTTTTTAATATAACAGAAACAATCTGGCCTCATTTCTAAAAGGAAATGAAACCTCACTGAGCCCACAGTCCTGCAACACCAGCCTCTGACCAGCGCCTGCGTGAAGCTGCTTGAGCGGGAGCCAAGCTCTGCAGGGGACGCCAGCAAGAAACGCCTGCTCCAGGTCACCCAGCAGAGGTGTTCTCAGCTCCTGCTTTCCCAGTTTAAAGTGCTGTGAAATGAGATGCCCCTCTGGCAATGACCTGTTTCCCTCCTCTCCTTCCAGAGCAGAGAGGAAATGAGAGCCCTCTTACAAACGCCTTTTCCAGCATCCTGTTATTTGCTTTAGAGCCCACCATAAACACCAGCAAAGCCTCACTTCACCACATGCTGTATGAAACCAGAGCAAGAGACGACCCTTGTCCTGAAGAGTTCATCCTCCAAACAGAGCAGAGCAGGCAGACACATGGTGGGAAGGAGGAGTAATCATCATTCCCTCTGTTACAAGGAAAAAATCTTTGGTCAGGGAAAACAATTCTCCAATCCTTGATTGCTCTGTTTATGCTGATGAAAACAAGCTGAACTTTTCCTTCATTAGAAGCTTCCAGCTAAGTAGAAGTGTTAGAAGTGCACTTCTGAAAGGCAGACGAGGCAGAACTGATAGAAACTGGGTAGAATTCCAGTTTGTCCAGTGCTGGGCTAGTGCCCCGCTGTAACGCATTGCATCGGAGATCCTGCACTAAACACAACAGGGGCTGGTGGGACAGTTTATGAAAAAACACATCACGACAAACTCCTGCAGTGAGGAGCTTTCCCCTTCAACTCTCTACGCTCTCCATCGGCACCGGGATGCAGAAATCTCCAGATGACAGGCACTTTTCCCTTCAAAGGTCCTGAGCTCCAAAGGCTTTTGCCCTCCTCTTTGGTTTTCTAGCTCCCTCAGACATCCTGCCTGGTTTGGTAAAATGCTCCAAATTCTGTTGTTGTTTCTGATACAAAGCTCCTGAGCCCTGAATTTCACCACCAAGTGACCTATTCGGAACTAATGGCAAAAAATAGCGGTGGGACTTCACGCCACTGAACCTCTGCTCAGGTCTCCACCAGTTGTGCCATTACCTGTTAATCGCCAGATTTCAGGCACCACAATTTTAACAGCCTCACCTCTGGAAGCAGCAGAGATCAAAGGGAGCAGGACCTCTTTGAAGGGAGCCTTTGGGCCTCAAACTGCAGGTGAGCATCTTCATAATCACACCCTACAGCTCCAGGCAGAGGTCACAGCACCTTGTCAGACCTCAGATTTTGTCCCGGAGATGTGCATACGAGCCTGGGCTCCGCAGCTAGGACATCAGGAGCCCACCGGAACCAGGCAGCACAAAAGCACGGGCCTCGCCAGGGCTCTGGCCAGGTTCACTCTGCACAGAGCGGCACTGAACAAACCCCAGCGGCTCCAGTGACCCCAGCTGAGAGGGTGAGTTTGGTTTGTCTTGCTTTGTCTGAGGAGCTCCTGTTGTGAAACGGCCACCCCTCGTCCACCAGCACTTGCAGCTAAACAACAAAACCTCTGAGGGGAAAGCAAGGAGGTTGTTTTGCTTTCCACTTGTGCCTGAAGGCAGTCCCTAATAACAAGTATGTTAAACCCACCTCAGGAGGTCAAGAGCAACTGGAAAAACAGCAAAATTCTGAGGAATTAGACTTTGTCGTAACAGCAACCATTTATGGCTTGACTTGGGGTTACTTCTTCTTGAGGCAGGAAAGGCAGGGAAGCAGCTCTGGAATGTCTTGCCTCTGCAAGGCTGTGAGAGTCAAAGCCAAAATCTCAGGAGCACCTTCCTTGAGCTCACACCTGTAAGCCCCACGCCCCGCACTGAACAGGAGAAGCTCCTCCCAGGCCTCCGCAGGCGTCGCGCCGCGAGTCTGACGGGGTAGGAGGACGTCAGCGCGGCCTGAACCCGCACAGCAAGACGTGCTCAGGGGAAGCTTCCCTCTGAAGCTCAGTGTAAATTGGAATCACATTTTCAACAGAAAAACACTTCAGTGAAATGAAAGATTTAGTTTCAAACGCGGGGTTTCAAAGGGCTCTGTCGCACCGTCGGTGTTCAGCGGGATTTCACCGGCAGGGCTGTGCACACGTGTGCACAGCTGTGATCACACACAGCTCCTAGGTATTTCAGCACTGTCACAGGACAAAGACTCTGCATATCCACCAACTATTTTGATGTCTCCAAACCCAAACTTTTCAACCTTTCCATTCTGTGACTCTGCCCCCACCTCCAATTTAGCAGTCTCTTCTGCGAATCCCTACTTTCCAAAGCATAGGAACACGCTGTCTGGAATATGCCTACTGCACTTTAGGGCATTATAAACCAGCCCACGGAGCAATATTAGAGCGAAATAATCTCTGCACATTTAACTCTTTGAGTGACCTGCGTTAGCAAACCCATTCTCTGCCTCTTATACTTGCAGCATAAAGCATTTAAGAGGAATTTCTTTTAGAAACAAACCTGAAATGGTATGCCCCGGAGCTTCCCACAGAGCAACACCTCAACTAATAATACACAGGTCAAGGGCCTAGGAAAGTGCTCATTAAATTTACTCTGCAGTTTCATAAAGCCTCTGTTGATACACTAGTGAATGCACTTGAATTGCCTGCAGACTTAGGAACACTGATAACTAGCAGAGCCTTAACTGTCCAGCCCAGAACAAAGCCACGATTGAACAGCCCCAACCTCCGCGCTGATTTACATTTCTTTTGAAAAAAAACCAAACAAGAATCCCTTCAGTGAAGGATTCGGTGTGAATATCGGTGGGGAGGGGGTTAGGTGTGTCTTGTCTGCCTGATTTGAGTCAAGCAACAGCAACAGATAGTGGTGGGTTATGAAAACTAAACATTGCTTTTAACCAAAACACCTCCTTGACACTCAGGACTGGAGGACCTAGCTGCTAAACAGATGCCCAGGATAGACCCACAAGCCTCCTAAAGAACGCCTTCAAGGGCAGCTACCCCAACAGAAGAGGGGAACGGCTGGAATGAGCGTTCCTAAGGTTTGGAGACAGCGTTGCTGTTTATACGCTTAGCTGGGGGATAAGATGCCAGCATCTCCGGTATGACAAAGCTCAGCTGGCTGGAAGTATTTGATGAATTTGTCTCTTGGCTTGCTTGTCTTGGAGAGCAATAAATTAGTACCTACTTTCTACCTTCTCTATGGAATCCACATTGGATTCTATAGAGAAGAAATTGTTCCAAAGAACTTAGGGCAAAAAGGGCAGCTTCTCTCCAGGTCCCTGTGATGCCACAGCCTGGAGGACACTTCTTCAGAAGCAACGCCCAGCCCCAAGGTGTGCCTGGCCCGTGCAGCCCGCATCATTCAGAGCTGCCACTCGGCACCTTCTGCCAGGAGCAGAGCTCTCCTGGATGTCCCTGCGTAGTTTTGCTCTCCTTGGCTTAGGTAATGCAGAAACAACGCAGCCTCATCGCCCTGCGCTTGGAAGGAGGGATTCCTATCCCTACGGGGAACTTTCAAATGAAAGAGAAATATTATTTTAAAGGTACAGATATTGAAAAGCCAACTGCAGAGCAATTAATTAGTACCTCTCCAAGACAAGCAAGCCGAGACAAATTCATCAAATACTTCCAGCCAGCTGAGCTTTGTCATACCGGAGATGCTGGCATCTTATCCCCCAGCTAAGCGTATAAACAGCAACGCTGTCTCCAAACCTTAGGAACGCTCATTCCAGCCGTTCCCCGCTTTTGTTGGGGTGGCTGCCGGTGGTCACACAGCCCAGGCCAAACAACACCCTAAATTACACTCGGCACAGCCCCGTCTCGGTTTAACCGGGTAACACGTAAGTCAGCGGGGAGCAGGATTAAACTTCTGTCTGCAGCCTCTGATTTACACCGTGTGACCCTCCTGCTTCTGAAACAAACCCAGCCACTGCGAGCGGCTTTCCCAGAAGGCAGCCGGTAATCCTCAGTCTGGGCTGTGCAGTCAGCAAAGGCTTTGCGTGAAAAACGGCCGCGGCCACGCACAGGGAGGGCACAAGCGAGCCTGGCGTTTACACGCACGATCGCTCTGCCCTAAGCTAGAGCATTTCCTCTGCATTCCATCAGTTAATAAAACAAATGCTTTGCCCAACCACAACAGCTCCCGCCTCTGGCCCATTTTTGGTAGATAAATGGAAATCACCGTGTTCTTCCAACAAGCAAACCCCCATTTTGCCCACACAGCTCCTTACTGACAGGCAGACCCCTGTCTACCGAGCCTGGCTGTCCAGGGCTGCCGCAGGCACCCTGCGAGGGCGAGCAGGATGCGGCCCACCCAGATTCTGCCCTTGCAGCACAGGCAGCCCCTTGCCCTGCACCCCCTGGGGACGAGTGAGATCCGTGTGCGCTGCCCGGGGGGGACGTGGTTAAGCGGGGCAGGCTGCCTTTCCAATTCGAAAGCAGCGGGTGCATCACCCCGGTCTCTCTGCAGCACACCTTTCATTTCCACCCCTGACAGACAGAAAGATGTTCTGACACATTACCATCTTGAGGGGGTTGTCCAGCCAGGTCTCCCACTAGACTTTAGAGCCACCAAAACCAACAAAAAAGCCAAGATGGTGACAAAGCACAACAAAAGCCCTGCTCCCGAGGAAAGAATTTCTTCCTCTCCTCTTGGAGGTAAAGGTGAACTCCGAAAACCTTGCATTTGGAGTGTCAGTTGTTGGCCATTTCGTGTGTCCGAGCAAATTCCAGACCGATACTTATCACAAGAGATTTAAAAGGGCCTCCCGTGTGTAATCAACTCTCTTGCCTTCAAAAACTCATATCGAAAATCTCAAAGAAAGAAAACAAATAAAATCCCCCAAGACCTCCTATGGACTGTTTCATACCTCAGGCTTGAAAATAACTGGCCCAACTGGGAAGAATTTTGATTCTTTTTTTTAACTGGAGGTTTTGCTCTACCTGCTCCAGCGGAGATCACTTTTATGTGACTGCAAGTTTTCCCAAAATGTACTTTAAAATAGAAATGCTAAAAGATCCTCTGCAACAAAAATAAGTCACTCCCACACCTCCTCCTGTTTTCTTTTGTTCAATGAAAAATCAATTACCTTTCGACAGAGAGGAGAGAATTGCAGTAAGTAGCAGGAAAGCCTGGAGGCTCACTTTGAAAAACAAAATTTAAGCACTTCTGGCAATTTTATTTTGAGAACCTAAACCAGCAATTACTTGAGTCTCACAGCAAAGGAGGTATAAAAGCATCTACAGTCACGCCTGTACTCTGATGTCGGAAAGCACAAGGAATTCAGCAGGAGGCAATGGAATCCACGGTATTTAATTTCTGACACCCCTTGCAGTTTTTTGGAAGCCTGTCACACTTCAGGCAGCAGAAACAAGAAGCCCCTCAACGCACAACAGAGCACCTGCAGTCCAGGAAGGGGATTTCAAAGTGCCCTGATCTGAAAGCACAGGTGGAAGCTCGGGGACTGGTTTAGCTGGATGACTCCTTCAAACAAAACAAAAAACCCCAAACCCCATCGGTGTCCAAAGAGTGAGGTCGAATTTGGTGTTGACAGCTTTGACAAGTAGTATCACTTAATGCTGGAAAGTGAGATGTCTTTAAGTGTCTCTCACACTAAGGTGGAGATCAAATCAGCCACTACGTACGTCTTCATTCCCAGCCTTCCCTCATTTTCTCTCCCTTGAAATGCCGTAGTAGCTTTTACACCTCAAGTGCAAATAACCAGCTCAGTTAGGCAAGGTGGGCTCAAGCAGAAGCTCTGTTCCCAGAGGGAGTCGGTTTATACCAGAGAGAGATGTGCATTATCCAGAGACAGAAACCAGGGACAGTTCCTCCAGGGGACAAGGGCACTGGACACGTGCTCACCACTCGAATATGACGGCAGCATAGCCTGCAAAAAGCACTTTAACCGCCAGCCTCACAAAAATGACAAAGGACAAAACCCCAGTACCCCAATTTCAGCAGCTGGCACTCAGTGGTAGAAACCACCGTGTGAGCAGAGGAGTACTAAGTGTGCTTCCCTCCTCGCCTCTGACAATGGCAGGAGTCAGGTCTTGCTGAACTACAGCACTGAAGCTGTGACGCTCTTCTAGACAAGGCATCTTGATCCCTTCTTTCTTTCCCAAAAATGACCTGTCTGTCTGAGACAAAAAGTGATTTCTTTCTGGTAGAGTTTTCGTTGCTCAAGAAAACGGACATTTATTTGTCTGCCTCATTCCCGGGAGACTTTAAATATTAAACAAAGGTCAAGTCTATGCTACTACAAAAGCTCTGCTCTATTAATCTATGAAAAACTGGCCCAGTTTCCTTAGCACGAAAAACCTACACTAAAATTTTTTGCTAGCTAGGTGATATAAAAGTTTATTAGAAAGTTTAATGTCTAGGCTCTATCTGTCCTCATCTTCAAACACCCACGTTCATAAGGAGTCAAAGTCTGACTGTTCATTTTTGGTCTTTACTTGCTGGGAATGCAGCTGTTTGCTACAAAAATTGAAAAAAAAAAAGGTAATTTGAATTTTCCTTCCCAGACTACTTCCAGGTAGTTCTTGAAAATGGGCAGTTGATAGAACAGGATGGGTGTTGTCCAATGGGACATAGGCAGATTATTTACATATTGCACAGGAAGGTTTCGTTGTGGAGCTAGGTAATTATTTATCGCTTTGCTCCTTCTCCCATTAAATAGTCATTTCTGGAGAGCAAGGGGTTTGGTGCTCAAGGTGCTCACATAAGAAGTCACTGCTGATTGCCATGTGGGAGGCTTTCTGAAGACAGCACTCCAGACCTCTTTCCAACCCTGATTGTTCCTAAACTAGAGGAAACCCAAAGCACTGATTGCTAATTTGCAAACAAGGAGGAAAAGCTGAGTTTGTTCCCTGTTTGTTCCCACCACTTCATTCCACGGCTTCCTGCCTGCCCCACTTCGGCTGCAGCTCTTCAAACAGAGCGAACTTTCAGGTCTGCAGTCAATTAAACAAGGCATTTGGTGCACATTTTGTGTAGGGGTATTTCCAGGGCTGGAGCCCTGTAACCTGAAGAGAGGACTGTAGTCTTGATCAACAGTTTCATCCTTAAAAAGAACTTGAAAACAAGAAACACTCCTACAAAGACAAGATGCCTGTTTACCCAGAAGAAACTTTCATGACCAGAGAAGCCCGCGATATAATTTTCAAAGCAGCCACTGAACGTCGCTGCCTCTGGGTTTGGATGTGGGATCTGGATTTGGATTCTCTCTGCTAAGCTGGACTGCAAATCCAGTTTCCCAGGTTGGAGGCACAAGAGTAGTAGGTGCTGCCATGAAACACTGACATTTTCTAAAGTTTCCTTACAGCTATTAAAACAATACAAAAGGAAAAGATACTTAATCTCCTATAACCTAGAAATAATAATCCTATCCCTGGAAGAAAGCCTATCAGGAAGGAATAACTTTTTTCCTAAAAATTCTTTCCCAGGTCTTGCCTCATATGAACAAAACATAGGAAAATATTCCTGTAATTTGCTGACAACATACAAGTACATTTTTGCCAGTAAGCAAAGCGAACTTGAACCAAAACGTTGACTAATAAAATAAATTCCCTTCTTTTAAGGCCTAAGGAATTCTTTGTAAGATTTGAGACATAGCCCCTCATGTGAGCTGTGAGAAGTGTCTCTCCATACAATCCTGTCCTTTCTGTACAAGCATGAAGAGCAAGTGACACAAAAGACTTTTCTCAGCGTGTGCATCAGCCTTTGTGGAGCACAGCAGGCTGCGGGTAATCCGCTGCTGTGCAACTCAGCCTTTCACTTCTCCTCTCTGGAAACACAACGTGCCTTTACTCAATGGCGAAGAAAGAGGCTGTGGAGAGATTTTCAAGTCTTTCTGGAGAGGTTGCCTCTGGCTTCCCAAAAAGTAGTTTAAGTCAGTACCCGGGAGAAATAAAGCAGCACCTCAACCTGTCCCTGTACAGAAGATAGGTCTTCCCATAGGTGAATAAAGCTGAGTACACTGAGGTGTGAACTGCTCTGAATTAAAAGTGAAATCCTCCCCTACCACCTTCAGTGCAAGACACTTCGTGCTCTATTCCTAACAGCCATGACTTAGCAGAAGCGGCAACTTCAGCAATACTGAAAAAAAAATGATAAGTGTTCTATTGTCCTTTGCCTGATTGCACCAGAGCCCGAGAGCAGCGACCACCCCTGGCAGGGAAGGACACCAGCCATAACCCAGCTACTTCAGCAGAGAACCTCCCACATTTTTTTTGGCAACCGTACTGGTTGCCAGACAAAGGGTGGGAGCACAACTGCCACGCAGCTTTTACAATTAGCAGCACGGTTGCTGTGGAGGAAAGAACTCACTAAGGAAATCTGCTTCTGGTTCCCTGTGCAGTGGATGAGCAACAGAGACACCTCCAGAGCACCGGCTGCTAGGCCTGTTCTGGTCTGCATCCTACTGCAGCTATGGAGCCTGAGGGCTTTACTGAAGACTCAAGAGCTCTGCCACGTTATGGCACACCCAATACACAGAATGTCACATGACTCACCTTGAACAGAGGGACAAAGTCCTTCACACCTCAGGCTTACTCCGTTTGGAGGCCTCAGTATCGGTGTTAACAAGCTGTTGCTAAGTATCATCACTCTACTGCATCATTTTAGGCACATGGGTCAAAACTTACACAGTGTGTGCTGGAGATGATGACGGAGCTGGAGATGAAGCTCAGACCATCGTTCATACTGACTTGAAGAGCTGCTTCCCTGAAAAAAACCCACAAGAAACAAGTCAGGCCCGCCATCCTATCCAGCCTCAACCCTCTCCTCGATAATATCCTCTGGAACCTGGGATGCTGAGGCACAGAAAAGCCTTTTGTGCAGGTGAATTCACAGCGAGTTGCCCCCTCCCCCGTGCCCCAACGCACGGCTGACAACTACTCCAACAAGCACCAACGACAAAGGCAGAATTGGATGAATGTAGGAACAATGAAACACAGTGGGATGACCCAGACTCATTTTCTCCACGACCAAGTAAATATTTAGGTACGTAGAAAGCACATACATGCCAACTTCTCGTAGTACGGGTGCTGGGCAGAGTAAGTAGGTGTCTTCCACTACAAAAGGCTTCTCATCTGGAAAAAAAGAAATATTGAGATTTATTACCAGATCAGTAATAGGGGCCTTAAAGACCAAACTTAGTATTTTCCCTTGTTCTTGATACATAAACAAGACCAAGCAGTGTGTGAGGGAGAAAAAACTACTGCACGGCAGCTGTTCTGAGGTAACTCTGAACTCTCACGGACTTACAGAGTAACTACCAAGTAAGAGCAGATATCCTACACCTCAAGGAAAAAAAAACAAGAAGACAACACCTTGCATTTACCCCTCTGAGAAAGATGGGGAAAAGTGGCAGCTGACCCTCCTTCCTCATTTCTTTGTGGAAATTGTCTTGTAGCCAGGCTGCCACAGCTCTCACCGTGAAACATCCTTCCACAAAGTGTCTGGGCTGGGACCAAAAGGCTGGTCCCAGTCCCTGCAAAGCCAAACGCCTCAGGGCAGTGGGAAGCCCTGCAAATTGATCACCCACGCCGTGCGGGCGGCACGGCGGCGCCTTCACCGTTCCTACAGCCGCTCTGCGCCGTTGGAATCTCTCGCGCCACGCGTCTGAGCGCAACGGAACTGAAGATGGAAAGCTCTGTGAGTGGTCAGAGCAAATCGTCACGGCCGCTCTAGACAGGAGACCAGATGGAGGTGCAACAGATGACAAAAAATTGGAAATAGCCGGCTCAGGAAATTGTGTATTATGGAAAATTTTGCACTTCAAGGCAGACTCATCAGAAGCTAAATTAAACCTTCCAACCTGAATTATACTGTGGTTTAAAAAGTGGAGCGAGAAAAAGTATCAATAGGCTATTGCCTGGGAAACAGGAACATCAGCTGATCCTTTTCTTTTGCAGACGTAAATCAGAACATTCTACCATCGCTCTGGTGTCGGAAAGATGGAGATCCCAAGGAACTTCCCAAGCCATTTGCAGCTGACCAGAGATTGGGCAGATGAGCAAAAAACCCAGGCAGACAGGCTGAGTGGGGTTTGGTTTTCTGGACTGGAAACCACACATTCCTGCAGAAGGGATTGATTCTGCTGAATCAGCAGTGTCCAGAAGCACGTCACTGCATCAGAAAGCTTTCTACCAGCCGTAGGTACAACCATCTCTAGCGCCTTCCATAGAGATTATTACAGATCTAAAATGACCTGTTGCCAAATATTACCAGCCTCCTACAATTTTCCCATGAAAATTTTCATTGTCTTTGAAAGCTCCTCCTCTCCTTCCCCTTTGCCTCTCACACCTCTATGTTTCAAGTCTCATCTTCAACCCAAGTCTTGAATCTCATCTCTACACACTGCAGAGTGGGAGAGACCTTCATTCTGTGGGGCCGTCTTGAAACAGGAGCACAATTCATCAGCACCTCAGCCTGCTGTTTGAAATGCAGAGAGCAAATCTGGGCGTTCGGACCATCTGGGGGCTCTCAGTGCACTCGAGAAGCGCCCGGGGCGCACGTAACGCCGGCGACGCGGGGGCAAGGCCACGGTGCTCAGTGCCTCCCCGACAGCGACAGGGAGCGGAAAGGAGCAAGGATAAAAGCTGAACCGAATCATTTAGCAATCTAAGGCAGAGCTGAACTATTCTGACCATCTGGTCGTTTGATTTTGAGGAAACTTGTGCAAGCTACTATTCCATTTAAGGTGCCAGCGGAAAGAGGAAAAGTCAGGAAGAGACCCAAGCCAGAGAGAATGTGACAACCTTCTCTAAAGCGATTTCTGCACCAGCTGCGAGCCCGAGCCCCGTCCGTTCTTCGCTTGGCTGCCGAGAGCAGTTTGCTCACACGGACGGTGTCTAACAACGATTAGGGCGAGAGCAGTGGAGCGCCATTGATCCTGGCCCCACTCTCAGGGGTTAGCTCAGCAGAGTTCACTCAGAAGCAGGGTCCTGCAGCACATTTTGCTCCAGTGGATGAGGCATAAAGTGATACAGACCGCAGGAGTTGGTCCCCTCATGATGAAAGAGTCGCCAAGTCAAGTAGTATTTCCCTGACCTTCCTAAAAGAGGTTTCCACTGAATACAAAACTTTAGAAAGCAGTAATATTGCTCCAGTAATTGCCATCACAAACTNGGCAGGGGGGTTGGAACTGGATGAGCTTTAAGGTCCCTTCCAACCCTGACAGTTCTAGGATTCTATGATTCTATTTCATACTCGTATCTTTGCTTTGGCAGTAATAGAGAAGATTTCCTAAACTGCCTGAGGAAATAATGTTTATTTTTCACACTCCATTAAAAATGAAAATGAAATGGTAATGAAAAGTTGTAACCTTCCCTGAAGTTCTCCTTATGTTTCCAGCTTCCGGCAAATCCCACGCCTACATATACACACTTGAATTTTTGGGTCACCCGCAGCAGTTATTTCGCTAAGGCCTGTTTGCCACCGGCAAACAGCTGAAAACGAAACATTTTCACCAGCCGCACGGTTTTCACACCCAGGCTCCGATTCTGCCTCACGGCTCACCCACCGCGAGCGGGCTCCAAGCTCCTGCCATCCCTCTGGATCCCGGCTCCTGCTCTTGGCCTGGAAAGCACCGCGCTATTGCCGTTTTCCCCCCGCCTCTGTTGAAGAACACAAAGAAACATTTCCACTACGCTAAACGTCAGGAGCAGATGTTTTCAGCACAGGGTATTGCTTTGCAAGCCGCACACCATCTAGAAGAGGATTTCCTCATTAAGAGAGGCAGAGAGAGCGCAGGCAGCCCAAGCACGCAGGGCAGTGATACAACGCACAGCCCTCGCTTCCCACCGCCCGCAGCACAGGCTGAGGATTTACCATCAGTTTGCATCACACCCATTTAGTAAGGGAGTTATCAAACCCACCGGCAGCACGTCCCGCTTTGCACAAGCCAGGCAGATGTGCTGTGGTGGCCACTCTGCCCCTGCGGTTCCGTTCTCAGCCCGATTCACGACCGTAGCGTTAACTCCCATAAATTTATGCCATCGTCTCGGAGCACACGTGCCAAGGGAACCAAGACCAATGTCTTCTTTTCTCCTTGGCTCCTTTCTCCAAAGGTCAAAGAATTCTCTACACCAGCACCCACTGAAACAAAAGCTGGCTTCATTTTGCAAGGCCTTTTACTTAGATCTCATTGGCTTTTTGTTTCTCTTTCTCTCCCTTCCCACCCCCAACTTGCATTAAAGTCTCTGCCTCTCTTGAAAGTTTATCAGCCTGAGTCCCAAGAGGCAGCTGATGGCTGGCCAGGCTGGCTAAAGGGAGAGATTATTTTGTTTGGAGAATGTTTGTGTTTCACCACAAAAATGAGTGACTATTTTCCTTTGCTCTAAACAAAAGAAGATCCATTTGGTTTGCATAACTCTGGCCATCTGACGCCTTCCTGGAAAACTTACATAGAGAAACCAAACAAAACAACACTTCTCATCTGCTATTGCATCTCTATCTGCAGGATGCATTTGAAAGGACGTCACCTTTCTCCTCCGCTTCAGAAAAAACCTTGTTGTATTCCTCTGCCGTAAGAGACGGGCCCGAACGCTCTCAACCTCCAGATCTTGTGCCAAAATGTGAATTTTGTGGTTTGGACTCCTCTCGGCTGACAATAGGAGTGGAAGGGCTGTGGAAGGCTGGGGGCAGAGCACTCCACCCCAGGTCGCTGACTTTGCTGCCCAGAAAGAGATTTCTGTTCTCGGCTCGGCCCCTCTGGCTGTGAAGACGTCGCTGTGACTCCTTTGAGAACTCAGGGAAAGGACGCCCAGGCCTTGACCACATCCCAGACACCAAGCAAGGACAGAACCCGGACATCTTCAGGAAATACTACAATGCCTCACTCTCGAGAGATTGTGCCCATAGAAATGGGTACAATTTGCTCCTTACCTGTGCACCTCTGATCGCTCCATCAAGCAAACCGAGGTTCCCACTGTATAACCCCCCACAGGACACGGCAACGAAAAGCAGTCAGTCCTGCGGCGTAAGCCCCTCGGAGCAGCGCGCAGGAATGGAGAAGGGTCAAACATCTCACAAAAACACAGCTGCTTTCTGCGGATGCCCTTTCAACAGGGTACTTTCTACTGCTCAGATTCCTGTTAGTCACTATCCAGCATTCCTACACCTTTTAACAACTATCTGTAGCCTGTAAAATCTCTTATTCCCAGCGTTAGTGAATAGTTTCTCTTGCCATTAGCAGGGTGTAACCTTTTGGCGAGCCAGGACTTGGAGTACTTCCCAACCATACTAATAAAAGCCTCAATATATGCAGGAGGTTTTAACACAGAAGAGCAAACCTCAATAAAAGAGAGGTATAAAACCCCAAAGAAGGTAAGACAGATAGTACTTTCTTTTAGCCATACAACCAAGCTAAAACGAACGGCCTTTGCTTTGGTTAATGGTTCATCCAAGAACCGACTGGCTTCCTGGAGACTGGCTGCAACGATCTCTTACAGGAGGATTCAAGAAAGCACAACATTTTTGAATTGCCACCACAATACTGCGAGTGCTGATCGCTGGACTCGCAATATCAGCAATACTTTAGTCCAGAAAAGGCTGCAAAAGCTGTTCCTGTGTATCATAGACTAAAATTTTCCTTCTGCTATCCCTGTGTTTATGATTTGCATTCAATTAAAGTACATCTCAGAAAACACTCTGACCTCCTCTTCTGTTTCTGCAGGAGAGGAGACTCTGGTGGGTTCGAGCAGCGCAGCCACCCTGGGGTGGGAGTTTGGCTGCTCTCACTTAGGGCTCCCTCAGAAGATGGGTGCTAAGGAGGCTGTTCTCTGTACCCCAGCCCACTGGAGACTGGTAGCCCTGAGTCACCGTGAGCCTGAGCACTTCCAGGGCCCCTTTGTCACCTCAGACGAGACAAAGTACCTCCCAAATCTCTGCGCAGTCTCTGTTCCTCCCGGCTGACTCCTCCTCTTATGCCACTCCTTGACAACTCTGCAAGCAAAGGTTTTATTTCGAACCCATTTTGTGGGGAGATAGGAATGCAAAAGACACTGGAACGCTCTTGGAGCTAGAGAAACTGCCTAGGAGAAAGACCCGTAAGTACGAAATGTTTTGTGAATGCTGTAATGAAAACCACATTGAGATCATGCGTTAATTGCTCTGCTTTGCGTAAGGACAGGGGAGCTCTGCAAGCCAAAGCCACTCAGAGCAGAGTCCGGGGATAGGGGTCGAGACAGATAAGCACTGAACAGCGATATCACATTCATGACAATCTCTAGATGGAGAGAAGGCATCTGGAAGGAATCACTTTTTCTCTGACGGCTTCATCTGCTGTGCACACAGCTCTGCTCAGCAAGCACATCCAGCTCTGGGGCTACTGCCAGCACTTGGCAAAGCACCACGCGGCCAACTCACTCGTGCTCACAAGTGGCAGCTCAGGAGAGCGGCAGCGGCACAAGGGGGTCGCTCCCAGGCAGGAGCCCAGCACCACAACAGCTCCACTCCAATCTCAGAGTTTTCACCATAAGCTCCATTGTTTATTTGCACCGATTGCCCTTGATGTCCCTGGCCAGATTTAATTCCATCTGGGCTTTAGCTTTCCTAACTTGATCCCTGGCTGCTTTGTAGTCCTCCCAGTCTACCTGTCCTTTCTTCCACTCTCTGTGGATTTTCTTTTGTGCCTTTAAGTGTGTCCAGGAGCTCCTTGTTCATCCGTGCAGGCTTCCTGGCCGTGCAGGCTTCCTGGCCTTCTTGATTGCCTTCCTCTTTTTTGGAACACATCACTCCTGGGCTTGGAGGAAGCGGTCCTTGAATACCGACCCGCTTTCTAGGGCCCCTCTCCCCTTCAGGGCTTCCTCCCATGGTAATCCTGTCGAGCAGATCCCTGAAGAGGTCAAAGTCTGCCCTCCTGAAGTCCAGGGTGGTGAGCTCGGTAAAGCTCCACCTTGCACAGAGAGACTCCTCCTCACTCAGCCCATGTTTCCTGACCGCTCCGTGCTTGTTCCTCCACACTCACCCGGAGGGAAGTCTGCTGGGGGGAAACACACAGGACTCCTGCTTTAAAAGTTCCTCCACTGCAGCATTGGAGGCTGGGAGAGCACTGGAGAGTAGTGTGACCCTTTCTCCTGGTTTCATATTCCTGTTTTTCATAATCTTTCTCCAGCCACCTTTCAAAACAGGATGTCAAGCTCACCTTGGTGTCTGTTTGCACCTGGGAAACACTAGAGGCACAGGTTGTGTCCTTCATAAAGATCACAGCCCCCACAACAGCCAGCGGAGCTTGTACACAGCGACGGGCGTTCTCTAGCGCCGCCACAGAAAGAGGGAAAAGCTACTGTAAGACAATAAAAGGAAAAGATTCGGTGAAGGGTCAAAGTGACATGATCAAGCAGGGTAATCAGGGATTAGAGTGGAACTGGAAAGCAAAACATTCCTGTGCTAAGAGTGACCAGGCTGCGAGAAAGTAAAGAAACCACAAGAAAAGTACCGGGCTGCCAGGAAAAGGGAGAGAGGGGGAAAACGGAGGAAGCTGCCAGCCTGAAACACAGAAGACAAGTTCTAGAAGGCCTTTGTTGGGCAGCCTGGGGATACAGCTCCCTGTACAGCTCCCTCTCCGACCGTACTTGGCAAAGTCCTGCTCCCACCGTCTCTTCCTCATTTCCCCCCACTTCTGGTACTCGGTGCTGCAGAAAAATGAAATCAGGCTGATTTGAGCAAGGGATGGTTTTTGGCCAAGCGCCCGGAGCATTGGCCACAACGCAGGGGTCCTAGCCCCACCTCTGCTGCGGTGCACACCGCTTCCTCACCGATCTTTCATCTCTCTGCTCAGTTTTAAATTCCCTGGGACAGAGCTCACCTCTATGTCCAGAACTATCTTTGCTGGATCCTGCAGAACCTGGGCAGGCAAAGCCACTTTAGCACCACAAAGAGGTCGGAACTCACTGCACTGGGTAATTACTTTTAACTCTGTGCATTCTGAAACCAATTCTCCTAGGTCCTGCTGCTGGCAGAAAACACCCTGCTCTTGAACATGCATCTCATTATAGCTCTGCTCAGCCAAATACTCCTCATGGTTTCTACAGATGTTCCTTTTTTTTATCCCATAGCTATGAACATTATGAGCCGATGCTCTCTTCACCTGCCACTTTTGTCTGCCAATAATCTCAGTAAAAATCTATTAGCTCATGCTCTTAACCTCAGCAAGTCCTAGCTGTGCTGGTCTACATCTCATCTGGGATAATTTAAGGTTTCAGGAACTGTTGGCTTAGTGTTATCTTTAAAAATACCTCCCTCTCTGATACAATCAGAGGCCGAGAGGTTTCAAGCAAACAAAAAATAGCTGAGCTATCCAACCTTCATAAGGTTTCCACAAAATCCCCACTCGGTTAACTCTTCTGTTAGGCTGTTTGCAGCACAAGGGCACATGGAGAGCCCAGGCTGGAGCTGCAGGCTCCAGTAAAGCCAAAGATTGAGATACATTCTCACAACGAGCAACTTCAAGATACAGTCTCTTTTCAGTGGTGCCCTGGGATAGGACGAGAGGCAATCGGCACAAACTGGAACACAGGGAATTCCACCTCAACAGGAGGAGAAACTTCTTTGGTGGGAGGGTGATGGAGCCTGGCCCAGGCTGCCCAGAGAGGTGGTGGAGTCTCCTTCTCTGGAGACTTTCCAGCCCCCCCTGGCTCTGTTGCTGTGTGGCCTGCCCTGGGTGCTCCTGCTCTGGCAGGGGGGTTGGACTCCAGGATCTCCAGAGGTCCCTTCCAACCCCTACCAGTCTAGGATTCTATGATCTATTTTAAAGCTCCTAATAAAAAGCTCAAATTAAGGCCAAGAAGTTTTTCAGGCCTTCTGATCTCACACTCAAAGACCTTTGTGCTGCAGCTTTGAAAGCAGAAGAAATGGAAAGAAATCTGTGGAAACAGAGCAATGCTATCCTTCCACTAAGGAAGGACCAAACCAAGCCCTTATCCCTTCCCACTCAGGTTGCACATCTGGCCCCTGGGGTCCTAAAACTGAAATGTTGCCCACATTGACCCCATCAAGCTTGCTTTAGAAACCACCAGCAGCACACATCTCTCAAAGGGATGTCCAGGACTCAAAACAAGGCCAGCCCAAGGTCCAGCGGAGCGACACGGGCACTCCTAGATCTTGCAGCTTTAGGGGCTTCTGCCATGCTCAGTGGTGCTCTTGTAACTCCTGTGACTCCCATTGTAGGTGTCCATCCATTTCTTAGCATAAAAGAGAACTACTTGAAAAACCCTCCACTAACTTTTCTCTTGAATGGCTCCTCCACAAAGTGGAAGTTTTGGCACAAATGGTATGTTTGATATTAGGATATTCATTAGGATATTCATGTTTTAACTGAAAAAGGACAGCAGATATGCACACTGAGAATGCTACAAACTGTTCAGCTTCCAGCAACCAAACCCAAAGGCTTTTGGGTTTGCACCACATGGCTTCAGAGTTTTGATGAAAACAAAACTTCTAAATATTTGAAGAGAAATTTCATTTCTGTTGGAACCTTCCAGGTGGAGAGAGAAGGGAAGGTTTCCTGCCCTCTAGAGAGCTACAGGAGACTTTATAACACCTATGATACAAACAAAACTTTGGATCTGATCTTTGGGGAGAAACCAAACACGGTTCTACACCTACATGCAGCCATGAACCAGATTTAAGGAGTTCTGGCCACACGTCAGGTTTGGGTCTGGTTTTATGGAGCTTAAAAGGAAAACCATGAACCTGCGGCTGCCTCTGTTGTTCTTTCTAGAAAGCCTCCTCTCACTTGTTCACACATCTCCAGCACTTATCTCCAGGCTGCACGGAGACGCCTTCAAACCAGTTAATTCACCATATCCCCGGTGCTTTCGCTCAGATCCCTTTCCTTCCCTGTTCTCTGCTCCAGTGCCACCTTCTCCTCCTTTTGTAAGGCTACAAAAGCCACCCTGGGCAAATTCCCTGCGCCTGCTGTCCTGTAAACACACCTGCCCTGAACACTCAGTCCCCTTCATTCCTCACAGGGCACCCAGCCCCAGCAAACTGTGCCCTGCTCCCTAGAGCAAACCACACAGATGCTCAAAGCACCACCAAGTCCAACTCTGAGCCATGAGACTTTCACACATCTGATTTATAACAGATTAATTCCTGCATTTATGTTACACTCAGAAGGGTCAGGGCCGCCTTCAAAACAATCAGGCAGCTTCTGAATAGATTCCATGTTAGAAAAGATGAGTTCTCCTGTCCCTGGTGGTATTAGCTATGAGTTATTTAATTAAAAAGTAGGCCACTCTGAACATATTTGGCTTAGGAATTTCATTTCTGTTCTGAATTTAAATTTGGGGCTTTTTTTGATTTTTCATGCAAAGTTTCTGAAGTCACCAAACTCTGGGATTTGGTTCTGGACTCCTAATTAAGAGCCAGCACCTTTAGCAGGTCACCTGAACTTCTGCTGTGTGTTCACAGGCGTTTTCAGGAGGCAGAGAGTTCCACAATCCTCCAAAAGGCCCGTGCAATACAGAAGTGGGAAGGAGTTCAGGAGTTCACGTTTGGAGAAACTCCCGAGCTTGTAAAATATACCAAAGGAGAAGATCAGAGCAGGCAACAAGTTCTGCACAGCGTTGTTTGTCCACCAGTGAGAACAGGCTGGAGCCGTGGTCTCAGCCCCCACCTAACCCTAACGAGCCAGTACAGCAGCCGTGCAGGACTCTAGACGCCTTCCCACCCTTTGTCAGCACGGTTCCTTGGGGGACTCCAAGGCCAAGGTCTCCTGCCTTGTCCTAAGCTGCAAAGGCAGCTCCCTCCATAGAAGCTGAAGACAAAAAGAAGGATAAGAAGGATAAGGAGCCGGGTTTCCAGCTCCCTCGTACCAGCTCCCACACAATGTGTACGCTCCAATCAGGCAGCTTCTGAATAGATTCCGTGTTGGAAAAGAAGAATTCTGCTGTCACTGGTGGCATTAGCCATGAGTTATGCTTCCTGGTTTCCTGTGTGGGTTTGCAGGCGTGACAGACGTTTAGGGACATGGTTTAGTGGTGAGCTTGGCAGCGTTAGGTTAATGGTTGGACTTGATGATCTCGAAGGTCTTTTCCAACCAGAACAGTTCTCTGATGAGAACAATAGGATCAGGAGTTCTCCCAGCTCACTGACTCTCGGTACACTTCATACACAGACCAGACACTCAGAAGCCAATTCGTTCCTCTCACTTTGGTTTTTCTGCTTGGTGAACTCCATAGAGGAAACTTCTTTGCACGCTGCACTCCCAGCAGCAGAGCAGTGCCCTAGCCCCTGCCTCTTGCAACAAGAGTGTCTGCTTCAGCTGCGTGACCAGGCTCACAAAGTACCACAAGATACAGGTAAGGAGAGAAACAGACCCGATCTCACTGCACACTTCATTTAACCCAGCAAGACACGCAGAGATACTCTGTACAGGCAACGTTCTCGCCTTCTATATTTGGTCCCCTCCACTGCCCAAGCACATCTAGTCACATACTGCTGTCAGTCACAGCATACGGTACCACCAGCAATTTCCCTCTAAAAAACCCCAAACTCGTCTCTATTCTGCAGATCAATGGCTCTTCACCCCATCATTATCACCTTCACGGTCAACATATTTGAAAATTCAAAATGTTTTGCAAGCAAATGCCTGCCAGGGCAGAGTCAGACAAAAAAAATCAAAACCTCTTACTGAGAGTAACGGTGTCGTTGATCCTGAAACTGCAGAGCACTCTGTCAACGTTACGGGCGTGTCGAAATCCGTTTCCTCTCACGACAACCTGAAATGACTCTGTAGCAAAAGAGACAAGGGCATTATCGATACACAGGAAGGCAAAGAAGGGTCATATACTCTGCAGCGGTGCAGCCTCCCCTCGAGTATCGTGGGCAGTTTTGGGCACCGCAACACAAGAAGGACATCAGGCTGTTGGAGAGAGTCCAGAGGAGAGTCACGAGGGTGGTGAAGGGTCTGGAGGGGATGACTTACGAGGAGCACCTGAGGTCACTTGGATTGTTCAGCTTAGGGAAGAGGAGACTGAGAGGTGACCTCATTGCAGCCTACTGCTTCCTCACCAGGGGAAGAGATGGGCCAGGTCCAGATCTCTTCACTCCTGTGACCAGGGACAGGACTCGGGGAAATGGCAGAAAGCTGAACTAGAGGAGCTGTAGGTTGGATATCAGGAAAAAGTTCTTCACCCACAGAGCGGTCGAGAAGAGGAACAAGCTCCCCCGGGAAGCGGTCCCAGCACCAAGCCTGCCTGAGTTCAAGAGGCATTTGGAGGATGCTCTCAGGCCCATGGTGTGATTCTTGGGGTGCCCTACACAGGAACAGGAGCTGGATGATCCTGATGGGTCGGCAGATTCTATGATTCTATGATATAGACGAGGCACGCACGTCAAAAGCTTTCACCCGAGAGCTCTTGAGCTGAAGCGTGCAGTTGAACAGTTTTAAAGTTTAGGAATCATCGAGGACCAGGACCAACACCTGAGCATGGAACTGAGCGGCCCGGTTTGGAACAAGCAGGGCCGAGCAGTGAGATCATATCCTCACAGGTCTTTCAGACCAGTCTCTACTGTCTCTCGTTGTTCCAACTACTTGAATCTCTTGCTGGGAAAGGCTTGCACGCTTCCTGCAGCCATCAGCGTTAAGACTGCCTTGCAAGGAAAGCATCATTTTCAGACCTTCGGGATTTCACAGCGTGGCCATAGTCCCAGAAAAGTTCTGGCAGCAGACACTGGGAGTCCATCTCCGCAGTTCCCTGTGGTGAAGGAAGCAGCCCCCACAATTCCTGTTACTATCTAGGGGAGGCACTCAGACCATCTCCACTGCTGTTTCGCTGGTGGATGTGGTTTGAACACAAAGTGTTTCCCCGTCCAAGACGATGCGGGAGCAATCACAGTGCATCAGGAACACCACCCTGCTTTTAAAATTCCCAGGAGCAACAGGAAACCTAGTTTTTGCAGATCCAAAGTTTTTGCCTTGCAATTTACAGTCCCTGTCTTCTTTCATCTCCCTTAAGGACTCTGACACTGTACTTGTCAAAAAAAAAAGAGCAGATTTGCTCTGGAATCTGGGCTCTCTTCCAGGTCCCACTGGTTTACAGCCAAGCTGCAAATCATCCTACCACATCTAGCCAGGGAAGCTGCCTCACAGGCCCATTACGTGTTGTCCAGGAGCATTTGGGAAGAAGAGAGGAGAAGAGCTCTGTTCTGGAGGCGGGGGTGGGGAGGGGCTGATGAATACTTAGGAGAAATCACAGAAATCTCAGCTGCTGCAGAACAAGAGCTGAAGTACAGTCACAGAACAGCCCATCAGTGATGTCAGAGCAGCCATGGGGATCCTGGCTCTGTTTAAGACCGAACTGCACAGACCCAGTGTGCACCCTGCCTGGCTGTGCCCACCCAACACCAAATCAGCAAGAAAGTGGCATTTCAGAATCATCTGTTGCTGCTGAAATTCATGACTCCAAGTGTCAGGGAGCAGCCTGCAGTGCAAGGGTGGCCTCAGGTAACACAGAGCCCTCATGTTCTCTCCTTCCAAGAGAAAAAAAAAAAACGGCAAACCCCACCAGCATTCCTCAAGGATGTGCACAGGAACAAGAAAAACACAAGGTATCGGAGCTACACCTGCAAAAATTTCTTTCAAAGAGACACTAATGCACACGACTTTCATATTCAATGGCACTTTCACTTGCCTCAAAGTCCTAAGCGATTAAATTAACTGCAGTCTGAGAGTGATGGAGAATTTGCCCAAAACTTGGAGATGAGGCCTTGAGCTAAGCACCCAAATAACTGTTGGCATTTCTCAAGGCTAACTTTGCTTCTCCTGTGAGGTACTGTCCAAATTCCAATGCAAATGGTTTATAGGAAGCCCCTCTCCACTTCCTCTCAGTTGGCTCTGCGGGCTCCGGTTGCACGTCACCCCCACGCTCTCACCGGGACACGGCGAACGGGAGAGAGAAGATGTTTAAACAAGAGACAAGCGCATGACAAAGTGTTAAAGATGGTTATGAATGGTGGTTATAAGTCACCTTTGGGCTCGTGACTTTACACAAGCATCAGTGTTTATCATTTCTATAAGTATGTAAAGATATCTTTTAAAATATAAATCTGTCAAGTGAACGTTCATACAATTTCATTTCCTTTCCCAATCCTTTATGGAACGTCACTGCACCGTATCAGAGACTGACAGGACAACCAGGCAGACAGAGCCCTCGTTTAGAGCCTTTTTTTAACACAGAAACTACTGAAACGGGCAGTCAAAATGAGAAATAGATGCCTAAGTACCATCATTCATGTCAATTACGCCACCCTGGCTTCAAAAAATCCCAACCCTTCTGTAGTGACAGGCACGGATCACAAAGCTGGTGCCTGGTACTCACTGGTATCCTGAATCTGCTGGGAATATATGAGTACCTCTGTATGTTTAGGTACGCAGCCGGGGGCTGCAGGGGCAGGAGGTGCGGGAAGGATGAAGGGTGCAGCAGGAAGCTGCTCTGGAAGTAAAAAGAGAAGTAATGAAAACTGGCTTTCATAGTTGCACTGCTGATTTAGGAAAAAGGAAGATGCAGAACTTATCAGGGACTCATCCTCCTCTACAAACTTCAGCTCTGCTGCCAACCTCTCTACTTAAGGAGTTGCTACACATCGAACAGACAGTTCAAATACACATCATAGAACCATAGACTGGTAGAGGTTGGAAGAGACCTCTGGAGATCATTGAGTCCAAGCTCCCTGCCAGAGCAGGAGCACCCAGGGCAGGCCACACAGCAACAGAGCCAGGGAGGGGTGGGAAGTCTCTAGAGAAGGAGATTCCACAACCAACACATCAAATGTGAAGAATTCACCAGAAGCAGATGGAAGAGGCTAAAAGGGTTCTCAAGCTTTCTTTGAAACAGGCCGAGCTCTGCTGAATGCAGAAACGTTCGCCAGGACCTCAAAGCCTCAGTGTGCCTCGCACAGTCGCATTGGAACGTGCGTACAAAGAGTACACCTCACACAAGTCACCTGAATGATGGTCAAACTCTAGTCCACGGTCACTCTATCAACCCCAAATGGCTAAGAAATGTTCAAAGAATTTTAGAAGCCTTTAGATCAAGGCGTGCTCTTTTGACTTTCTTGCTAGGGTCTTAAGAAACACTTCCCTCAACAATCCTCTGAGATGATGGATTTGCAAAGCTCTAAGCCTAATCAAAGTCTTCTTTTCTGATTTGGTTTGTAATTTTGCAGCATATCTACTTCACATTTGGCACAGTCTGAATAAGCCAGACTGGTTTGACTGAAAAATACGTTAAGTAGAACTGTCAGATTCAAGCCTTTTCTCTAAGAAAATCCCATTTGACATCATTTGGCGGAGATGGGAAATGTGCAAGCTACTGTAAGATGAAAAAGAAGGCAACCAAAAAAGCAAAAGATGTAGCTTCAGTTTCTTAGTTCCTTTTGCACTCTCCAGCAGTCAGAGATAGAAAGCTGAATTGTAGGCAACATGAACGGCTAGGGTGTCAGTTTATACTTACCTCCTGCACAAATACTGGAAGGCTCTGCCGCCAGGATTTCTATACAGGATTTCTTCAAAATCTAAAAGACAGAAAAGAATGTCAAGAAGTATCTCAGACTTGTTCCTATAGAAACACAAACGCGAAAGCACGAGAGAGCGAGCGCGCTCGTCACAGAAATGCTTTACGCAACCTCATGCTTGGCGTTCGCGGCACAACTACGCCTCCCCGGCCTCTCCCTTCAGACCAACCACACTGCTCTCACTGCCCTTCCACAGTAAGCTACTGCTATGGAGGAAGGCCACCGATGGGGACACTCTTCAGGTTCTCAGTACAAGCTTGTCTTTGTCCGCTTGCCTTTGCCCATGGTACAAGTTACTATTCCGACGATGGTCCCTAACAACCGAGGTGTGCTCCGAAAGGTTAGCGAGGCACCGTCACTGCCTTCTCTTTGGAACCTCCCTCTTATTCTGCGGTCCAGAACTCCAGCTAAAACGTCCTCGGTTTAAGCTAAGCAGTTTACCTCTGTGTCAAAACATCCTGGGAATATCTACACAGCCACTTTGTAATCCTCAACACAGGGGTTCAAACTTCTCAAAGCTTTTACCGTGACCTAAGAATCATAGAACATTTTCAGCTGGAACAGACCTTCAAGATCATCAAGTCCAACCTTTTCCTAGCCCTATCAACACCACTAAACCATGTCCTCCGATGCAACATCCCCCATCTCTTAAACACCTCCAGGGATGGTGACTCAACCCCCCTCCCTGGGCAGCCTGTTCCAATGCCTGACAACCCTTTCAGGAAAGAAATTTTTCCTAATATCCAATATGAACGTCCCCTGGCACAGTTTAAGGCCATTTCCCCTTGTCCTATCACTCACCACTCGGGAGAGCAGACCAACCCCCACCTCACTACAACTTCCCTTCAGGTAGCTGTACAGAGCGAGAAGGTCTCCCCCCAGTCTCCTCTTTTGCAGGCTAAACAGCCTCAGATCCCTCAGCCGTTCCTCATACGACATCTGCTCCTAATCCTTTCCTAGCTTGGTAGCCGCCTCTGTACCCTTTCCAGCACCTCAGTGTCCCTCTTGTAATGAGGGGCCCAAAACTGAACACTCGAGGTGCAGCCTCACCAAAGCTGAGTCCAGGGGAATGCTCACCTCCCTGCTCCTGCCGGCAGCACCATTTCTGATCCAGGCCCAGATGGTGTCGGCCTCCTTGGCCACCTGGGCACACGGCTGGCTCGTGTTCAGCCGGCCATCTATGAACACTCGAAGGTCCCTCTCAGCTGGGCAGCTCTCCAGCTGCTCCTCCCCAGGCCTGTGGCACTGCCGGGGGTTGTTGTGGCCAAAGCACAAGACCCTACATTTGGCCTCATCGAAACTCCTGAGATTGGCCTTGGCCCACTGCTCCAGCCCATCTAGATCCTTCTGCAAAGCCTCCCCTCCCTCAAGCAGATTGACACTTCCACCCAGCTTGATGCCATCTGCAAACTTACTAAGGGTGCCCTCGATTCCCTCGTCCAAATCATTGATGAAAACGTTCAATAGGAGCGGCCCCAGTACTGACCCTTGGGCCCCACTCGGGACGGCCGCCAACTGGATTGAACTCCATTGACCACTTTGAGGATGAGAGCATGTCCTCAAAGTTGCTCTGTGATTTCAAATCAACATGTATGGGCAATGGTTCTTTACTTAACCCAAACTTCACTTAAGCAGTGCGTGTCTGGGAGAATCGGCGCTGCCTTTAACCGCTTCAGCCAGAGACAGCGATTTACACAAATCCTTCAGCATCAGGCTTGGCAGCCTGCTTCTCAGGCACAAGGAGTGTGCTAGAGTTGGATGCTGTTTATTCCCCTACAGTGGTAAAATTGCTCAGACTGTTCTGTGTGTGTGTAGCAGCCTTTCCCCTGCTCTGAAGACCAGCTCAAATTCTTCACTGCACACAGTCGTGAAACTTGTGACAGTGTCCGGAAGCCCCCGCGAGAAGAGCGGCAGCGACCGAGAGCTGTGAGTGTTCAGCGCTGGGCTGAGCAGCCCCGAGACGAGGTAATACTGATTGAAATTTAGGTCAGCTCCAAGAGGCAAGTAAATGTCAGCCAAACATCATGACTCAAATCCAACACGAAAATTATTTTCCCAACTTTAAATTGAAACATCTGTAAGGAAAGAACAGCAACCAATATGATAAATGGTGTGCAAAATAAGAGATAATCTAGTTTTTCTCTGCTATCATGGCTCTCTGCCTCAAATACCTAATTGCAAAAGGTACAGGCAGAGCCGTAATTAATTTTTTAAAATGTTTAGACAAAAGTCTGAGTTACTTAGAAGCAGGGCCAGTAGAGACACAAAGGGTACCAAAGGACTGGAGGAACCAGGACCATCTGAGCTGCTGGCAGCCTGGCGAGTGAGGAGAAAGATTTGCAGGAACAAGGTTATACAGGAACTGTCAAGTGGAAAAAAAGAGAAAGTCAACAGTTGAGAACTGAACTGAAAAGCAGGGGAAGAGTTTGAAAGGCAGAATAAGGAAAATACACAAAAAAATAAAGATGACTGTAAGAACACTCTTCCAAAATGTTGATCTGTAGCCCATTCATCCACCCACCCACCCATCCATCCACCCACCCATCCACCCACCCATCCATCCACCCATCCACCCATCCATCCATCCACCCATCCATCCATCCATCCACCCATCCATCCATCCATCCATCCATCCATCCATCCATCCATCCATCCATCCACCTACCCACCCACCCAGCTCCTGTCAGTCCTCTATTACCCTCCCCATACTCATTCCAGGTTCTCCTTCTCTGAAGATACAGCAGTTTTCTCCCAACGTGACTGCCAAGGTTACTGAGCACAACTAAGAATTGATGTTTTTCGAAGCATTTTTCCTTTCCACTGAGAAAATGTCTACTTTAAGAAGAGAATCTTCTCACATTTTTTCAAATTCCCCTTTAGATTCTGTTCCCCTCTCACTCAGTCTCCCTCAAAGTTTTAATATTTATATTTCTTCTCATTGGTTTTCAGCAGTGAAATGAAAGAGGAGAAGTAGACAAATGAGCTGGAGAACAAATGCATGAAAAATATCATTAATATTTTCATTTTTTTTAAAAATCAAGTAAAGTCTCTTATGATTAAGTTTGCAATTCCTGCCTGGCATTCAGTCATTTGCAAACATTCACGCTGCAAGCCAGCTTGGCTGGGGGGGTGGAATAGCAGGTGGCTCAATTAGATGATGCAGAGCTCCCTTCCAGTCCAAACCAGTCCATTTATGTGACTAGAAAAAAACTGGCCTTAACTGCTCTTTACAGTGCCAACTGTAATATTGATTTTGATTTAGAATAACCGTACGTTTCTAATGCTCCAAGCACCCACCCTAACTTAAAGTGAAAATCCAGCAGCAGTAACTACTGCAAAAGAATTCCTTCATGTCTCTTCCTTGTCAGAAAAAATAAATTCAAAAAGGACTTTGCCATATTCACCGTACGAGAGCTCATCAGATCTTCTGTTCTCTTAATTCCTGGGCTCTGCAGAGCCTTGTGTGGGCTGTAGGAGCCCTTCCTTCAGTGTGAGCTGGTTCCCCGGGAAAGCAAAATGACCCACAAGAGCGGCGATGCAGCTGAGCGCCTGCAAACCGCTCCGAACGGCCTACCTGGGCCAACCGACTCCACAGCCCCATTTGCACAGGCAGAACTACGGCAGTGCTGGTTTACTGGGGAACTAACTGCAGGCCTCAAGGCAGCAGAAAAGCGTTTGAAGCACATGCTCAGTGTTGGTGAGCAGCATGCCGTTGTCTTTAGCAGCACACCTTTCATGAGCAGACTCCCAGTCAGCCTCCTGCTGCACTCTGGGGGGCTCCAGTTACACCCCAGCCTCACACAGGCTCCGGGGAGGATCTCTTGTTAACATTTGTTGACGTGCCAAATGAAAAAATGCAACGCGTGCTTTATTTGTTAGCTATCTCTGTCAGGACACACCGCCTGGAGCGCGACCTGCGACGGACTCCGCTTCCTGCCGAGCCAGGCGTTGGAGGCCAAGCGCCAGGAGAAGCTCTGTGGGTCACCTGGGTGCTTTAGAAGCAAAGACAAAAAGAGGAGAGAAGTTCTGAAGCTGCTGGAAGCTTCCCTTTGGTATTCTGGTCCATAAGCACGCAGATAGATTCCTTCACCGCAGCAGCTGCCTATTTCTTCTAATATTTTTTCAGCACATTTGGGAATTCTAATTAGCAAACAGGATGCTGAGGTTTCGTAGAAGGTCACTGCCCAGTCTGTGCCCGTGTGAGCGACCCAGCGCCTGAGGCTTGGTACTCCAGATCGAGCTCCCTTGAATTACCAACTAACAGCCTGTTGCCAATTACAAAACAGTAATTTATTTATGAAGTGTTTCCTGGCCAATAATATCAGCATGAGCTGAGTAAAATAAATACACTTAAGTCCTTTTTAAAGATGCATTTGGGGGAAGAGAGAAGGAGAAGGTGTGATCATACAGCACTGAAAGTAACGAGAAACACTGTACAGCGGAGCCTCGAGTTGCTCTTTCTCTCCAGCCCCTCTAGAAAGCCTGGCTCTGCCAGAAGACAGATTTGGAGGATCTGTGTGAAGCTGCCACTCTGAATCTCTCTCTGGAGATCCCATCCTTCCTTCCTGGCTGCAGCAGCTCAAAGAGCCCAGCACATGGGCCCAGGGCAGCGTCTGTGTGCGGCGTGGATGGCACGTTAGCAGCGAGGCAGGCGGTGGGATCGCACCCCTTGTGTACCCTGCAGATGTTGCACGGACAGGACGTGTCTTGCAAAGGAATTAACTTTCTCTCTCCTCTCTCTCTCATTCCTGGTGTCTCAGCCCCTCTCCCGGCACCAGGGAATGCGGAGTTTATCTACTTGGAAGCGAAGTCTGCACAGCGAGCTCTGGATGAGTATGTGAAAGCATCTCCACAGGTCTCAGGCTTTGCCTAACAGATGCTCACCTTGAGTTCTCACAAAAATTACCACACTACACACACCCAGCTTGCTCCAGAAACCATTGGTCTAACAGAAGCATTTGGAGACACTCTGTTTCCAAGCTAAAAAGTAAAGTACATTGAACTGCAATATACACTCGAAGAGCTGAGGCAAGACCCAGAAAATACTGAGGGCAGGTGGACACCATCTCAAGATGATCCAAAAGGAGCACACAGCAAATAAAAGGATGGATCATTTGCACAGTTTATACAGAAAGGAGCCAGTCCCACAAACTCAGTCACATAACTTCACTTCTTATACAGCACAACGGCTTCATGAGGCTTCCTGCAGCTCACTCAGAGAACCCTTTCTAAGGGACCCACGATTCCACCTCTAGTGCCACCAGTCGACACACGGCAAGGATCAGGGAGCAGGCTTGTTCCAAGTGCCTGCTCTTTCTCTTTCTATTAAAGGCTCAAAGCAAAGCAATGACAAGATCCTATCCTGATTTTCACATTGCTTCATGGTCCATTGCCTCCAGAACTCCCACCAAAGACCTACTGAGCAGTAGATGGAAGTTCAGCTTGAGGTTTTCCTTCTAAGAGTTGCTTCATTCGCTTTAAATCGACAGGTTATGATCTGCAGAAATTTTTCAGAGCAAAGAAAAATTTAATAAATTACTTCGGTTCCTTTCATTTGTTTCCCAGCACGACTTCAGCGTGGGACTGCATTTTCAGCTCATTTAAGCACGGCCTCCAGGGCACAGCCTGAATAGCTTGATGGTGCTTACTGGGAGACAGTCCTCCCCTGAAAGCACGGAGCAGATCTCCCTGCAGCTGCTAACTCAAAACTTGCTGGCTCCCACAGGAAAGGAAGGGCAGGTGTACCGAACCGTTCGTAGCCCCACCACCCTCAACATCGCTGCGCAGCAGATGCAGCGGCCCAGCAGAGGCCAGCCTCAAGCTCCACCACTCCCAGCTCCCACCCTCTTCCTCATTCCCAAGGGACTTCTAAGTCGACCGCCTCTGCACTCACAGAGAGTTGAAAAAGATCCGTTCCTCAGGACAAGGGCTGGAGGGAAGAGTCAGGCCACCTTGGCAGGAACACAGGGCAATCCACACCAAATCACTGCCAACCGGAACAAACCCAGCTCTTCACATCTCTGGAGTGATTTCAAACACCGATCTCCCCAGACGGCGCCCTCAGCACGCGGCTGAGCATCCTTGCCTTGCCTTGCCTCAACAACTCTTACACAGGAGCTGAAAGAAGCTTCCAAATCTCACGGCTCTTTCACCATTCAAATGCTTTCCTGTGAACCCAAATGCTTTGTTTGCTTGCTCCAAGACAGGGGTGCTTGGCAAGGACAAGAAAAAAAGAAGGAACGAGGGTGCAGTATTTTCCAGCTAGAACAAGAGCCTACAGATTCTTTGTTATCCTGCGGAGTGGTTAATGCCCTTCTTGCCATCCCTGTTACACTCCTCATCTCTACCCGAGCTATGGCAATCGCTCCGCTCAAATGCAAGCCATCGGGTCACCGATTCATTACTGCACGGGGACAGCTTCTTGCAACCCTCCTTTCTGGGGCTGGTAAATCTTGCACCAGTCAGCTGCAGCAGTTCCTGACTAGGGTCCTGAAGGCTGAAGTCTCCCCGTTCTGTTCTGTAACTGGAAAAGGAGTCGCAACTGCTGCTGGAATTCATTAAAAACAGCTGCAAAGGGAATGCAGGGCTGGGAAGCAAACTAGGGTGGTTTTTTTTCCTTGGTTTGTTGCTTTCTTAAATGACATGCAACACCTGATTGTCCAAGAGAATCGAGGCAGCAGTCCCACACTCAGACAGTGCCAGGAAAACCAATAAGCAAGGGATTGTATTCCATCTACATGCAAGAGCACTGGGGAAAATTGAGCCTGTGCCCAGGGAACGGATTTGCTTGGTACTACACGGTCAGAATAGTGTGTACCACTGTAAACACAGAAACCTGAGACCCCCCTGGGGAGCCGACCCTCCCAGGCTTTAGGTTGGGTATTTCATCCGTGTTTTATCAACTCAAAAGCCTACACCAAAATGAACAAAACACGTGTCCTTAAAAGGATTTCCCATACTTCTTTGTAGCCATGGGAAGCAATCTAATTAGAACAGTTATGGGATAGGACCGAGCAATAGAAACAGAAAAATGCTGAAAGCCACCTGAAAACTTAGTGTTTCCTAGCGAACACCTGGCACATTTTACACTCAGGATGAAAATGACACACACGTCCTCTCATGTGCTGCCTATCCTGCTTGGCCAAGGCCAGCACTGGGCCTAAGTGAGACAGTATTAAGCCACTCAAAGTTTCAGAGCTAGAAATAGGGATGCCTCATTAGGCAGCCTTATTTCCCAGTACAGACCATGGAGCCATTTGCATGACTTGGAGGCAAACCATGGGAAAGGAATCAACCCCTGCCCCTGCCTTTGCCAGCTGAGCTGAGAGCTCCTACCCAGCTGCGCAGGAACAGCTGGATCTGATACGCTGCACCCAACCCCTAAAGGAAACACCAGGAATGGATCGATCTGCCTCAGGAAACCTAGGTGTGGAGGGGGAACAAAAAATAGCCCATTTGTCAGGATGATGACTGCAGAAAGCAGAATTTTGGGGGGGTTGGCACAGCAGGATCATAGCAGCATCCCATTCCCCATTTTAAAGAGGTGAGCAGGACAGCACATCCCTTGGGACAGAAAAGAAGCTAATTGAGCCGAGAGATGGAGATCAGAGAGCCCTAACCCTTCACACACAATGTGCTCTGACACAACTCTGCTGTCCCCGTCTGGGGCAGGTTTTTTATGTGTCCAGTCCATTCACCAGCTACTTCCCATCAAGAAGATACAAAGATAGTACGTGGCCTCAAATCTTCCTGTCTCGTAATCTATTGATAAACTCTACCTTAAAGCAGCAATATTAGTGCAAACAAAGGTCAGTTCCTTTGAACCAAATGTTTAAGTGATTTATTAGCAGTCATCAGGTTCTTGTGAACACAGCAAAACTACGCCTTCAAGGGTGCAAGTGAACACAAACGAACATGCACATATGCAAACACAGGATCAAAAATACTTACAGAGTCTATGATCCCCTGAAGGGCTTCAAAGCCATCGTTCACTGGAAAGACATGATCTTTGCTGTCGGCAATTCTCGCCAGCTGACAGAGCGGTAAAAGTAAGTAAAAAAGAAATGAAAAGAATGAGATAGATTAGCCAGCAGCAAATTAAGTCTTCTCCAGACTCAATCAGAAAAGGTTTCCCTTAACTTTGAACACAAGACAGAACGTGGCTTTCACCGACGCCCAGAGCCTAATCTTGCAACGACTGTCTCCCACACGATTGTAAATCACCCAGCACAGTAACTCCCCAACCAAAACAGGCCACAGCACCACCAAGACAGGCCATTAATGCTACAAAACAATTCAGCACATACATCATTTAAACCAGGGATCTAATTAAAGTGATCCAGTACTTTTCACATGTAGAGAAGACTATTTCAAATTCTGTCCCATCGGGAGGTAGAAGCCTGACTCACACTTCCCGTCAGGACAGAGGTTTGACTATTTGTCCTTAACCACTAGAGAGCCAAGAAGAAGAAGGCAGAATGTATAGAATGTATTTTCCAAGAGGGGAGAAAAAAGGAGCAGAAGATCCTTTGTAAGCCTACACGACAAGGAAGAGGGCCAGTCATGAGGCGGTGGTAAGATAAGAGGAATGAAGACATCACCTGTAAGGAGCTACGGGCAGCTTAACCTTGCTAAGGGTTAAAGCAAAAACATAAGCCCAGCTCAGAGGTAACGAGCTCTCCGTGCATCTGCTGGAGCAGAATCAAGTTTTACTGCTGCAAGGCCAACGTTTGTTATAGCAATTCTCCCCCGTGGCAGAGGTAGCACCAACCCAGCAGGCCTCTGCGGCGTTTCCTGTAGCGCTGCATATTGGAGGCAGCAGACTAGCCACACATTCCTCCTTAAACCCCACTGGCTCCACCTTCCCAGCTCCTGCCACTCAGAACTCCCCACTTCTGAAGGAAAATACCCAACTGCCAGGCTCCTGCTTTGCATCCAGAGCAATACTCCAGGCAACTTTCCCCTGCCTGCTCCGAGCAGGGTAGTAAAGCGCCCGACTGCTTGTTGGCTGAGATGTGGCGACTTCTCTAAATCAAGATGTTTATGGTTTCCTCAGCTCGTTCCCCATAGTCCTCCCTCTAGTGTATATTTGGACTTCAGACACTGTCATCTAATTCCAGTTAATTCCTTCAGCATCTAACTGACTGCAAGTAGCAGTTGTCTTTGAGGTCCACTACTTGCGATCTACTCCCCTCCTCGTTTTTTCTGTCACTTACTCTGGGTTACACTAGTCTCTGGTTTTGATTCAAAGGAGATTGTCCTAAACCAAGGTCGATTTGACACCTTTTTGAATCCGTGTTTGACGCTTTGTTAGTAAGCTGAAAACCTGGAAAAGCTCTATCCAGTAACTATTTCAGCATGTCACTTCAGGGCTGGACAAGAGTTTCACTTCTGTTAGAAAAATTTCTCAACTCTTACAGTTGGTGTGAAATGTAATCCCTGGATGTACTAACATCCCTATGATAAATTCAGAAGTCAGACTGTCAAATGGGAAAACACTGCGAAATATTAGAGTCACTAATGAAGCTATTTGGTTTTTATAGCAAATAGTTTTCCCATGAAAGAAAGGCTGGGCTGAAACCGAAGTGTTATATGGCAAGGTCTCAGTTTTATGGGAAAAAAGGCCCCCACAACTTCCTCCTGCCTACAGCTTAAGCCAGACTGATTTGCTCTTCTTCATGTGTCTTTTCCTGTGCTTTTCTCCACCATTAGCAGGAGTCATTGTGGCATGCAGACAGAGGGACAGGTCTCTACACATGGAGCTTTAGGCAGAAAGGGGCTTAAGTCCACCATCCAGATCAAGACACTTCAGGCAGTCACCTTAGACTGTCAAACAGCAGAAGGAAAAGACCACTTGAGAAGTCTTTAAAAAGACTTATTCAGGAGCGTGTGCCTGTGTTCAACGCACGCCTTCACTAATTACCTCAGTAAGCAGGAGCCCCTCACTTACCTGGGTCTCATTGAAGTCTTTCACACCCACACAATAGACTGTTGCTCCCAGGTCACGCGACCGATTAGCCTGGAAGAAGGAAAGGTAGGGTGACATGAATGTAAATGTGATGGGATGCAGGTTTCTCAATGGTCTTAATCACAAATGTAGTCTTTCTCTTGAAATGAGCAATAGGGGAGTGTGTCAAAAGAGGGCTTTGAAAGTTTTCTTCCCTGATTCTGTAGAAACAGGTTTTATCTGTTACTAGAGCAGTTACTTGTTTAGTAAAGCCAAACCCAGGTTGCTTGGTGGTTTTTTTTAAACTAAATTAGCTCACCTTCCTACCTACTCCACCTTCCTAACACTTGTCTGCACAACAGATGAAAGCCAGACCAGATCCATCGTCTTTTCATCATTTAGGACGCATTCTAGCGTAATAGTCACTGAAAATGTTTTGCCATTTTCTGTTTCAGACACATGTGCCTGGACTCATGACAGGCACAGGTGAAGAGATGTTTCATTCCATCTGCTGCAAACCGGTATCGCTCCCATTATGTGCACAGCATCTCCAACTAATCAAGGGAGAACAGCCACGGGGTTGATTTTTCTGGGCCATTTCACTGACACACAGATGAAGCTGAATTTACCATTCAAAAAGTAACTGTTCTAAGTGTTCTTGCTGGCGTTAAGTATGATTTAAGTCATTTCATTCTACTTCATTAGAATGGGAACACCTGACCCAAAACCCATGCCCAAAGAAGGTAGCAAGTCAGATTACATCAGAAGACTGCAGCAGTTCCAAATTGTTCAACAGCAAAGTGCTTGACAAGAAAAGCATCGCCTCAGTTTTACACCCAGCAACTTAAACCCAAACAACTGGAGCACCTGACAGCGCGAGAGCTGAGTTCAGGATTTCTGTTCTACTACCTCACCAACTGCTCCTCCCCAAACCACAACAAACAGAACGCTTCTGACCTCTCAACTTGTTCATTCACCAAAACAAACTTGTTTTTCTTGCGGATTTTTGATTTCAGAAGGGAAGGAAAGAGATGAACAGTGAGGATTCATGACAGTCGTTTGTGCTGTAGCAACATTGGTTTTCCTCCACAAAACCATTCTTTTTGTTGTTGTTGGATTTAAAGCTGCACTTTGGAGAGACTGAGAGCAGAAACTGTCCATAGCAAATTCCTGTAACAATACCAACTTCCAAGTTTATGTCATCTTAATTTCTTTGACTGACAAGTGAAAATTGGTTCATCTCTTCAGAGATGACTATCAAAAGGACATCAGTAGGAACACTACACAGCAAAGCTTTCAAGTCCTCAACCTACTGTTTATCTAACATGTTGCTCACCTGGTTCACTTAACAAGGGTGTTGAGAACAGAAGAGTGAGTCTTGGAAACATTTGTGGAAATTTTGGATATGATCATTTGATCTTTGATGCGACACAAGATTATAGGACAAAGAGTCACACTCTTTCTGCGGTCTTTACTTTTTGTGAAAGAAGAAAAGTCAAAGTGAGAAGATCCAGGTGTTTCCCAGAAGAATCTAGTAAATACTTAAGCTTTTCAGCTGGGAACTATTGCTTCATCTGGGTTCTGGGGTTCTTTTGTTGGCTTTTTTTTTTTTGAACTGGAAGCTTAAATACGCCTCCTTTCCCATGAATAATCCAGTTTTGATGAGTCAGAAGCATTGCTGTTGTTGATGTCTATCCTTAAGATTCACGTCTAGAGGAAGGGGTTTTTTTCCCTATCTTTTGCCTTCAAAGCAGCAAGCCCAGACATTTCACTGTCTCCCTGGATAAAAATGTGTAAGACACTTACCTCCCTCTCAGAGTAGAAAAATAGGTCTTCATGGAGTTCTCCGTCTGTCAATGCAATGATGACGCTTGCGGTTCTGTAACCTAAATACACAAACCTCTTTAGTCCCTTGGTTCTCAGGTCTATCTGTTAAACTGGCCTAGAAAACATCCTGCTAGTGACCTGCTACCTGCAGTAGGTTAGACTGCAGCCATCACCAGAAAAACAACGCAAAGTGTTTCTAGTTCTTTCCTAATTTTATTAATGGCATCAGTTCAAGAAACACAGATTTTTTTTTTTCAGCTTATGATGAAAAAGCTCAATTGGGATTTAAGCAAGTATAGCAGGAAAATGGCCTAAAATCTTCAACCTTCCTACGTAAGATATTTCAGCAACAGAGTTAAATCTGGCAGGCTTCCTCTTGTGTTGATTACAGCTCGGGTTTTACAAGTTTGGGTTAGTTTTCAGGAGCGACCTAATAGAATTAATTCCTAATTCTGACAACAGACTTGCACCAGGTCTGAAGGGGCTCAGTAGGCACGTCTTGCACAAACAGCCTTTTAGTGGAGCTAGGACAAACAGAACACAGACAAAATGCACAGGCCAGACTTGAGGACCCAGTTGTCCACTGCTTCTTGCATGTGGTGACAGCCTGTTCATCTGTACAATGTATATCAGCATGTAAAAGCGTGATCCATCCCAAATCGAATGGTTCTAGCCATTTATTCCATTCTGCTGCAGTCCTGGTTTACAGGTGAGTCACAAGGCTATGTGGACTTGGTCACTACTTCATTTGATTCATCAGTGGCCCTGCAAAACTATGAGGATTGGGCTTTGTACCCAAACATCTGGTTGCCTATCTTTTCTTTTCCAAGAAGCAGTGTTTATATTCATGCTTTGCAGTGTGGGAAGTTTTTACAGTAATTCCAAGGATGGAAAGGACAAACATTTTTGCAATTGTCAGCAATTACTACCGGATTTAATAGCTGGTTATTGACGAAAACCCAACACTTTTACCTAAGAGCATCTCCACATATTCATGTTCCAGAAGGAAGAAGCAATGGGTCCCTGAGTCCCCAAGCAAAAAGAACAAAATAAGGTACCAGATAGTTTTGGTGAGAGTAGGTACTTTCAGTCAGCCTAGCTTCTCATTTTTTGGCCTGAAACACATTCACTCCAGCTCTGGATCCTTAAAGCTCTGCCTGTTCTTTTTACTTTTCAGGAACAACTACCCTGAAGAGCACTGCATTCCTGTAAGAACAGGAGCCACCCCCCACCTTTCCCGCAGTGAAGCTGCATTTCAATCTATTAAAGTCATCAGTCAAAAAGACAGAGAAAAAAAAAAAAAAATTCAATGGATCAAGAAAGTCTCTCACCGTGAACATTTTCATAGTAAATCTGTTCACTTGCCTGAAATTAAATCAGAAGATTATTAGCAATAAATGAACAATAATACTTTGTGGGCATCTACGCATGCACCAGAAAGAGAAGATGGCAGTGAGAATGTCATGTTTGTAGTCTGCACGTAACCTCTGCTTCCAGAGATACCTGCTTCACAGGACATTTCTTGCCTATGGTTTTGATTGTGCTACTTCAAGGTCTAATCTAAAGCATAATCCGGTCAAACCATCTCTAAGGCCATTTGGCCAACAATAACGAACTTCACTACTCTGCTCTCTGAAAACCAGATTCATCTTCCTCCCGGAGAAACACCCTAGAGCCATTGATAAGTATTCCCCAGCATGAACTGCTCTAATTGCAAATAAGCCAACTGCAGAGAGAGATTCTGGTGCTTGTGTCTCCCACCTGATCTATGCACAAGCATATTCTGCAAGGCAGAGGGGCAAACGCTTCGGTGTGCATCAATTCAAAATTAAAAAGTAGGCCACTCTGAACATATTTGGCTTAGGAATTTCATTTCTGTTCCGAATTTAAATTGGGTTTTTTTGATTTTTCATGCAAAGTTTCTGAAGTCACCAAACTCTGGGATTTGGTTCTGGACTCCTAATTAAGAGCCAGCACCTTTAGCAGGTCACCTGAACTTCTGCTGTGTGTTCACAGGCGTTTTCAGGAGGCAGAGAGTTCCACAATCCTCCAAAAGGCCCGTGCAATACAGAAGTGGGAAGGAGTTCAGGAGTTCACGTTTGGAGAAACTCCCGAGCTTGTAAAATATACCAAAGGAGAAGATCAGAGCAGGCAATAACTTCTGCACAGCGTTGTTCGTCCACCAGCGAGAACAGGCTGGAGCCGTGGTCTCAGCCCCCACCTAACCCTAACGAGCCAGTACAGCAGCCGTGCAGGACTCTAGACGCCTTCCCACCCTTTGTCAGCACGGTTCCTTGGGGGACTCCAAGGCCAAGGTCTCCTGCCTTGTCCTAAGCTGCAAAGGCAGCTCCCTCCATAGAAGCTGAAGACAAAAAGAAGGATAAGAAGGATAAGGAGCCGGGTTTCCAGCTCCCTCGTACCAGCTCCTACACAATGTGTACGCTCCAGTGTACCCAGGGCATAAAAGGGAAACAGCCTCGCTCACCTACCAGAGAATGATTACCCAGATTCCTTCAGTTAATATTTCCTGAGGAGCACCTAGACACACTTTAGAGGTACTATAGCATGTGCCTAGTTACCCTTTCAAATCCTTCATGCATGTAGGTGTCGCCTCCTGGAAGGACTTTCTGCAGCTCTTCCAGACCCTGGCGTATCTGCTCCCTGCAATGAACACAGATGTTGTTAGATCCAAGATCAAATTTATCAGGAGCTGAATTCCAGGGGAAGACATGCATGGCAGAACCAGACACACAGCGGGGAGAAAAAGACTTAACCCGATGTTTTTACAGGCTAAGGTAATGTCATAGGCTAAGGTAATGTCTGGGTAGATACCTTTCGAAGGAAATGGAAATAAAGCAGATGTGCTCCCAGTGTTCCCACAGCTTGGGGAAAGCTTCACAACAGCAGCATCTCCTAGACAATAGCCATACATACCTTCCTAAATAAATATTCTCTGTGTAACCCTGGTCAAACCTGTGAGGCAGAAGCAGAGCAGCTGACTTGTACCTGGCTCGCTTCTCTCACTTACACTGACTGACTTGACTATATCAATGTAGGCAAACAGCCACCAAAAAATGACACAACTGCAGTTTATTTGGACATTACACCTTCAGTTGCTGCTCAAGCCACCTTAAAGATGACAGCCTTTCCCAAGAGCTCATTATGATTCCAGGTTTCTGAATTTTTCCAGAAATCTCAGGCACGGTGACAGACCAACTGTGGGCTAAATAGGGTGGGTGCCCTTTTGTTGTTCCACGTAGCTGAGGAGACCAAGTGTGGAAGCCAAGTACAGGCCAGAAGCCTTTAACACCAAGAGAGAACCCCACAGTGGGTGAGGTGTATCTCTGAGCAAACTGTACAGTCTTCGTGGGAAGCAGATGAAGTCACTGCACGCAGGACCACACTGAGCACACATCCCAAGACCGAACGGCAGACGTCAGTTTTGTCCCTGCATTTCTTAATTACTTCAGAAAAATCCAGTTTGTGTGATCATCAGGTACCATCTCTCACATTTGTGAGGCTGACTGTAGCGGTGCGTTAACATTACCCAGTCTGCAGAACAATCCCAGAGGGAGAAAAGAGCATCTGCTTTTGCAGTAGGTTGAATTATCAAGCATTCAAGAGTTCATTCCTTACCTGCAACAGCCCAAACCAGAGACTGGGCTGTGTACCAAAGGGGGGCTAGGGGCAGATATTCCCTTCGTCCAGCTACCCCTGCACATACCAATCAGGAGCATTTCCTTTGATCAGAACTAGTTTTCAAACATGAACACTAACATTTGAAACAGCAAAGGTCTTTACAGTGTGTCCATTCAGTCCCGTGAGCTGCAGCCTTTCTGAAAGGGAAGCAAAGCACGGCCAGTCTTCCCCTCCAGGTGCTGATACACCACATGGGCAAGGGACAAAAGGGTCTGCCACTACTACATTAAGTAAGGCCGGTGTTAAGTGAGGGATCAGCATGAAGCCCACACCTTCTTTATCAGTCCTCCACTAAGAACCAGCAGCTCTCTGGTCAGCTTTAGACTAATACCATACCAATATCCCATTCCCAGTTAACATTTCTGGGATAGCTGGACAAATATGAAATATATTTTCACATGGGAAACACTTAAATCTCACACTTAGAGCTTTAATAGATGAGAGATCTTTGCAATGGGGTGTGCTCATAGGGTGGGAGACAGAAAGAGAGAGGGAACAGGTTTTCCTCTGGCATCCAGTTAGATATGGTTAATTCTCTTTCTAGTTGTTGCAGTAAGCGGCAGCAGACGCTTAGGTGGCAGGGTTTAAAGACATTTTTCAGGGTTGGTAGGTGTGGGGACCGCTCTTTAGGACAGTGGCCAGTTTCCTCTTGGTTTCTTTACAGCAGCTGCTCCGGTATGTGATTTTATGGACATTCAATATGTAAAACACATGCTGACTTATACAGCCTTCACATGTGTTACATATATTTTTGCTCCACGTGGCAATGAAGTTAGCAGAGGAAGCAAGACCGATAAAAGAACCTCATCCAGCTCTCCTTGCAGTCAGAGTGAAAAAAAGAACTAATCCATCCCACAGATTTTACTGGGATTAATATGGGGATCTACAAGGGGATGCCAGGAACATGCTTTCAGAGACAGGGCAATCAAATCACCATTGCCACAAACACACCCTTACAATCCGTCCCAAACACTGTTTGCCTATAACAAACTTTCAGACCTAAGAAATTATCTTCACCTCTACCTCAGGAGTAGTACCTCAGGTAGTAGTACCTACTGCTGGCAAGTTTGTTTTCATGGGCAGGGAGTTTCACCTCCTATGTTTGCAGAAGAAACTGCCTAAAAATGTTTCAAAGGCAATAAGGCTCTTGTTCTCTGACAAAGGCCTGGAGGTCTGTGGAAGGCTGACTCCCTCAGTGAAAGCAGACTGAGTTAAAACCCTAATTGCTGACAGAAAGACATTCAGAATTTAAAATTAAAAAGGCAACCTCTGTCTTAAGAGGCCTTTAGTGCAATCTAGCAGAGTGAGTGTCGTATGGGAAATTGGGCAGGTGATTCAAACTATAGTGAGTAGCAAAAAAGTGTCACACCATTGCTCACAGTGGACTGGAAATCATTGAGCAAGGAAGGTGAAGGAGTGAAGGAAGCTACAAGGACAAAAAAAGATGCTGTGAACCTTTACATCTCTTCTTACCTGTCTTCTGTTAACCTCATTAGAATCGTCCCTCTAGTTGAAAAAACGATGAAGGACATCCTCAGCTGAGGGCTGGATGGGGAGAAGAAAAGTAAATGACTTTGGTGGTCCAGCCCAGAGCTTACTGTAGATGCAGCACCAAAGCCACAGGGCTCTCCAATTGCTACCAGATTATAACTCCACAGGGTGAAAGTCAGGACTGAGCAGCAAGAGGTGTTTTGCCCTGAGCCTTCCTAGTCTAGGCAAATCGTGAGGAATCCTTCTAAAAGATGTGAATAGCGCTTGCACCGTGACCTTAGCGGTGTTAAGCAAGAAAAACTTAACAAAGGAAGGCCAACTGTATTTACCATAACACATTTCACCCACTGGCCTGGGGGATTTTTCATTCAGTCTCAAGGTATCCAGTGCCTGAAAGCGATAGCTTCAGGCCTCTCCCCGCAGACCCAAACTTGGTACCTCAGGCAGCAGTCAGCCACCTCAAACACGGGGATTCTGTCCCCACAAAACCACAATTGGATCCATGGAAGTCAGGCAGGAGAAAAGGGAAGGTCTAGCTTATCTACACCTATTTCCTGCATGACAAAAATCTGGGGAAAAGCAGTTAATGGGACGATCTGAGAAAAGCATTAAGAACTCTCTCTCCATTGGGGACTGGCACCAGCACGTGGCACCTGACTGGAGCCGAGAGCACGTCTCTCAGCCACCGGCACCATCCCCTCTGCAAAGCAGCACTTCTTACCTGATGAACTTGCGGGCCAAGTGTTCCACAAAATGATATATTTCATTCCAATGGTGCAGGACACTTCCTGATCTAGGGAAACAATTATTACAGGAGATATTAGCTTCATTGCTGTGAGTGTAGTTTTCCCAGCCTAATGTTTTCTTACACGTTGCTCAGCTAGTCATTTCTTTTTATTTTGATAACACTCCCCATCCATATTCTTCCTTTAAAGATATATTAAATGACATTTCTTATTTAACTTTGAAAAGCAGAAATAATTTATGCTCCAGGCAAGTGAGGCTACACTTGGCAGTAACACACGGCAGTTCCACGAGACCTTTAGCACAGCCTTAAACAAATAAACCCTGAGTGAAGACCTGTCTCTCTGCACAGTATTTTAGATTAATTCCACCACCTCACTTGCCACACTGTTATGCGGAGCTCGTAGCTCAAGTGTATTTTGAGAACAAAATGCAGTTGGAGGAACAGATCATTCAGCTTCTCTAGAATTTCCACTGATAGAGACAAAGAAAAGTATAACACCTCAAGTTCACATCTTGGCTGTTCTGGCCAACTCTTTCACATCTCACTTAAAGGCAAAGAAACTAATTTCACTCGTCAGAAAAATAAAGCATGGACTATTTATGGGATTGGATTATTCTTCTTTATGTTGTAAGAACCAGGAAAAAAATTAGGTTAATCAGAATCTTTCAGCACTAAATGCCCCTTCTGGCATAAACACTCCTATGAACACAGGAATATTAATATCCAAAACAAATTCCTTCCTAGAGTTGGAAAATAAATGTGCCATCACTTGTTTAATTCATCGGCTCCAATTAAAAATATTTCTAGGGGAAATAATCATTCCAGGTTTAATAGAAATGTCATTGATTTGCAGCCTGAGGAAGGAAAGATGAACATCTTGAGAAGATGTTTTCTCACTTCATAGAAAGAAAAGGCATCTGCCCTGCCTCTGTACAACCTCAGATCTGAGAAGGCAAACGGTATGAACGGCCGTGGGTAGAGTCACCAAGTTCTCCACACCTGGGGCAGCCAAGCCCAGCCCGGCCGTGAGCAGCGTGATGTCACCTCCCCGCAGCACGGCGAGCACGCCAACCACACCGTGCAGGTCACGGCGAGCACGCCAACCACACCGCGCAGGTCACAGCGAGCAGGCCAACCACACCGCGCAGGTTACGGTGAGCACGCCAACCACATCGTGCAGGTCACGGTGAACACGCCAACCACACCGCGCAGGTCACGGCGAGCAGGCCAACCACACCGCGCAGGTCACACAAACTGCCTTCCCTCACCTCCCCACAGCTGGGTCTCATTTACAGCCAGTCAGTAAAACCCTCAGCCTCGCTCACTTGTTCCACCGTACCTTCAGCCATTCTGTCTCTAGATATGACCAAATATAACCTTAGATGACACGCAGTCAGGACCCTGGCACAGGTACAAAAGCATACGGTCCATCTGGAAAAACACTGAACTCTCTGGCTCTCCTTGCACAAAAGACTCGATACCAAATGCACCTCTTCAAAGACAACTTCAGAGGCACCCTCGTTTTGTCCATGGCTGTAAGGGACTGATTGCAGCGGAGACTTGATCATAAGCAGACACTAACAGCACTAGATTACTTCTTGGCTCTCTTTCCTTTCATCAGATCAGGACTTGAAAACATGACTTCTTCTCCACGCAAATGTATTTAAGAGGGGATCAAAGAAAGACCAACAGCAAGGGTCTTGATAAACTAATTAAACCACAGAGCCAGCGGGGAAATTGATATAACAGATGAAGGGTTAGGTACATCAGGACTTGCTTTTGAACAAGAAACTTAACCCTCACTGTTTCCAATCTGCTACCTGACAGCGCAGAGACACAAAGCCCAATCCCAGGTGCAACTGGAATAACTCCGAGGTATTATAACTGTGAATACGAAAGGCAGTGCAGCCCCATCAATGCCAAACAGCCCAAACCATTTCTGAGAACCTGCCTGGAAAATAAGTATTTGTTGTCTTTATATGGCGAGGCAGACAAAAAGCACTTGACTTGACAGCACTGGCGACATCTGCCTCTAGAAGACAGACGAAGTCAAGGCTTTGTTAACCATAAAACAATTACTTCCTTCTTCAGAGAAATGTATGTTGCTTTAGACCGTACATCCACCTGTCCAAAAAAAGAACACCTCATTGAAGTTTCACGTTTCTTCTGAACCATCTGGTGGCAGAGCTGTGAAGTTAGAACCTTTCCCAAGTAGACCCACCCCAACCTTCTCCTAGCCAGCAGCTAAGAGGTTCATACCACACCTTACGTTAAGGGAACACTTGGCTCTCAGCCTCTGCCAACACAGCTCTAGGCAGCCCCCACTTGCAACAGGACACTGTCCTAGAGCTACATTAGCCTCTAAAACGACGGTTATTTCTTCCCCTCTGGACAAAAGTTGATAGTCACTTCAAATGCCTATTGCAGCAAGGCAGCTGGGAATGAGCTGCAGCCACAGAGTGCAGAAGGTGTACAACTCATCACAAAACTCCCGTCATTTTCCTTGGCTCTGAGGAGTTAACGCATTTTTTTTGGAAAATAGCATTTGCTAGAATAAAGCTTAAACCCAACAGCTCCATCCAATGATGTGCTATCAATAAGTCAATCGCACTTTCTCTTCAAGCGTTTGCCTCTGCAACTGCTGCTCCACTGGTCTTCAATCGTTTGGGCCCTTTTTTCAGGTAAGCAGCACTTCTGAATTCTTCACACAAGTGTGGCTTCAGCTCCCGCTGCACCTGTCCCCTTCATCATCCTCATTCTGTTCTCCCACCCCCTTTATGCCCTTCGGAACAAAGTTCCCACACAATTACTAACACACAAAGGAAGAACCTGAAGTTCAAGGGCAGCAGAATGTTAAACACTTCATTTAAGGAAACTTCTTCCCATTGCTACAGCCGTAAAACCAAACTCACTCTATCCCCCCAAAGGAGGACAGTTTCTCCTTTCAGTTCCAAAGGCACTGAAGTGGGGCATAATAATTGAAATCGTCTACAATCCATTTATTCTTTATCTGTACCAGAGCAAGCTGTAAAGGGTGTCCAAAATGAAGGCTCATACTTGTGCTGACCACCCATCATTCCTTCTAGCACAGCAAGTTTTGTCCGTAGCTCGACAGCTTGCAGTTAATTTCTTCACCCAGTCAAGCCCAGGTGTCTATGGCTACAAATACCCAGGTCCACATTTAGAAAAAAAAAGAACTCCTCTAATACACAAAATACATCTTCTGAAACACATTTCGCACTTCTTACAGCCTTCGCTTGGCATAAACCGGACAAACCCAATAAAATGAAACTTTCTGCAGTAAATACAAAGTTCCTACAGCCAGCAGCAGCTTCCAGTGTTCACCCCCAGAGCCTGCAGCTGTGGTGTTTGAAAGCCCCGCAGTAAAAGACACTTGTCACTTGTAAAGCCTCTCATAAAGCAAGCCAAGAACTCTGAGTAGGACAAGTATTTCTAAATCCTAACTGTAAGACAACAAAAGTGAAATTTGAAATCGTTATCACTTCATATTCCCAAAGGGAAACAAGATGATCGGCGAGCCAACACTTCGCAGTCGAATGGTTGATGCTATAAATTTGCAATTTAAGAAAATGTTCATCCAAATTCTCTTGCTGGAGAAAAGCCCGATAAATGGAAATTGAGACTAAGTAAACCATTATGCCTTTAACAAAAGAAGGAAACATTCTGTGGTCAACTGTGCTGGCACTTTGTACAGCTAAACTAAACGTAAGGGTGAGAGAGACGCTCCACACGGCCCCGTGGTTCCAGAGTCACGCTCTGGCTCAACCCCGCAGCCCTCCCGCAGCTGCTTTTCTCTTCCTCGCTGTGACAAGATGTGCTGGAACTCAAACCTCCTTACAGTTTGTCTTTCTTGCACTTTTTAGTCTCCTTATTACTATCTCTATCATTGCACCTTCTCAGGATACCCACAGTTTTATTTAACCCGTAAACTGGAAGAAAACGTAAAAATACCACAAACTGTTATGCAAAGACTTCACCCCAGTTACGAGCACTGCAGCCAACAGAAGTCCATAAAGACACCCGATTCAGAGACGGATATTGATCCAAATTCTCCTTAAACTTCCACAGACTTTGAACTTCAAGAAGTCTCAGAGCTGTCAGAGGTGGCATCGACCCAAGAAGTTTGGCAGCATCTTTTTATTGAGCTCTTTAAAAATAACAGAAATGAGCCAAAAAGTGTCCTTTGTCTTTCCAAATACTTCAGGAGCAATTTTGAAACCACTACATAACACGAGGCTGTTACAGAGGTGACGCAATTCTTTGAGGAAACGCTATTATCTTGTGCCACACTTCGCACGAGACAGCTCACCAGAGATAGTCAAGCATCTGAGCTTACAGGGTCTGGAGAGGTCCAGGTCAGCGCAGGATAAGCCTCTAAGCCCAACTGCAGTCCAAGAACATTCTTCTCTTCCTGACTGGTGGGGGTTACATAAAAAAAACAACTAATAAACAAGTAAGCGTGGACCAAATTTACATCAAGCAGCAGATAAAGTGCAGGGTGCTGCAGGCACACACTTAATCCTGTCAGTTAACTGAATAGTTAACCTTAGATTCACCACCGGCTAAAACCCACGCGCACACGTCTTGACAGGCAAGGATCTCGCACATTAACTCGGCTCCTTGCAATTGCATGCCTACAGCAGACTTAGGAGTTCATCATGTTCCTCCAGGCAACAAGCAAAAAGACACAAGAATGCGCAAATTTCTCCACCCTACCTCGCTAGCGCCCCTCATCCCTCACGCTAAAACAAAAAAAAATTCTGCCTCCATACATTGGCAACGCCCTGCCGTCCAAACCAAAGGTGTACACTGCTCGGGGTTCAGGCCGTGATTCCAGAAAAACAATCAAAGAAGCTAGAATGTTATCCAGCTCTGTAAAGGTTCTGTGGTCAGCTCTCTCGGAGGGTTTACATTTCCCATGGGAAGAGTCACCGCTCCCAGAAGCGGTTCATGTAGGTCCGGCTGTCTCCCCGTCTGGTGGTGCAGAGGGGCTGTCTGCATTCCATCCCACTGCAGTCCCTACAGTCTTCCACGCTCTGAGTGTAAATCTGGATTTAGTCCCACTTAAGTCCTGGTAACTACAGCTACTAAAGCCAGATTCAAAGAAACAACCGTTAGCCTCTCTAGAGCAGGAGTTTCACTTCAACACAACTGGTTAAAAATAGATCAGCTGCCTGGCTGAATAACGACAGGATCACAGGAAACAGCTTGGATTACTTGCTTCATTTTGCCAGGGATCTTCTAGAGCCAAGTTTTCTTTCACACATGTACAGTTCCTCGCGTGTCTTCTGCACGTGGGTATAAAATGCACCATCTGCACATCACAGGCGAGAGCATCGGAAACGATACCTTTGCCATCCAGAGGATACAGTAAAAGATTACTGAGAAAACTACTCATTGTTTTTCCTTCTTCCCTACCTTTAAATACATTCATCTGGGAGCCGCCTTTAAGTGTTCCAATTGTGCTCATGGGGGGCGTCCACACACTACAGAACTGGATGCCATGTCAATTAAAGGGTGGGTCATAGTCTTCATTAATTAGTCACATGGATATTTTGAGAATAACTAGACAATGTCAGCAAAACCAAACGTTTGCTTTTTTATCAGCATCTCACTGCTTCCTCATTCTGCCTTCTTAACGAAGGCCCTACATCTCATCTCACCTCACAGCCCGGCTGTAAATTCTTTGGTGCCATCTTTTGCCACGTGTTTTGCTACAGGAGCGTCAGTCCATGAAACTCCCCGGCTCCACAGTAACCCCAAGGTTACTGTGCCATCAAGGACCAGCTCTCTCAACCACTCTCCCAAGATAAGTTGGTTTTACCTTCTATGACACTGGGCTCATCTTGGCATGATCTTCACTTTGAGATGCTCAGCACCCTGTAGGACTAGATCCTGTATACAACCTACATAGCACGCAGCACACAACTGGGCTCCGAAGAGCACACCCAGCACACACCTCGGGTTCCAACCCTCTCCACCTTTTTTTTTTTTCTTTTTCTTTCAATCAGTACACAAGAGAAATGGATTAACCCAGTCTTAATTCCTGTGAATAGAATTCCTCCAGGGAACTTGCCAAAGGTTGTGGAATCTCCTTCTCTAGAGACTTTCCACCCCACCCTGGATCTGTTCCTGTGTGTCCTGCCCTGGGTGATCCTGCTCTGGCAGGGGAGTTGGAGTTGAGCACCTCCAGAGGTTCTTTCTAAACCCTACCATTCTAGCATTCTAGGATTCTGCTGTCAGGCAGCTCAGAATTTCAAGTTAGGTGTTTGTGTGTGTAGCACTGATCCTGCCCTTTTAAAGTTTGCTGCATGTGAACCAAGGATTCTCAAAGAGAGCTGGCCAACCATCGCTTCCTCCAACGCTGGAGCACTGCACCAACAACTTCAGTTTCACTTGGCAAGGAGTTTGCCCGGCTCGAACCGCAGTCCTCTGGGGTGTCTCTGCGTCACCTCTGGAACATAACTCAGCTAGCCTGAGGTGGTCCAACGGGCACAGCACGAGAGGTCTTCTCTATTGCTATCTAAGCCGTGCAAGAGCTCTCGGAACACGCAAGACCTCGCACAGAGATTGAGGATGCAGTTACAACCTAGAAAGCATATCTGGTATCATTGAAGCTTTTGTTCTGTTTTTCTTTGCATGCTCATTGAGGCTGCAGAGCGTAACAGGATTATTTCTGAATGCCTGAATACTGGATTTTCTTCTACTTCATGACCGTGAGGAATGGGAGATTTGCTTCAAGTTGCCATTTGCAGGGAGTTGTGTCTCCAGCTGTCCACAGACAGCCGGAAGAAACCTGGTTTCCCTTCAACAGCTCACCCAGCGAGTTTGCAGGAGTGTCTGAAGGAGAATGCTGCAGGGAGCTAGAGCATCACTTCACCAGACAGCCTATAAGATGAGCCCCTTCCTCAGTGGGTTGCGCGTTCACTTGGAAGGGGCTCCTCATGGGCAGAAATTACGGCTTCAAGAGCCAGGGCTGTGACAAGGACTGTGTATCGTGCAGCAGCTGGAATATTCCTACATGCAGCACACACACAGGGTGCTACACCGACTGAAGTAGTCACTAAATCCAACCAGGCACTGAGGCAAAAGGGTCAGTAGAGGGCTCCAGCACTGGTGATTTCCAGGCTGTGTTTATTATTTTTATAGTCTTTGATCCCAGAAAGGAGGTTGCTTCATATTTCAATGGATTCCTTCCACCCTTGAAATTAACATTTCATGTTTCGGAATCTAAATGTTTTCTGCTTCAGTGTTCTTTATCACTTTCAATAATTTAAAATAACTTTTAGACCTATTTCAAAGCAAAGCAGCGAACTCTGAATTTTATATTATAATTTCATAGTTTGTCCAAAGGCCTCTGTAGGCATCACCTCTCTCCACATTCAGGACTTCAGCATCATTTTGGAGAAGATTCTCTATACAATCAGAAAGTAGAAAACCCAGGGTAAATAAGACGCAAGTTTTCTAGAACTTTAGCTTAGCATCTGAGGAATAAAAGGAAGTTTTAAAGAAAAGTTACTTCACCACAGTAAGTCTCTCACCAGCCTCCTCAAAGGCTAAACAATTGGTCCAGGCATATTGTACATATTAGTAGCTTAAACACCGTAACTCTCTTCAAAATTCCACTGGAGACCAAGGACATTTTTCACATCAATCCCTGTTCATTTCCGCAGCAGAAAAATCCCATAAATAGGAATTCTGCAACTGTCAAAGCCAGATTTTTTTTTTTGTTGGATACCTTAATACTCACACTGAGGTAAGCCTGCCTACTGCAAAGTTTGTGCCAAGCTTCATATTTCCACCCAAATTCACAATCCTTTGAGTAAGCCTAAAAAGTTATGTCTTTTAGCAACAGGACAGCACAGAACTTTCAATAAGTGGCTGATAAAATTACATCAGCTCTAAGGTATAGCACAGCACATCCATCAGAGTTGAGAAAAGCTTCCAATCTGCTTCAACTCTCAGGGAAAGGCAGTTTGGAAAAGCCATCTGCAGTACAAATCATGCTCTGGAGTCTTTTGTTGGTTTGGGTTTTTTTTTTCGTATGTGGCAATAAAAGTATCCCAACTAATAACTCAACTGCCAGAGAAACAAAATGCATTACAGAGGCAGATCTTTCCAAGGAATAAAGTTAAAAAAACCCCAAACTACTTTTCTGCTGGAGCATTAGGACGACGGGCATACTAAATTCTCCAGCGTCTCAGTTTTACATTTTACCCAGTATTTTGTAATAAAGTGTTATGTAATCTCAAGTAGTTTATACTAATGGAATGTGGGAGCTACTGCAAAACACTCCAGAGTCAGAAAGCTTCATCTGCGAGCACTTTTGCAAATACTTTCCTTTCTCTGAAATTTAGGGTTAATAATGTCAATACCACGGCTCTAGAATTCACATTCTCCAGTATTTCCAAACCTTTTGGCTCCAAATAACTAGTCTTAATTAGGAGAATCATTTTAGTTAGTACTTTTTAATATGTTTAATATGCTTCAATATGAAGCTCTCTGAAGCTCAGGACGAATCTGTTTCACATTGCTCCATCTACAATCTGAAGGCCTGTAAAGAGGCACTTTCCAGAGAAGATGAAAGTACAACAATTAGTGATGAAAAGAGCGAGGTAGGAAGTCAACTTCATAACAAACAGTCAAGCAGCCAAAAGATGTGTTTGATTACCAGGAAACAAAGAAAATGTGACTCAGCTGAAAGAAAAGAAAGCTCTCTTTAAATAAGGCACTCGAGCTGTTTTCCATCACAAGGGCCAAACCCGAACCCTTTCCAAGGCAGCAGCCACCTCTCGGAGCCTGGTCTTTTACCTGCTCCAGAGCATTGGGCGCCCAGGAGCAAGCGGTACAGAAGCACAGCTCCAGGCAGGCGAGCGTTTCCTCCACGCCTTCAACTACAAAATTAATGCCTGCGATAAGAACTCTCTAGTCCCTGCTTTCCCGAGCGCCTCAACCTTCACGGTTCAGAGGGAAACCAAAAGCGACCAGGGTGCTGCCCTTCTCCCAACTGCTCTTTTAAGAAACTGCAGGGTCAAGTACATAATAAAGCTTCTGTATCAGTCACAGGAAAATTGACTTCATTTGAATTTACAGAGCACAATGGCATTATATACTACACCTACCAAAGAAGTTACCACAACAAAACCCAAGCCAGCAGTAAGGAGTTTCGCAGGTCCCTCAGGGACACAGGGGCTTCTACAAAACCAAAATCCCAAGAATACCTCCTCGGTATCTGCATGTGCCGTTCCAGCCCATGCCTAGAGAAAGATTTATTTGAAAAAGAAGAGAGTAGAACTGACTTACTTGTCTAGAATGAAATACAGATCAAATCCTCCGTAACAGGCAGGACCACCATTCTCTCTCTTTCCACCTTGTCCATCACAGGCCAGCACAAAAGTTGCAAGGAAGAGACATTTGAAGCCAAATCTGAAGATGCTTTGCTTTGCAATGGCCATTATATCCAGAGAGGAGGAGAAAAAGAAATCTCTTCTTCCGAGGCTCCTTTATTTCACAGGTTTATCCGCAAAAGCCATTCAATGACCTTTAAATGTATAAATGGGTATTTTATTCCTTAAAACTCCACTTGCAAGAGTTGTCCTCAGGAATTGCAAGACTTTCCCCCTTGTTTCCCTTGCACCGCTGTTTCTTGGTTTCAGATTTCAAGATGCACAATACTGTATTTCACTTTTTTTTTTTAAAGGGACTTGACCCTCTGTCTCACTTGCAGCTCTCTGAAAGCAGCACTATTGTTTTGCAAGAGAAGTAGCAGCCTCCTAACAAATCTTTCTTTGTCATAGACTTCAAAAAATACAGGGAGGGTTTGAGGTTTCACCCACTCCCCCCCTTAATAATTATTGTTTTTATTAAGGACAGTAAGTTTTATTTTTCCTTAGCAAAAACAGCTCAGAGAATGCCATCTTGTGGTGAAAACTCCAGCTGACTGGAGTCTCTGGTTTTGTGTATCATTTGTGCACCGAGCTCATTAAATACGTATCACAGCAGCTTCAGGTGTGAACAGAGAAGCAATTTTCTTACAGCAGTCACACAGCACTATGTAAAGACACCTTTTTTCCCATGTAGGCAACACTTGAATTTAAAGACCTTTGATAATGTGGAAAAGCATGACAAAAAGTGAAGTGATAAACCACGCCAGGTTCCATCCCTTCTAATTTCTCAGTCCCGAGGAACATCAAGTAATGCCTGTGCCTGTGAAGGATTCCCTCTCTTATCCTTAGCAGACTCATTGCAGACTGTAGAGTCATTTCAGACTCATTTCAGACTAAACTTTTCCCAAGGAAGCCTGCCGGGAAATGTCACTTCAGCTACGCTCCCATTGTCTGTCTCCTTCCACAAACAGCAGCACAAGCTCCAAAGGCAGAGCAGGACAGCTCAAAACCAAGAACATTCCCCAGTCAGCGCAGCTGCCCACGGCAGCACGAGCTAAAGCAGAGAACCCGGCAGCAGAGGCTCTTGGCCTTCCCTCTCGAATCCTCCCCGGCTGCAGCAACACGCCGGCTCTCCCAGCACCAACCGCCGGGTAGCGGCGCAGCAGCGGGTACTGGAGAGGTCACAAACTGCCTACCCTGGCCAACGACACCGGCACAAGTATCTTGTCGCTGTACAGGAGTTATCCCCTGTCCTCAGGGTAGACATGTCCTTAGACATGTCCTGGCCCCGTCTTCAGATGGTGTAACGAGCACAGCTCAGCTGCTCTCGGCAGGGCTGCCCTGGCTTCTGGGCCCTAGGACACCCCCTTCCCCGGGGTGGGTTGTGTGCCTGACACTTCACCGGGACGAGCTGTAACTCCCGGCTGACACCCAGCGGCCGAAAAGGCTTTTTTCTTCCCTGGAGCGCTCCAGTTTTTCAAGGGATCCGTAACTCCCTTGTCTCTGGCTTGGATCTGCCTTTGCCCCGCTCAGACTTTGTCTCTGCTGCAACATGCAAACCGAGTCTTCTGCTTACAAGTCTGATCAATCTGATCAGATGTTTCACGAGCAGCCAATCAGCCTCTGGAGACAAGAAGCCGCACGGATCTAAATCCCTGTCACAGGGAGCAAAGATGGTCTAGAAACAATTCTAACTTTGAGCAGGGGAATGGGCCAAGAGCAGGGATGCAGCACTCCTTGTTGGAAGGACTGTTAGGATCTCCTGTGGTTTGGTTCGCACCGCTTCGAAGGCAGAAGGATAAGCACACGTGCCCAGCAGGAGGGAGCAGAGCTGCACAGAATGAAAGATGCCAGTTTATACGGACTGCACTTCACCTAATCCTCTGGGGTTTAGAAATGGATCCTACAGCGTTGTTGGGTTTGCAGTGCCTGACTCATCCTCTGCAAGGTGCTGTAAACATGGAGAATGTGACCATTTCTCTGGGAGGCTCTGCTAGGATGACCTGGGCATCTGGTCATGTCTCTTATAACAGAGGACATAATGAGAATTTGGGACTAGACATCAGAAGAGGACAAAGACAGGTTTCCCTGGCAGTATAAATGCAGTAAATCTCTCCTCTCCCTTTCCAGGGCCATGGCATCACTAAGGGAGGAAAACGAAGGCTGCTTTTCTTGCCTCTTCAAGGCTGAGTTAGAGGTGTGGAGGGGGAGATCCCTGGGAATCTTGCGCTGTCTTGAGGGATCAATCACTGTCTCTATCCTGCATGTGCATCTCTGGGAAAAATGAAGGACTCTGATTTAGGAACAGAACAACTCTGTAAATCCTACAAATGCCACTCTTAACAGAGGTCTGATCTCCATGTGCCTTATTTATCATGGAGACACTCTGCGGCTTGCCCCCCTCTATGGGTGTGCCTGTGTCAAGAACAAGCCTTTGAAAGAGCACTTGAAGGGCTCAAAAAGGGCATGAGAGACATAAACAAACTAGTTTTCTGGATGTGCTCATAGACAACAGAGAAACCAGCCAGAGCTGATCCATGCTAGAGGTGTTTAATTTAAACATAGGGTCACCAATTGAGCATGTGAATCATCAAGAATGATACTCTCAAAAGAGGAGATGCCAGCGACGAACAGCATCAGGGTTGGCTTTGTGTAGCAGCGATCCACCATCCGTACTTGGTTCAAGAAAGGTAAGATGTTCAGGCATAGATATCGGGATGACAGTAGATGATGCCCAAAAGTTGCAGGACATCAAGTCTACTGCACGATCCTTGGTTGAGTGCGTACTGGGGTCCTTTAAGAACAAGAAAGAGAAAACCAGAAACCGTGTTAAGTGATCTGTGTGTTGATTAGCAGTCCTTAATATCTGTCACGTGGCACTAGCCATCTCAAGGACAAAAACAATTCTCAAAACAAAGGGAGCAGCGGGCAGGTGGAAATGCTGCTCTGCCAGAACACAACATCTTGTCTCTGATCTGTGGAGCATCTTTCTCATCCAGAGTTTGCAGACAATCGCCTTGCAGTAAGGCTCAGAATATTTTGCTGGTGTTCAGGATTAACCTCTCGGACTAAAACTTGGCTCCTCTATGCATATGTTAAAAGAATTTCTTTTTTTTCCCCAGCATATAAGAAATTCTATTGCAGTTGATCAAAAGATGATTATGGCACCCACAGCAAGACCGTGGAATTATACTGGTCTCCATAGCAATAGCTGGTGCACTACAACAGTGTCTTTTCATTGCTCCCAGCGAGCTCTGTTTTTAGTAATTGCTGCAACAGAAATATTTCACGTGGATGAGTGAAAGATTTGTGTCCATCTCTCATTAGAACAGCAGCATTTTTGTGTTATTCCCCAAGGAAAAAAATGCCTACCAGACAGAGTTCTTTTGCTTTGCACTCACCATAAACTTCATAAGCCACGTAGGTTGGGAGTCCTCTGCACATGTTGAAGATGTCTGGTCCATAAGATTTGAGGTCACGGACATGTCTCTTGATGAGCGTGAGTGTCATCTCCTTTGTGGAATATCCATGACCTTTCAGGTTCTAAACATAAAATATCGTGATTCAGCAAGCTCGGTGCCTCGATCCGTTTCCTGCAGTGCATGTTCCTGTCTCTGCAATGGTGACTCAGTGCTTGGGGTTTTCCTCAAAAGTCGACTGAGTTGAGTCTGTTAACCCTCTGTGTGACTCTGGGACCCTTAGCAAGCACTGAAGGCAGCTCCTACGGCAGAGCTTTCTAAGGGAGTCAGGGTGGAGGGAGGCCAAAGGCAACTGGAAACTCCATTAAACATCTGACCATGAAAAGAGGAGAGCAGCCAGGATCTTACCACAGACCTACTACAGAAGCACCTCCTCACTGATGCACGAGCCTCACACCCTAGAGATACTCAGGCTCCAACCTGGAAGCCTGGGATGAGAAGTCTCTTCAGTCAGCCTTCTAAAAGAGGAGCCAGAGAGGACAGCAGCCACGCTTGGCAGAGCCATTTACACTTCTGACCTCTTGGAGAACGCGGAGGGTTTTAGTGGGGCGGTTCTCTCTGGGCTGCTCCAAAGGGCTTTCTTTCCAATGAATTTCTAAGGTAGTTTCCCACTTGAGCACTTTCTCTCCTGGACAAAGTGTCTGGGTGCCCCTGTTGTCCCTTATGGCCTGGGCTGCTGCTCTTTTATCTCAGCCCTCGGCAGCAGCCATGGGACTGCTCTTCTGGCTCAGGCAGTTAAGATGGAGCGAAGGCTCTTGACTAGAGAGTGCTCTCTTACATCCTGCAGGAAAATGAAGGTCTGAACAAAAGCATCTGCAAAGCAATGCTCTAGAGTGAAACATCCAATTTCGTATTGAGATGACTCAGAGATATTTTCAGATATCGCTATCCAAAAATAAGTCATGCTACTGAAGGTTTCCTAGCAGAAACTGTTTCTTAGCAACCCGCAGATATAAACTTCTTCAGAGAAAATGCAGTAGGGCAGCAAGGGAGAAACGGGGCAGGGAATAAGGAACCCACTCTTTTTTCTCTTGATAAAGCATCCTCATGGCAAATTCCCAAGCCCCATTACTGTTCAGAAAAACAAAAACCTGTCACTCGTGAGAAACTCATCCTCTCAAGAAAGAAAAAGCACAGTTAAGAAATAGCTCGATGAACTCCAGAGTACGGCACACTTAGCAGGGATGACTGGGGTTGACAGAGGCCTTCAGACTTCGGGTAGAATGTTATCAGGGGGTTCCTGAACGTCCACTCCAATGTTTCTTTTTACTGGTAAGCAAGAAGTTGAAATAAGCTTCAGGGGGCACAGACATGCACCTTAGTACAAGTAAACCCGGACTGGTTTTGCTCAAGCCTGTAATTATGTAATTCCCCCATTTTTCTTCCCTGTCAAACTGCCTTCCCCCTTTAAGCTAGGAGTTTTTGAAGGACTCAGCTCTCAGATGTCAGGAGAAGCTTAGGATGCTGACAGCTGAGATAATTTTTTTAATGTCTGTGCTCATTCTGTGGGCAGAACTCATGCTAATATGGTTCTTTGTTCTCTTGAAAAAGGTTCAAAAGCTTGAAAACTTATTTAAGGTTTTTTTCCTCAATACTGCATTGCTCCTTCTCAACTAGATTTTTTTCTAGCCTGCAGAGAATGTGAGATTATGAAGAGTGCCAGGCCAAAAATCTAAAGTCTCTAGACAGAAAACAGCACGAAAAAGCAGTCAAACTAAATAAATATTTTAAATGTTCTAAAAATATTCTGAGTGCTCTACAACACTGAAACCACGGGAACCCCTCCACTGCAAGCAGCTGAAACAGGGTATTCGGTCTCTTCCAAGGTTTCACGTTCTGTTAATGTAAAAATGCCACTGAAATTGAGGCAACTTCATAATCAGTGGTGTTATCTAAATGGCTTTTAAAGTGCCTGTTGCTTTAAAAGCTTTTGAAAATGACATCAGTGTCCTTTGCAGTACTGCACAACTTTACAGGTAACTACTTCTTTATAATCTTACTCCAGCCAGTCTGAGGAGGGCATCAAAGTTGGGCATCTTCCTTCTGTTCATTATCGAAATGTAGCAAGCTCTCTCTGGCAGCACTCTGGTTGCAATAAAGCCCTGTAAAATAAAGTTATAAACTATTATTCCCAGTTAACTAAGAATTCAGTGTTTCAGTAATGAGGATTACAATAAAATCTGTATTAAAGAGGTAATAAATGCAGATAGTTTTCGCTCGAGAACTTGGACTCAAGAAGTTACAAAGAAACGAGTCTTGTATTTGGGGCAGCTCTACAGAAACTGGTCTCCCTGCCCATCACCTGAAAAAGTATGTCCCTTGTCACTCACCGTATCGTAGTTCCAAATGGTTTTCCATGACCCAAAGGTGCTCTTTTGCTCAATGGTTGCCACGTGCCATTCCCTGTTGACGGTCAAAATTTGTTTGCCTCCAGCAACGGGGATTTCCTTTGTTTTCTAGTTTCAGAATACAGAAGTAAATGACAAATTTAGATTTTCAAGTTAGTCATTTATCTCCCATGAGATTTAGAAAATCAGTGCTATAACAGAATAAATGCTGCCCCACAGGGAGCACCTTTAGTCACCACAGTATTTTCAAAATGACAAAGAATGAAGAATGTGGCATCCTGTGGGGTAGTTGTAAGAATTCTTTTAATAGATTCAATGAATAATTTCTGTATCTTACAACTGTCATCTGGTAGTTTTAGAGCTTTTGTGAGAAAGAAGTTTTAGACTGTTTTCCTTCAAAGGGATAGGGAGAGAAGCAATGAATACTCAAGAAGGAGGGAATACAGAAACAGCAGCAATGTTTATGTAACTTGCTCACAATACTCCTGTAAACACCGAGGGCCGGGGGCAGCACGAGTCCCAGCAGGACGGCGGTCACAATCTGAAATGAGAATGGGCACAAAGGTGTAAGTGCAGGTCAGGCCACTGTGGGAACGAGAATCCTCGTGCCTTTTTCCCAATCTGGTGCCTCAGTGCACTCCTTGGGTCCTTTGGTGCTCCCCTCGTGGAGTTCCCCTGGTCACCTAAAGGGAGTCACCGTGACTGGACCCTGGAAGGCGGCAAAGCAGCCGTGGGGCCGGTGGCCGATTTAAGAGCTGAATGGGAAGGGGCTTCTGGGCCCCCTCTTGTCCCGGACGGACTTTTCCCCAGGATGAGGAGAAGGCATTGAAAGGGTCCAAGAAAGCAGCTGATCCATTTGAGCGTTGCTGTAGTTTTGCCAAAGCACTGACAAAAAAACGCCATGGATCAGGCTTCTGNTCTTTGTACCTTCCAAAGTGTGCTGGGTGTTACCATGAAATCATCTAGTCCACGAAAACGTATGCCCCAAATACAACACTGCCACTGAAGATTGTTTCAGAGTAAACAGGCAGTTCATGTGGAACTGTTACATGTATGTGCCGGCCTGTGAAGGTCTCTTTGTTATTTGAGGTGACAGCAGTAATTGTTTTTCCCGTTGCTTCAGCTTGTTTCTGTGGTGATGTAAAAACTTATGGAAAGAGGTGGCCATTCAGTCAGGGAGGTTTTGGATGACTTGGGGTTTTTGTCATAGAATCACAGAATTGTCAGGGTTGGAAGGGACCTTGAAGATCATCCGGTTCCAACCCCCCTGCCACGGGCAGCGACACCTCCCGCTCGAGCTGGTTGCTCAGAGCCCCATCCAACCTGGCCTTAAAAACTTCCCGAGATGGGGCTTCCACCACCTCTCTGGGCAACCTGTGCCAGGGTCTCACCATCCTCATGAGGAAGAACTTATTCCTAACGGACAATCTAAATCTCCCCTCCTCTAGTCTGGATCCATTTTCCCTTGTCCTGTCATTACCCGACATCCTAAAAAGTCCCTCCCCAGCTTTCTTGTAGCCCCCTTCAGATCCTGGAAGGCCACCATAAGGTCTCCTGGGAGCCTTCTCTTCTCCAGACTGAACAACCCCACCTCTCTCAGCCTGTCTCCACAGCAGAGCTGCTCCAGCCCTCGGATCCTCCTCGTGGCCCTTCTCTGGCCACGTTCCAGCACGTCCAGATCTTTCTTGCAATAGGGGCTCCAAAACTGGACGCAGGGCTCCAGGTGGGGTCTCATCAGAGTGGAGCAGAGGGGGAGAATCCCCTCCCTCGTCCTGCTGGCCACAAGTTGCTCAGTTGCTCACAAGTTGTCAAGTTGCTCCGTGTCGCTTTATGAGCAACCCAGTCTGAGGCAGGGAATCGCTACAGAGATTCCAAAATGACTTTCCAACTGGAATCCTTCATGTTATTTAAATAAAAAAAAAAAGGAGGGTGGGGGAAGAAGGGGTATTACCATATAAAAATAACTTTGAAACAGTGCCGCACGTGCAAAATAAAATTAATTTGTGGTCTTGGCTTCACTGAGTCGAGTCTGCAAACCTAAATGGCCATTTTCGCTGCCTCCCGTTACACCAAGCGGTGGTTCCGTTCTTGGTTCTCTGGAAGCCGCAGCGCTTGAAGGGATTTGTGTGAAAAACCCTTCAGGTTTGTGCGCGGGCCCTGAGGGCAGAGCTCACTCACCGCCTCCCGCTTGTGCTGCCGCTGGGGAGAGGGGAAAAAAAAGCCGTGAAAAGTAAAGAAAACTCACGCGCGGCCCAGTAGGGAATTAACCTGTAGCTGGAGGAAGCCAGGAGTTCGCTTTTGTGAGGGGCGGGAGGAGCGGAGCCGAGGGGAGCGGAGCCGAAGGGAGCGGGGCCGA
>VWZK01006339.1:12145-27063 GCA_013396935.1 Baryphthengus martii | reverse complement strand
ATCTCCGCCTTTCCCAAGCAAGTTCTCTGCACATGCACAAGCAGGAGTGTCCGAGGCGTGGTTTGCCTTAGATGGGGGTGGCTTTGGGCCAGGAGGTGTGTTTTTCTTTATAATGCATGATCCATCTTCTTGACAGCAGCTGTGTGGCACAGCTTGGCCGTTTCTTCTTGTACTAGGTACTTACACCAAACTCCTTGTACCAGGTAACGAAGAATGGTACCGTACTCCTTGTACCGTGCAATTCTCCCTACCAGGGTGTTCGTGTCTTGGTATCCACAGGGATTGCATTCCATCCTGTGGATCAGTAACTGCGTCTCAGGTAGGCCGCTGCGGACTCATGTCAAGATGTTAGTCTAAGTCTCGGGGTACCTGATTGTCCAATTCTCTGATGACTATGTTGAGACAATGCTGTTCTTCAGACTGACTCTTACACAGACCCAAGTAGTGTCTTGTATATCTGGTTAAGATATAAAATGTGCCTTGAATTGTGTTCCTTTTCCTTGAACTCGCCATTTGCAATGGTACTAATTGCTTAGAGATGTTAGTTGCTCTTTTCTGTGCTTGCAGAGCCAGTTGCACACTAAAATTATGGAGGCAGGGCTTTGTAAATCCAATCCATGTCTTTTCTAGGACTGCATAAGCATGGGCAGTTTAAATTATTTTCATTTAAAGCCAGATTTCCAAAGCAACCCTGTCAAATAGAGGCATCCACCTTTCATTTGCAAATGCCTTCAGCTAGTATTTAGGATGCCGTGGTCTCCAAAAGAGAGAAGTTTGCTGTCTTCTCCACCATTGCATTTTCTCTTCTCACTGCTTTTTCTACTTTTATATTTTGGCAAACCCACAGTCATAGGAGGTTAATTCAGGCTTGTAAGATCTTAGAAGAATTAAATGCAAGTCACAATGTATACCTTTCATATCTAAATATGTAATTTTCTGCAACCTTCCTATCTCTTTCTAGTTTACCCAAAAAAATCTCCTAGTGTATACCTCACTGTTCTCCCATTCTTTGAAGAAGCACACTGTGCTCTAATAGCTCTTTTACCTCTCCATCAATAATTTTCCTTCTTGTACTGAAGCTCTACATCTACCTGCAGATTTTCTTCTCAGTGCATCTTGGTAGTTGTCCTCTTTATCTTCTACATCAGTCCAATTCTTTGCTCCACATTCTGCATTTTTCATCTGGCAGTGATGGGTAAAGGGTTGGACTTGGATGATCTTAAAGGTCTCCTCAAACTAAAATGATCCTGTGAGTCTGTCTTCTTATCTATGCTTAAATTGGTTCCATTGCAGGCTATGGTTTCCAGTTACCCACTCATCATTCCATTCATCAGGCTAAAATATACTCTTTACCCTATTCCTGCCCCCCTCCCCCCCTAGCCTGCTCTTTTCCTGATACGCTTCCCACTTGAAACATTGGTTTGCACTTTTTTTTGTGTGTGTTACATGCTCTTTTGATGATTTCTAAAAAAAAAAAAATCATTTTCATTTAGCTTTCTAACCAGCATATTAATGCAACTAGGCTTCTGTAATGTCATGTAGCTTCATTAAATTACATTCATTTTAGTACAGGGTTCACATCTGTTTCTAGATTTTCTCAGAAGCTTGAAATGCTCAGGATTGAAATTTATACAGCAGTGACTACTGAACGGAAAAACCATCCTCCACTTTCATATCTCTTTGAGTTCTATCTATCTATCTGTCTATCTATCTATCTATCTCTCTCTCTCTCTCTCCAAAGGTTTGATTCAGATCAGAGCTCCTTTTTCCTTAGGCAGTACTAATGTATTTGCCAGGGAGTTAGTTTGGTTTCACAAGAGCTTTAGCAACATAACCAAAGCAGCCATGCCAGGCTGCATAAATGGAATTTCAACAAGTACTTTCGAACAGAACCTCTTCCCGAAATGTTTTTTTTGTAATTGAAAAATGTCTTTCAAATGGAATCAATTAGCATATCTCTGAACTGTGTCCAGAATGGTCATAAACTGCTGCTCTCAGGCTAAGGGCCAAGATTTTAACTTCAGATATAAATGCAGTAGCAGGTGCCATACTGCTAACACTGAAATCTGACCTGATAAGCTTGATTTTAAAGCATTTGTTCCTTTGTTCTCATTTCCGCTTGTAAAACCAAGGAGTGTGTTTAAAGCAGAGCTCAGATGAAATATTATTTGGGAAAACTCACCATGAAAACTCTATCCACCCCAGGCTTCTGGTCTGCCTCAACTTTATCATAACCCAAAAAGCTTGTAACAGAGGGTTCTCCAGGCTCGCTTAGACTTTGTGAGTAATAATCAGGTCAAGAGTCCTAGTGTTTATTTCAATTCCTTCCATCAAAACATCACCACTACATGCAATTTCACCACTTCTTTCCTGACATCTCCATGAATCACTATTATCTCCTCATAGTGCCTTCCCTAATACCCACTACTGTCATTCTACCTTACTCATAGCAAAATACTACTGCTGAAATCATCACTGTCAACTCTTCTCAGCATACCACTACCAATGGCTTTCACTCTTCAACTACACCAATTTAAAGTTCTTTCTCCAAAGACATCTCATTCATCTAGGGTTTTTTTCCAACTCTCTCCATTCCACCTGTTTACCTTTCAATGTCTTGTTTGTGTGATTCACCCAGGAAGTCTTTATGCTGAGAAGTTACATGACTCGACTTACAGAAGATTTGAATGGCATCAATCGAAGTCACTGAAGTTGAATTTCCTCAATCAGAATGCTGTTCAGCAGAGACCCTTCTGCTTCAGTAACAGCACCTGTTCTTTAACATTCTTCATGCCTTTGGTAATGACTTGAGAAAAGTCTTCCATGGGACTTCCTGCAAATCCAGAAGTCTGAACACTGTAGAAGTCTCAACAGGTAAAAATATGTTGTCAGTAAATCATGAGGGCAGGAGAGAAAGGAAAAATACCTCTTATACTGTTTCAACCTGCTTATTCCCATTTTACCCCACCACCAAGAACACATTGCTATAGGCAGAAACAACACTACCCCTTCTACCTTCACTTCATCCTAATTATCAGGATGCAACCTAGGTTTTCAGAATGATTTGAGGCACCAAGGTTTCAGCTTCTGCTCAATGTTATTTTGGTTTGGTGTCTAATCTTCAATTATATTTCTGTTTAATACCCGTGGTGCATTAAGAAAGAACTGCTCCACTTACATTGCACAAGTGATACTTTCCCTGAAACATGGTCTACTGGCCTGGTCATAGACAACAAACAAAATGAGGACTTTGGCGCTCTGCAGCTAGTAATTATTTAGTAAAGAAACAAAAGTTTCAAAAGCAATCCAGTGTAAGGAAAAATCTAATTTCTGTATTTCCTGCATCTGTATTTCTGTATTTCCTGAGCTAGACTGTCTGGGATAACAAGGATGAGAATTCCAGCTGACAGATGATAATGACTAGAAATAATTTGATAGTATCTGTTTCTCTAAAGATCCTAAAGACATCAAGTAATTATAATAAGTAGTATTAGAAAATCATTTAACACTTAAAATATACCAATTAACATATAATGCATGTTATTCTTTTTGTTGTTATAAGAAGATTTTGATTTCAAGATAATCTTCTAATCTACTGTATTAAAAAGCAATTATGACAAGAGTGCATTAGCTAGGAATCAGCTGCACATCTCAGAGACATAACAGATCCAGGACTTTATAAGAACACATTCATGTGAAGTTGTCTGAACAACTGGGGAAGGCATCAGTTAATCCACTTTATTATTTAAGGCAATAGGATTTAATTTGCTAATGAAATCCACAAAATTGTTGGATACTGAAAACATACTGGCTTGTGAACATTCACCGCAGTGCTCGTTATCATGCAGATACTCTTCCCTTCATTTTCAGACATGGTATTGCAGTGCTGAATTGGTTATGTGCAGCAGCAATACAGAGAAAGGCTTTCTACAAGCTCTTTTAGCGGAATTCAAAAACTGAGATGCTGGAAGAAGAAACAGCAATCAAGCCATACTGTGCACAAATCAAAAAAAGCATCTGCAGGTGTCTCCTTTCCTATATGAGATAACACTGGCACTTATTAGGAAACCTGGAATCACTAAGTCTGAAGTATTAAACAGAAGATTCCTTCTCAAAATTAAGGATATCAAGGGAAGGAAATCCCACATAGACAAAACTCCATTGTTTTGGATGCTAAAGAGAGATTCTGCTCAAAAATTAAAACCATATTTTCCCTTAGTACCTCCATAACCATAATTCAAGTACTTAGTTAGCAAAGATGCTTCAGTATTGGATTCAACTGAACTGGAGATGTCAATGGCAAGTTCAGGATTAGGACCTGAACCTATTTCTCAGAATATTAAATCACGTCAGAAAACCTCCTTTTGAAATTCTCTTAGTGCTCCATGGATCAGTTCTCACCACGCTGGCTGCCTCAATAGAACACGTGGAGTAAGACTTTAATTCCTCTGAAAGGCACAGGCGTATTACAAATGGTTAGCATCCTCCATTGCCTGTATGTGCAATTCATATATCCATTCATCTTCTGCACAGCTAAATTTCAGTCTTATTTTTCATTAGTAACATGCACTGTGTTTGGATTAATTATTAAATGAAAAAGAGTATCATTATATATGGCAAAGATGAAAAGCTTGCAAATGGAGAAGTGTAATTCCCTCATTGAGGATATTACATTCCCTGCCTCTCAGAGTGCATTATAAATCCAGACATGCTCAAGCACTGAATTTCTTCACCTGTATCTCAGTTAGGTTGATATCTTCAAGCTGCAAGATTTAGGCGGTCTGAAAATGGAATGTGGCCCGGTAGCTTTATATTATTTATTGATATTAGTTGTATCTCACTAATCTGTCCTATGGAAAGTGAGAGGTTTCCTTGTTTCAAAGTCAGATCTATCTGGAGAGATGACTTTCCATTGTTTAAGAGCCTGGCCGAAGTTTGAAGTATGACAATAATTAAATCAAGTCTGAGTAGAGATTTGTTGAAGTATGCTAACGATTATTTCTTAAACTTCAGCTCACTGTGATTTTCTAGTAAAGGTAAGTATAGAAACCTGAAACTCTTTCAAAGTAACCTGTTTTTATCTGGCCTGGTAATTTATTTTTCAGTATGTAGCATCAATTAAGAGGAATAAGCTGCTCAAATTATTTCTGGTAGAAGAGGCAGGTTCTGTTTGGAGGCCACAGGCATAAATGATAAGTGTATGAAGTTAAGCAAGAGGTCATCTGTGAAAGAACAAAATGCAGGCAATTTTAAAAAATAAACAAAGTATGGTTAAGTGTGTGGAGGCTCCATAGGAGCTGGGCTCTGAACAGTAACAGCAGTGCCAGGGGTGGGATAGGGGAAATCGTGGACTAGAAGTATGCAATTTTGTGGCTACGAACACTGTTGATGCCACAGGATGTCGAAAAAAGAGTAGTTTTGAATTAGCATTTATATGTGATGGGATGGCCATTAGACACAGCTGGGAAGCACAGAGTACTGCAGAGGAGTGTGCAACTAACAGGGGTTATTTCCTAATCACTGCTGCTGTAGGAGAAAGGCAACGTGAAGAAAAAATGTCCAAGAAAACATCTATGTACAAGTAGGTTCTGAGACCACCAGACTTGCCAGAATTCAAAGCTATTACCAGGTTCATACAGAGATTTTGGAAAGCATATAATTTGGTCCAGGGAGCAAAGATGAACTAAGATAGCTCTATTAATAGCTTGAGTAGGTCACAGAGAAAGAAAAAAAGAAAGATCCAAAATGACAGTCACTCAGGATCACCCACAGGCAACGGTGGGGTGGTCTCAGCTTCCTCCAGAAATAATGGATAATTCCCACTACGTTAAGGTGGAACAAGAAACTCTATTTTGCTGATACTTGTAATTAGAAAAGTAGCTAAACAGAATCAGTTAGGAAAAATGACTTCCCAAGTAAGCGCATTGGTGTCCTGAGGTGAACCATGAATCACTTTGCCCGTACGTCCTTGCCATTACGTCACAATTCAGCATTGGCATTTCCCTCCCATCTATTCTGTGATTTCAAGACAAAAGAGAATAGGACAATGTTGTGAATACATCTGACTTGCTTAAAGAACAAACATTTTCTCCTCCTGTTGGTATGTAGCTGAACTTTATAAGCTGCATTTATATTGCCTAGTTTGCACAGTCTGGGGCCTACCTGGGTGTTTTTAAGTAGAGTTATTAATTTAGCAGGAACGGGTAATTCATTGACTCCCTGAACTGTTTAAGTAAATTCCCTCCACTATCAAAGCTTTTGCTTCTTATATGCTTATGCAGCTTATTAACTCTTTGAAACGCACACCTAGAATCTTTTACTGCATTCTCAAAGCTACATGAGAATTTTACATTCTCATACCTACAGCTGGATTCAAGAACATCAAAAGCAAAATACCAGTGCCATCAAGTCCTGAAAGTCATCAACTGTTAAGCTCCAGATTTCTGGTATTAGAGACCTGATGGAGAATAAATACATGTTTTGTATTTGATTTATTTCTATGTTACTAAATGTTGTTCGTGCTTTACCCGGGTACATGTAACAATGTGAATTTATTTCATGCCACAATGGATCATGTAATCAAAAGCCATTCCCATTAGAAATACTGCAGTTGCTTCCAGGCTTGGGATCATATGATGCTTCTGACCCAAGTTCCTGTGATGGGAATGAAATTCATAATAAGTTGGTAATTATATCAGGTCCTACACTATGAAGATACAGGTACTCAGAGAAAAGCGCATCGGTACTCTGTATTTATATTTTTGCAAGATAGGAGAAATTCAATTTTATTCAGCTGTCTCACAGTGACTTTCTGCAACTGTGTATCAGCGGAACTTTTTTTGCTTTTATTTTAAAGATAAATTGCTTAGTGTACTATCAAGGATACTTAGAATTTAAGAATAGAACCTATTAGACTGTCACTCTTCCAGAGACACAGACCTTGAAGAGTCTGAAGAAGTAGTCTTTATGTGACAGCATAATAAGGATGTCAGGCCTCCTCCCTCCTCCCCCAATCTTCTTGAATGACATTTTCCCCAGCAGGGAAAATTAATACACTTCAAAAGTTATAACGCGGTGGAAAACATACATCAACCATCAGCATGATTTTCTGAAATGAAAATGAAGCAGTGTGGAAACCACATTCTTAATCAACTTTTGTGAAACAGCTCTCTTCCTTTTTCTGCAAAAAAAAAATATATATATTAAAAAAAGCGCTTCATAATTCTTTTACTGTGTAGCATTACATTTACTAGTGAAGTGTGGAATATTTTTCTTCTTATGTTATTAAATTTCAAAGACGTACTCTTTAGGGATTGTCTTAAGTCTGTCATCTGGGCTGGTAGTAAAGACTCTTATCACTTGGACAGCTCTGTCTTTCCCCTTGGATCCCACCAGCAAATCAATCAAAAAGGCACCACCTCTCTTCAATGCAGGCTTTCAGCAGCATGCCAGACAATGTTTATATTTCATCACCACTTAGCTGACTTTTGTCATCACTTGAGAGTTGTCTGTATCACTTAGCAAGAAAGGGATACGTGCAAAGAAGTTATCTCCTTAGTGTCAGAGGAAGTGCAGTTAAGTTTTTGATCACAGTGAAGAGAGTGGCTGGTATCTCACAAAGGATAGAAAACAGAGAAAAAAAGGCAGAATAGCAAGAGGAGGAAAGAAAAGAGACAAAATAAAGAGAAAATGGAGATTAATATAACTAAGAGGAAAACAATAAAGGACTAAGGAATATGAATAAAGAAAATATGACAACAGGAAAAGCTAGAAAGAATACATTGAGATAAAAGGAAACAAAATGAAACAAACCCAGCAGTTTCAACTTTAAAATAAGAAGCAAGGTATCATTGTTGATGTGCTCCTCCCTGCCAGTACCTTCTATACTGTTTTCTAGGTGTCTGCAGAGAACTATACATAAATTATTAACTGTTAGTGGAAAACAAAAGATGAATTCCAGTTCAGAGAGGAAAGTGTACCATTTTCTGCCTTTCGAAAATGGGAAGCTTCACTTTCCAGTATTTCGAAGGACCTCAGTAGAAGCAAAAGGTACAGAGCAAGCTGAAAACAGATGTCTTTAACAATGACTCATGTCAACAAAAAGGGAGAATATTCAAAGCACTGAGATGTTTGTGTCACTGACCTGCCCGTGTTCAGGAAAATATTGAGACTCTACATAGCAAAGCAGTTCCCACCATTAGCATCAGGCATGTGATGGAGGATCAGAAACCGGGTAAGAAATCTGTGAGCAATCCAAAGGTCCAGAATTTATGGCAATCAGGGACTTGCCATGAAAGGACTGAATCTTGCAAGCAAAATGGGAAGGTCTAGAATGATGTTAAAGTGAATAGATCAGGTCTGAGCTTACAAGGTCCCAGAGCCAATGCAGCAGAACAAGACAACTGTGGCATCCACTAAAGACTTCAAAATAATCTCTCAGAACATAGTTGAATTAAATTGAGTAGATCTGGAAGTATTTTTGGGGACAAATTAGGAATATTGACTGGTGGATCTCAGTGACAGAACACAGAGATGTAGCTTACAAGCATTTCAGAAGAACTGAACAGTCACAGGAAAAACAAATGCTGGATTTGTGTGATGTTTGGAGCTGAGAAGGCGGCTGGTAATTCGTAGTAGTTTGCAGCACTGTCAGTTTCCTGAGTAGCTCCCACAGAAATAAAACAGAGGAATGACAGATGATGATGTCCCAATCACTGAGCAATAGTTTTTGCTATGCAAATAATTTCATTTTCTGTTTAGAGTTCTATCATTAAAACAATTGCTGACAGCTTCTGTTATTAATGGCCCCAAATGTGACTTCTGCCATCTGCAATGGGTGAAAGATAGTAGCAGACAACAATGAGTGTGGAAGTTAGCTTTCCTGACTGCTACTTAAGGAAAAGGCACATTTGTTTGAAGAACAGATCTGTTTCTTAGTGGACCTTAAGAATGCTCTTGATATCAGTCATCTGCTTTGTAAAATATGGCATTTGCACAGGAGAGAACCACAGAGTAAAGATAGAGTATGAGTGTAGGAATATATTTTCATTGCAAGCAAGTCTGGTGGGAATTGACTTTGATATCTGTACAGCAAACCAGAACTAGGAGGTTTGGCAGCCTCCAGAGAAGTCTGTGACAGGGTGCAGTTTCTGCTTCTGTCAAGTGTTTGTCCAGGATGCTGGGCATCTTCATAGCCCCAAACAGATGTGCTGGGGGGATTGCAGGGCTGCTCTCCCCCTCAACCTTCACTCAGAGGGCTTGTCAACATACAGATTTTCCTAAAACTGCAGTTTGGGCGATGCTGGACTTAAAGATTTTCATTGGTTTTCTTTTCTTTTGCAATCTCAGTCTGCTTTTTTTGTCCTTTCCAGAAGGATATGTTAGTCAACCAAATTGGGGCTAAGATGACAATCCCAGATTTCTTGCATCAGCTGTCCAAAAATTTAAAAGAATCAATTTGAAAAATGATTAAAAAAAACTAGAGCAAGCTTCAAAATGGTTTTTTTGGGGTTTTTTTAATAAATCAACAGAATCCAACTGACTCAGTGCTTCATGATTGCTCTGAGCATTTCTGCAAGCAGAGAAGAGCATGAACAGGACTGAATTTCACTGACAGGTTAAGTGCCAGCGAAGGTGGCTTTGCTGGCAGCCTAGTTAGATCTCCAATTTATCCAACATGATGAACACATATTCTCTTTCCATTCCAAACTGAACTTATAATCTATCTCTGAAGAGTTATATTTCTCAATCCTCTCATTTACATTCTGCTAAACATACAAAACATATTAACCATTATAAAGTTTGTAAAGAGGCTCTGATCAGGCTAAAAATTGTGTCTTCCTTTGGAATAGAAATAGATGAATGTCAAACTTCTCTGAAATAGAACAAAGGGAGTTTTTGAAAGTGAAGATGGAGAAAGTTGGCCAGCTGTTTTTTTCCTTCTCAAGCAATCAATGCAAATAAAAATATTTTACATGGTTTGTTTATGGTGGGAGGATAAAAGCATCACTTTAGAGTCAAGTACAGTACACAAAAGTGAATTAGTGACAGTACAGGAAATCCTGCCATCAGTTGCAGCAGACTGCGCTCAAAAGATGGACCTTTTATTGAGTTATATTATGCTATTAATTTTCAAAGAAAAATGAAGCTGGCAACAATTACTATGAAAAAAATCCCTCTAAGCTGTAAACAGTTTCTATATTGAGATACACTTGACTCTGGACAGAGCACAATATGGACAAGGTGGCTGTGGGAAGAGAAAAGACAGCACAGCTATAAAGGTTGCCTTAAAGAAGATCAATCTACAGAATTTGTGTACCTTGTTATTTTAATCATGAGTAATTACTGAGAAATAAAAACAACTCTTTGCAGGATAAGAACTGTAATAAACAAATCATTAAAAACATCAAGGAATTTCTATTAAGACCAGATTTAAGAGGATCATTCTTTCAATTTGAATATTGCCAGCATAAAACATAGTTTTACTGCAACAGAGCTCAACTTCTATTTAGGCAGTTGTCCTACTGGATTAATATAATGGGAAGAAAAAAAAAAAAAGGTCAATATTTGCATTTAATCTATTCTACTGCCAAGTTAATTTAGCAGTGCTCATGCTGAGTCCATTTTAGGGTGGGGTGTGAATCTTCGGTTTCAGGATTTAGGGATTTAGTCCCATGGCAGTTTGACAAGATGTCTCATATTGTACCAGAAGGATCCCTGAGCTTAGAACCTTGTCTCAGGGTTTCAGTGATGAAAGGATGTCAGCCCAGCCCATGTCTATATGAAGACTTTTCGGTTCTTGTATTGATGTACTTCTATTTATTTTCAGCAGTGTCAAACTGGTGTGCCACCAGTGTAAGGAGAAGGAGAATTGAGGCCCAATCCCTCTCTCGCTTATATGTGTCTTGGCTCTCACTGGGAACCTCATAGACATGGAACAGAAAGCCAAGGCTTGCTTTCTGAGAGAAAAACCTGAACTAGTGCTGCATAGCTAGCAGTAACTTTGTATCTAAGCATAAACTCACCTGCAGAATGCTTGGAAGGCAGATTTGTTCACAGTTCTCATCTCATGGTGCTTTTGCATACAAAATTCATAATAGCTTATGCATTTGAAACACAGACACGATTCTACACAAATTTGCCCAGATATTCTCAATGTCCATATTCACTTAGATACCAAAATGAAAATTGGTCAGGCATTGCATGCTTCTTTGTCAGAACACTTCAAAAATACAATCCAAATTCTGTTTTAAAGATGATGTTTGAAATTTCATATCTACACTGTGAGAGAGGGAGGTTTTCCATGCAATTTAGAACTGCTGTTTCTTCCGGGTAGATAGAAATCAACACATCCAGCCAGCCAAATATTAAATGAAAGGATGCCTGTTGTCCAAAGCTGGGTTTCTGATAGCTGCAGATTGCAGAGGACATGAAAGATCTGTCATTACCAACAGATTTATGGTCTGTAGCATCCTGACAGCAGATGCTGCTGTTGCTGACGGGATCTACTGCACCAGGGATGGAGTGGGGTGCCTTTCTGCTGTGGCACAGAAGAGACTTGCCAAGTGCTAAAAAGCATCTGCAGGGAGCTTCAAGACAGAGGATTGTTTCTTACTCAGATGGGCATAAATTCCCTAAGTAGAGACAGAGAAAAAAACATGGGCTGGTAAGAGGTTTACTGGGTAAATAATTAATAAAGTGCAATGCTGAGAAAATGAAGCTTCAGAGAAAGCAACAGAAATCTACCTGCTCATTGAAATGAGAAATGTGACATTTAAATGACCCAGTAAGTTTCCATGAGCACCGTAAATGTGTTGTTATAGTGTTTAAGGGATTTCAGCCCTCATACTTAAGGACATAAGGCAGTTGCTACCTGCTTGAGGTTGGCCAGAACCACATATCTGCTGGCATGTTATTTCTGAATTATCCATTACAGGGGTTTAAAACCATTTTCTGAAGCATCTGGCCTCGGCTTCTGTCAAAGGCAAGACACCTTAGCCACTCCAGATGAACCATTGCTCTGATTTGTTATGACAGTTTCTGTGTTCCTATAAGTGTCTAGATTAAATTTAATTTTGATTTCAGCTGAACGGTTCACTTTATAAAAATAGCTCATGGAAATGCTCAGTGGAAAAAAAGTGAGGACAGTAACCTCTCCAGAATATTTTGTGACTGTGATAATTGAAGTATGGTACCAAGAGCTTTGTCTAGAAGTTATTTTAGTAATAATCTCATTAACAAGAATCATACCAGCACAACTGTACAACGTAATGTCAGGCAACAGTAGGTATTCCCAGTCAACTGACAACTCATCACACTGGAGAGAGGAGATTAGTTTGATACGTGCTTAGTTACCGTAACAGTGCGTTGTGACAAACCCTCTACAAGGTTAAGCTGGATTGCAACAGTTCTTGATGGGAAAGAAAACAGTAAGTAGAAAGCCTGAATGAATGCTGTTAGCAAATTAGCAGTGCCAAGAGAGTTCCTCGCAAGAACAGTAAAAAATTATCCCTGCAGTTTAAGCTGAAAAAGGGCACTGAACGATTTCTGAAAAAGTGAAAACTCTTTTAATTTTAGTTCCTTGTAAAACAAACTCCACTTGAAACTGTCACCGTAATCTGAATGGAAGTTTCATCTCAAATACATCACAGCCTATAACAGTCTGATTTTAGAGGTTAAACAAGAAGTAGAAACACGAGTTGATTAACCCTTGTCTTCCCCTCTCCCAAATCCCAGCCCAATTAAATCTAAATCAGCTAAACTAGTTGGACGCCAAATTTAAGGTGGTAGTTGACACTTCACGGGAACATTGATGGAGGAGGAAGAAGATCAAGCAAACAGGAATTCAACCAAACTTGAAAATGGTATCTTAGAAGATCTCACTCATCTTAAACTTCTGGCACCAGTCACTTCATTAAAGAGAGAGAGAGAGAGAGAGAGAGAGAAGAGAGAGTTCTTGTCGGACAACTCTTTAACATACATGAACATATGAGGAAAATATCTTGTTCCCATCTGCTGCTCTGGCCTGGCAGAATGGACAATTCCCAATCCAAAGGACTTTCCTCCTATAATCACCATTTTGTGATTCTATATATGTGTGAGTTGCTGGACAGCAGGGATAAAGACCCTCAGGTTTGGAAAGACACACAGGACATATACAGAGGGAGGAGGAAATATTTGACTATAACACAACTAAAGGTATATAAATTTTCAGTATGCAATCATTTTCATCAGCTTCCACTGAAGGAATGGCTTCCAAGAAGCTATCCTTATGTGAAAAGCTAAACATATGCCTCACCATACTTAGATAAGAAGGACAGATTACTTATTAGTCCTCTGAGTCTCTTATTAATTGCTTCCCTGACAGGCTGCCACCCTCTCTCTTTCTCTTATCAATGTAGCCACTCACTGGCATGCAACCGCTCTCTTGATTTATGTCATCTCTAAATTTGCATCACATCAAGCTGAATGATGAGGTGACAAAGTTCTGGAGATCTGATGACTTCATACTTGTCGTTGACTTAACTTGTATTCCTCTTCTGCAGAGGACAGGCCATACAGCATGAGGAATGAGACAAAATGAGTGTCTTTCAACCCTAAGAAAGAAATGGAACTTTTCTCAGAGAGCTTAGGTTCAACATGGCATCAATTCAAGGCAGATTTCCAGCTCAAGGAGATTCATGGTTTTGTCATCAATAAAGGAAGACAAATTGACTTGCTTCTGTCTGAATTCTTTTCCCCCAGATGCTCTCCCTAGTGCATGCATCAGGAATCACAGCTCCCTGCTACATAAAAATGAATCACCTCTTCAAGATACCTCTGATTTTGAGAAAGAAAGTGCTGGATGGTTATGCATGACTCAGTTTGATGATGTTAGTTATCTAAAGCTCTAGGCACCTTTAGTACTGAAGTCTAACAGAATAAATAACCAGAAATCATAGCCACAAGAGAAGAGCCAACAGCACAGAAATGTTTCTCAGAAGACTTCAATATTCTCCATTCCAGCTGAGAATTCTAAGAAATATTTTAATCTGGCTAATACTGTAAAATCAAGTCCTGTGGGACGAAAGTGTCGATTCATGACGTCTTGGTAAGGTTTCAGGTTCAGAACCAAATTGAGTAGATTTGCATGGAGATGGAAAACACCATGATATGTGGGATAGTTAAGCTTCCCACCCTTGTTGCAGACATCCAGCAAGAGGCAAAAGACGTAAGTACATCTGTCTCAAAGGGGGAAAAGGATCCTTGCACATGAGTTGGAGGGGCTCATTGAAAGGGCTTTAAACTAGGCTCAAAGGCGGAAGGGGATCAAACCGAGGTCACTAGAGATGAGCCTAAGGACGGCCTTCAGTCTACTGTCTCACATGAAGTGGGAGATGGTGAGATCCAAAATGGAAATACTCATGTCGATGCATCCACCTGGGGAATAAATCGGGTCAGCTGGGCTTGCCACAAAGGTCCCTTAGCTACCACTAAAGACAATAACCAGAAGTAATCGTGTGGCAGTGCATGACCATGGTACATCCTCCCACTCTCCTGCAGGGAAACCTGCATAATCGGCCACTTCTCTGAAATTCCTGTGCACTAACACACGCTGTATGGGGAACAAACAAGATGAACTAGAGATCTGTGTGCGATCTCAGGACCATGATCTCATTGCTATTACTGAGACATGGTGGGATAGCTCACATGACTGGAATGTTGTCAGGGATGAGTACGTCCGTTTCAGGAAAGACAGGCCAGCAAGGCGAGGTGGTGGAGTGGCTCCTTATGTGAGAGAGCAACTGCAACGTACTGAGCTCTCCCTGGGGAGTGATGAAGAGTGAGTTGAGAGCTTGTGGGTAAGGATTAAGGGAGAGACTAGTATGGGAGATGTTGTTGTGGGTGTTTACTATAGGTCACCTGATCAGGATGAGGAA
>VWZK01006339.1:0-10756 GCA_013396935.1 Baryphthengus martii | reverse complement strand
CATCCAGCGAGATCTTGACAGGCTGGAGAGCTGGGCAGGGACAAATTTAATGAAGTTCAGCAAGGGCAAGTGTAGAGTCTTGCATCTGGGAAAGGAGGACCCCAGGTACCAGTATAGATTGGGGACTGGCCTGTTGGAGAGCAAGACAGGGGAAAGGGACCCGGGGGTCCTGGTGGACAGCAGGATGACCATGAGCCAGTGCAGAGCCACAAAGATGATTAAGGGAGTGGAATATCTCCCTTATGAGGAAAGGCTGATGGAACTGGGTCTTTAGCTCGGAGAAGAGGAGACTAAGGGGTGCCCTCATTAGTGTTTATAAATATGTAAAGGGAGAGTGTCCAGAGGATGGAGCCAGGCTCTTCTCAATGATGCCCAATGATAGGACAAGGGGCACTGGGTACAAATTGGAGCATAGGAGGTTCCAGGTAAAAGTAAGGAAGAGCTTACTCATAGTGAGGGTGACAGAACACTGGAACGCGCTGCACAGAGAGGTTGTGTAGTCTCCTTCTCTGGAGACATTCAAAACCCACCTGGACACNGGGGGTCCTGGTGGACAGCAGGATGACCATGAGCCAGTGCAGAGCCACAAAGATGATTAAGGGAGTGGAATATCTCCCTTATGAGGAAAGGCTGATGGAACTGGGTCTTTAGCTCGGAGAAGAGGAGACTAAGGGGTGCCCTCATTAGTGTTTATAAATATGTAAAGGGAGAGTGTCCAGAGGATGGAGCCAGGCTCTTCTCAATGATGCCCAATGATAGGACAAGGGGCACTGGGTACAAATTGGAGCATAGGAGGTTCCAGGTAAAAGTAAGGAAGAGCTTACTCATAGTGAGGGTGACAGAACACTGGAACGCGCTGCACAGAGAGGTTGTGTAGTCTCCTTCTCTGGAGACATTCAAAACCCACCTGGACACATTCCTGTGTGACCTAATCTAGGTTCCTGAACTGGCAGAGGGGTTGGACTAGATGATCTCTAGAGGTCCCTTCCAACCCCTAACATTCTGTGATTTTGTGATTATGTACAGTATCTTGGTAACTCAGGACAAAAACTCTAAGGGAATCCTAGTCCTTTAACTTTTCTAAGAATATCTTGGAAATCTCATCACATCGAGCCTTTAAGATCCTGTAATAGGTCCGTAGTTAAGTCTCATGCTTGTCATTGGGGAAACACAGATAGAGCACTAGAGGTTTCTGTGTCTGCAACAATTTGTAGAAGTTTTCATAGACAAGAATCAGACATTTGCTGGATTTTGTAACCAAGCTGACTAGAACAGTTGGACTAGCAGTATGGATAAGAGGAGTACATTTCTGTAAACTGACATGGAAGAAAACTGATGTCAACAGTGACAACCTGAACAAAAGGAGAAATCATAGAGCTGTTGAGGCAAGAAAGAAGCTACAGCATGCGTGAGAAGGCCTAGCCAACTCCCTGAGAACGTTGTGCCTTTCCATCTATCCAACAAGCTCCTCGCCCACCAATCTCCTTTCAAGAATATTCTGCCAAAGTAACTTATCTGTCACTGAGGATACCCCTTCACTCTTTTTGCTGAAAAAACATTTGCATCAGAAACACAAAGCTAACAGGGAAAAGTTTAAAAAAGGGTTATTTACATCACAAGAAGCAATTCCACATAATTTTTTTTGTCTTCATTATGCCTTATGTCCTGGTATTAAAGCCATTAAATTAGGTTAGAATCCTGCCCATTGACTCATAATTTAATCTTTCTAATAGCATTAGGAGTGCAGTAGGACCCTTCCAAACTAGAGCGTAGGATGATCTATTAGCATTTCAAGTGTATTTTTATGCAGAGTTAGTGGTAACAATATAAACAAATTCTGTAAAGTACTAGTAGTTTCAATACATTGTTTACTGAGACCTGAAAACAGACCCACTGCCTCATCTAAGGTATAGTTGAGGCTTTTTAAGAGACTTCTGCAGAATTTATAAGAGCCTAAACTAAAAGTGTTCTGTAAAAGCATGATGGGATTCTGTAGAAATGATTCAGAAGTCCTACAGTGGTGAGCAGAGAGTACTTTTTACTCTGTGTAATTGTAAAAACAGTGAAATGAGTAGAGAATTAAGGGACAGGTACTTGGTGTTAGCTCAGTGAAAGCAAGATTAGTCTACCTGCCGTGAATGAGGAGCTGCAGGTTTCTGTGCATGGATTTACACACTCCACAGCAAAAGGAAATTTTATTTACCTTCCTTGCATTCATTCTGGGGCCATCTATTAAACGAAAACTGAATGAAGTACACAGAGAAGTGCTTACAGTCCAACAAAGACTATTGAATATATCCAACTACCTCCTGCTCTATTGTCAAATACTTTCCCTTTCATGTAATTTACTCTCACTACAGGCAAAATCTGAAAAAGCCAAAAAAAAAGTATAAGTAAATATAAGCTCATGTAAACACACTTTTCTGAAATAAAATGATACATCTCTTCCAAAGTAAATTTCAAATGCCTTTTTTGGGTACGCTTTTAAGGATTTTGCATAAGTAAAAAAAACCAAACTTTTTTTTTTTTTGTCTTTTAAAGAGGTTTCCATGCCAGATTTAACTCCACGGGTGAAGCCACATGCATTTAAAAGGCTAGTGTATGTTGGAATCACTATGCACAAGTAAATACTAAAAAAACAGTGAAAACAAGCCAGGAGCTGTGATGAGGTACAGGTAGAAATTTCTAAATTAGTTGGTTCCAATATTTATGACACATCAAGAAAAAAACATACCAAAAAACACTTAAGTACTTAAATTTGGGATAAGAACTAAAGCACAGGATTTACTCTTCATGTGGTGTGAAACACTCATATTTAAAATACAATAAAAAGTATTAGTTACCATTTCTACTGCCCATGTCCATTTCTTATCACTCACAACAGAAAACAAAGAAACAAAATCCACCGCACCACTTCAAGATAGAAATTACATATGTGTAAATGTACTTTTGCATAAATGACTCTTGGCATGTTTGAAGCAATAAATCATCTTCTTTTTTTCATCTATTTCTATCTCCTTTTAATGTTTTATTTAGTTACCTTAGCAATATTTATTTTTTTTTTAACTCAGACTAAGAAAGAGTCCAGGATTCATGAATTTAAAAAGTAATTTTGGCTTCACTGACAGCCCTAAGAGATCCCACTGTGGCTAGCAGGAGATGAGCATGCAGTCAGGGATGCTATCCCTTCTCTTATGACCTCCAGTTCTCTTGACAGACAAAACACCTTACGGAGTTGCAAGATAAAAGTCTGGGATGATTTTTGAGGCCTCAAAGATTCTGAAAGTCATTTTTATATTCTTTTTAATCGTATAAAAAAGAGACAGCAGCAATACTAGTGCTATAAATGACTGTGTGAAAAATCTCTCTTGATCTTCACACCTCAGACTCTGTGTCATGGGCACAAATTCATTTATCATCTCAGCATAGATAAAAATGATCCGTTTTTGAGGAGCTTATTGTCTTTGCATTACTTCTAAACATATAACCTTATCTATCCAAGGTGGATGCCCAGCTCAGCCATGACCTTGTCACTCTCATTAAGTCTTGAATGAATTTTCTCAAATTTTCTTATCAATCAAGGTAATTGCTTCTTTCAGGAAATCCAATCTTCTGTTAACCGCATCATTATCTGGTGATCGAAGGCCTCAAACTCAGTGTGAGCTGGAATCACTCAAATCACCCATGAGAACAGAGAAGCCTAAATTTATAAACAAAGCTCCACAGGTCTTTTCATTTAAGCAGCTATTCCCCAGTATGTCAGATAATCTAAACTATTTTTAAGAATTAAAAATACTTCTACACCATAGTTTTAGATCAGGCTTCAGAGTCATAGAAGATAACACTATTCTTACAAAGGCCATATAAGATGAGAAGAATGTGAAAAGAAGGAAGAAAAAGATCTCTGGAAGAAATGGATTTTAACAGTATAGTAGATAAAAACCTGAGAATAAAAGAGAATCCGTACAGATGAGGTGAAAGGTCCACTTAATCGAAAACCTCCCTACCTGGGAAAGAGTCTAAGAAAGGGGCAGGAGCACAGTGGTACTTCCTTGGAGTAGTTTCCTGACTGTCAGTAACCTGCAGCTTTCCTAAGCCAGGGCACTTTGGTTATATTTAACAGCCCACACTGGATTTTTCTTTTGGGCTTCCACCCAGCTGATTTGAACCTACAAAAGCTTTTAGCACATGCAGAATCTCCATCTCTGTTTTACCCATGGATGGTTTGCATGAGATGCTAATTCAGGCCAGAGATAAAATAATTGACTTTGAAATATAGGAATGTAATTAAGATGATTATGAAGAAAGGTTTGAGGAGGGCTGGGAGAAGGAAACTTACTGTGCTGCTCACAGAGATCACAGAAAGATTTACCAAGAAGTGTCGTACATTCAGAGAGACTATATGCGTTCTTCTTCCACCAACACAACAGACTGGTGCTGTATGCTAATCATGCTGAACTTTTATGAAAAAAAAATAATTATTTCATGAAAAAAAATAATTAGCATTTCTAGTACTAATTAATATTTTCACCACCATACAGCTCTCATTTTTATAGCCAACATTTGAGGAGAAAATATATTAATACAGAAATTTATCTTATCCCAAGGGTCTAGGGAGAAGTCTTTGTCCTGTGAAGTTGGTGCCAATGCCATCACCAACTTCAGTGCAGCTGAGATTTTTGCTATTGGTGATAGTGAAGCTAATGGGAAATCTAATCAGGTCCCTGAACAAAAATCAGCAAATTCCTCCTCACATACAAATCTGAGGTGACTACGCACACAAACAAATGTATGTACTAAGTAAACCCCATAACTATTTACCTTTCTGTGTAAATGGACTTTCTATAAACTTTAATGTACGAAAACGTACAATCCAGCCAGCGTTCCAATTCACCCCAGTTAACAGCTACACAGGTGCTGAGTGCGAAGGAGGAGCGCTGGATGATGATATCAAATAAACTCAAATCAAACTCTGCTCTTTCAGGAAAACTGTGTTCAAGCTTTCTGCCATCTCATGTCCTATTCCACACAACACAAGCAATTCGTCATATTGCAAACCTTATTTTGCACTACAGTAAATATTTTTCAGTCTATTAAGCTGCAGATTATTTTTCCTCCTGTCTGAAGCTCGTTACGTTATTGGAATGGTTGCTTGCCTTCTGTTTCCAGACTTCCCAGCTTAATAGAGTAACTTGAATGTACGAGATGCTTCCTAGTGATTAGAGTATCTTCAGCTAGTATTTGATTAACTCTAGTACTTCTCCTGATCACAACTAATTCATACTCATTTATAAAACTTACTTGGCAATCCTGAGTTACAGCTATCACAGAGGATGCTTGTGAATCCTCTGCCTCAAGCCATCTCCAATGCTGCACAGGGAGCCAGAAGGACCAAGCATTTACATGATGAGCAAAGATACCTACAGCTTGAAGAAAACAGGGAATTTTGTTTTCTCGAAAGAGTTACGACTTTAAGTCTTCTGGGAAAGACTTAGGAAAAAACCTAAGGCAGGCCTAGGAGTTAAGACAGACTCTGCTTGCTGTGAAGCTGGAAAGTTTTTTACCTCTTGCAAGGACCTTCAAGTGCCCATGGTCTCTGGGCATCACCAGGAGGATTTTGACACATCCAGATGTCAGACCCCACCTCCACTCTGGAAACTGTCACAAATGGCAAAGCTAATGATTTATAATTACAGACAGATTGCTGTTATTTCTCTCCCCTTCCACCCAAGACACTTAACACTATGACTGAAACACAATAATCACTTTTACAGAGGCTTTTGTAAAAAGATCACTAAGAAGAACAGAAAAATATGCTATCACCAGAGAATTGCAGCTATCTGCCAGAGGACTGAAGAACAGGAAAATGACTGTGATTGCACTTTACAGTTCACCCCTTAGACAAATCCAAGGAACACAAGCAACTCAAGGACAAGGGCAGTGCTGAGAAGTAGACACATGAGTGAGCCACACAGTCACCAGCCACTTTATTTTCCCTTTTACATGACCTAAATCTTCCACTTTTATATCTTGTGCTGGTCTCATAAGGAAAATAAATGCTGGATTTCCAGACAGCCTGCACTTGCACAATGACTATATTTAAACCTGAAAAAGATTTTTGGCTGACTGCAAAATTTCAAGACATGTTTTGCATTAAAAATAAGACAAAGGCAACCACAAGATTTTCATCTTTTCAGAAGCAGAATTCTCCACAGTTGGCACCCATCCTAGGCAGGAAACAACAGCTTTCCACTTGCAAATCCCTCTCCTAGGTAGATCTGCAGAACCTGGGAAGTCCTTCCAGGATGCATTTCAATTCTATTAATTAAGAGGAGTCAGTCATTAGCAATAAACTTAGTCTGAGAAAAACAGAAGACGGAAAAATTAGAATAAAGTAAAGATCCCAAAATACAAAAAAGCAGTAGCTTCTCTTAAGTAGAAGAAAAAGATGCTGTGGATACATTAGTGCCATGAACAAGACTGGAGGAGGTATGTCCAGACTTAAAACTAACTTTTTGGAAAAAGGCTGACAAATTACTATTACTCACATGGAAGATATTCACAAAATGAGCCTCAGTTTTCCCTCTCACTTCTCTCTATAGCTGAAGGTGAGAGATGGGCCTCTCCAGAGAACATGCCAGAGAAGTCTAACCTCGGGGCTGTGAATAGTCTCCAACAAAACGGATCTCTCTCCAACAGCCTAACAAGGGATCAGAGAAAGCTTGGCCTTCCAAACCCGAGCTTAGCTTATACAATCTTACCCGCCGGAAGACTAAAAAAGTTGCTCCTGTGGATGTTTAGTCCATTCTGATAGGCATCTCCCATGCCTACAATAATGACAGGTTCTCAAGAAATGACATTATTATACAGTGAGAGCTTTATTTTATCATTTTTATAAGTTTAGTCTATGTGCTGGTATCCCCCCCAGGGACCTCAATCAATGATCAAGGCTCTATTGACCACCAAAATATAATTTTATATAGTGAGAGTAGGATCTCCTTAAGCTGTCACGCCGTTACTATATGCTAAGAACATACTGCTGACATTTAAGATTGGCAAATTAATATCTTGATTTTTTTAAATGACTGCAGCAGTGTGTTTACAGATGCAGAATTAAGCCTTTCCTCTATTATTCATGAGCACTGTTGCTACTGATGTGAATATCTCATATACTAATTGGGTTTAAAGGTTATGGTGCACCCTTCCAGATGTAGCGGCCCTTTTAATCAGCAAAACAAATAAGGCAGCACATTCATTAACAAGATTTAAAAAATCTTTTTGGATGATAGACCAAAGCCAAGCATAAAAAATATTCGCTTGAAATTTCCTTTTTCTAATGCTTGATGTTCCTTGCCTATAAGTATGGAATTATCAGTAAAGCTAAGTCCAAGGTAAAAATAAATATAAAATTATCACTAAATAAATGATTGCTTCTTTGGTGCTCATGCATCATACAATTAATACCATGATGTGATCTAACATGTTAAGGAAATAAGTATTTGCCATCAGCAGGCTGAAAGAAATTTATTAGTTTACTGTGATTCAACTTATAAGAATGTGCTTCATTGATCTTTGCAAAAGAACTTTAATTGGAAATGAATATTGCAATCTGTTTACCACACCACTAAACCCAGTCTGCTACAGTTCATTTAAACTACACCTGCTACTTAATTTTCCAATAGGAGAAAAACTTTGAATGAATACAATAAGAAGCAATGAATACAATAAGAAAGTAGGCTCAGTAGACCACTGTTTTAATCAAGGTGTTCCTTGTGTGCCCTTAAGAAACTCCTCTAGGAGCTGACTGGAATTTTGCTTAGTGTTTACATCAGAGTCCAAACTCAGACACTCTGCATTTTGATTGCTATTTTCAACATGCAAAGTCATTCCTCCTTTGCCTGAAAGATCTAAAATCTATGTCCAGTAGGCAGATCCAGAAGAAATATTTTAATGCTTTGGACCACTGATGCTCCTGTCCTAAAGCAAGGGCAAAAAGACCAACATGAGGCTTTTTCATCTCCTGTGTGATCTCTGGAGATTTGAGCTGGAGAGCAGTGTCACTGGAGAGCACTTCCTGTTTGCCCAAAAGCATACATTTCTTGCAACATTGCATGGCGGCCCATGACTAAGTGCAAAAGCAGAGCTGTTATCCTTGACATTTAGTACAACAGGACGGCAGGAGGAACACAGGATAAGCTGGACAAAGAGAAAGGCTCAGCCCCAGTGACTATCAGTGTGCATGAGCAGCTCCCACTGCAACAACCCCCTAACTAGACTAGAACTGGAAGATTTTTCCCCCAAATAATCACACTCACAAGTAGCACCCCACTCCCTTCTTCCCACTGGTCAGTCTTTTCTGTGCTTACCCTGGGGCCAAGATTTAGTCTTGATTTAGTAAAGTTCCTCTAACAGTGAGCTTACTAAAAATGTATCACTCTTCCTAACATAATGTGTTTATCCTGATTAAAAAACAAGACCGACATGAAGCACTGTAGTATCTTTCATAAAGCCTTTTTCAATGTAACACAGTGTCTAATGAATAGGATTCTTTTAACATGATGACCCTTTGTGTAATATTTTAATAGATTCTGAAAAATTAATTCATTTACAGGTTATATTCAGATCATTAACATTTTTCATTAAAGATGTTTTGCGGGGTCAGCTTCTGACCCTGCATTTTGCAAAAATGGAAGGCGCTAAGTACTGCAGAGTTATCACAGATTTATCACGTCAGGAAAACATGGTATTGTAAAGCTTCCCTGGGAATCTTGCCTCCTGGCTTGTCAGATCTTCTCTGACAGAATTATTTTTTCCTCTACAAACACCCACTTGTCAAAATTGAAACTGCTCCCCTGAATGAAGAGGTTTCAAGTGATTCTCCAGACCTGGGAAAACATTGGAAAAAAATTTAGGAGAGACTAGAATGTTCATTCTGACATCTTTGTGATGAGAAATTTCAAAGGGAGCTTTCCTTAAAACAGCTTTTCATTTTGAAACCGAACTTCACATCTATTTTCAAAAAGGAGAAATATAAAATGAAGAAGAATGAAGCTTGTAATGAAATATTTTGAAGATAGCAAAAATAAATATTTTGAAAATATCCAAAGTAAATATTTTCACTGGCTAAATGATTTCCCCCTCTCTCCGTATGCTAGTATCTAAAGATTTTCAGATCTTTTTTTGCATCTCTACTAGGAATATTCTTACAGGAAGAAATTAATGGTTTCTGTTTGGGTCTATTCTCCAACCTGTGAAGAGAGGGCTTTTCAGCCAGTATCTACACATAAAATGCAGGAGGAATGCTGACAACATGGCCAGACCCTTCGGAAGACTGGGACCTGCTGAGAATGGAGGAAGCTCAGTGATCTGCACAAGTTGCTCTAATGCTTCGCCACATCAGAGATGAAGGAAAGACCCCCGATCAGACCTATATTTTCTGGCTTTCTTCATGGGCCCATGAGTTGGATCGTTACATTAATTTCCTGCACTTAAATTGTTCCCTGCTGGCTTGTGAAAGTATGATTAATATTCTTCAGGAATGTGTTATTAATTCTTCATTACAGTGTAGTCACACAAAAGGCAAGGGGAATATTATATCTGGCTTGTTACACCTCACCAACCATTTCAATAAATATCTTAAAGAACAGAGGGTGTGCATAAAATGAAGAGTACTGGGGACTGCTTACATTCCATGCACTGCAAAATAGATCACCAATCTGTCAGATTTAATAAAAAAATAGCACAGAGCAGAGTTAAATCACAGAGTTGGATGCTGTAAAGTACAGTACTATGAACGTGCCTTAATATATTCAGCACCAAGACGGATATGCATTATATATGCTATTTATTTTAGCTGCATATAGGCAAAAAGGTGGCTTTTATATGCTATACTGTTCTAATAAATATCGTGGTTCCAAAGCAAAATTATGAATGGTATTAAAAATGAAGTACACCCAAAACATGCGACCTGCAAGTAAAGAATATCCTATGGGGGAAAAATGAGCTAAAAGAATTCACCAGCAAATAAATACAACACAGCATAATTACAGGCTCTTGTGTTTTTCAGACAGGGTACAATCATACCGTTTACTCAAAAGACTGTTAATATCCTCCGGGTACATACTGCATTTACAAGAAAGCTTTCTGTTGTGAGCTCCTTCTCCCTGCCTGGCCATCCATGCTCTTTAACTGTACTTTTGCGAAAAAGTCTGCCCTTGAAAAGGGATGGAGCAGATTCTTGGAGAAATAATTGGTTTTTTGAAGTTCTAATTTTGAGCATTCTCTCTTTCTCAGATCCTCCAAAATACAAACCCCACTGATGTGACGAGTTAATTTTAAGTTGAATCTGATTGACCTGGGACTGCATCTTTTATTGCTAGGTTTCAAATTTATTTATTTATTTGTTTATGTCTATTAACGAGAGGAAAAATGTTAATAATCCATTTATGCCAAGTTATTGCCTTACTTTTTTTTGTCCTGCTGGAAAGCAGGTTGATGGAGAAAGACCTTGGAGTCACAGTGGATAGTAAGTTCTCCATGGGACAGCAGTGTGCCCTTGTGATCAAGAGGGCAAATAGTATCCTGGGGTGCATTAAGAAAACTGTGTCCAGCAGGTCAAGGGAGGTCCTCCTGCCCCTCTACTCTGCCCTGGTGAGACCACACCTGGAATACCAGATCCAGTTTTGGGCTCCCCAATTCAAGAGAGACAGGGATCTACTGGAAAGGATAGAGGATGATGAAGGGACTTGAACATCTC
>VWZK01006336.1:0-16608 GCA_013396935.1 Baryphthengus martii | reverse complement strand
TTATTATATTCCTTTCTGTTATATTCCTTTTTGTTGTTGTTATTATTATAATAATATATCATTGTTTATTATATTTTAGTTAGATTATTAAATTGTTCTTATCTCAACACACAAGTTTTCTTCTTTTAGTTTTCCCTGCCCATCCTACTTGGAAGGGGAAAATGTGAGCAAGAGGCTGCAAGTGTTTAATTGCTGGCTGGGGTTAAACCACAAGAAGTTAAAAATTATAAGATGAAGCCAGATGAAATAATTTGTTAAAGTAATCTGAAAGTAAATTAATCCAAATATTCATTAATACAGGGTGTTTTCTGCTTTTGTACCATGTTGAATTTCATCTGTGTAACTACAGGGGAAAAAAAATCTGTTTGTACTTTGGTTGTAGAGGGTGGTCTTCATGCTTAAAAAGTTAGGGTGTTTTAAACACTGTATTGATCTGCAGTAGCAGGGGAGAGAAGGGAAAAAGCATGCTGGGATATGTTGTCATAGGGTTATAACCTAAGATGTGAAAAAGTGGATTAATCATTACAGTGTTATCTTTGTGTACATACATTGTGTAATGCATGAAACTCTTGTTATAATTGCTAATTTCTGGCTTAGAATCATAGTAGGAATTCACAGGTTCAAGTATTTGTCTTGAGTCTTGAAGTTGCTCCAGAATCCTGTTCTTCTGATCCTCAGGGTTGTATGTCCAGCCTAAATGTACTATATTTGGTATCTTCTTGTGATTCCTAAGGTGTTTAGGATTAAAACTTCTCTTTTCTTGGTGGAACTTAATCCTTCAGAGTTTAAAATAAGTTCTCATTTTGTGAGGCAAAATAAGCCAAGTAGTTTTATTAAACTTTTCTTGTCCCTGATCACTAAAATAGTTTGATACTGTACCAAGTAGAATTTTAGATATTTGTGTATTGTATGGGTGATTTCAGTTGTATCTTTTTCTGTGATGATTTACTAAAAAATGTGGAAGTGTAGCGAAAATTGACTATACTTTTCAGTATTTGATTTCTTCATTTAATTTGGTGAGCACAAGCTAAACTAACGGTAGTTGTTTTAGTTTCATTTCTTTTTGTTGTTGCAGAGTTTTGGGAGTTGGCTTTAGATATTCTTTCTTAGCCTTTTCACAGAAGTCTTGACTTCTGATTCATGCACTGTTTTTCTGCTTCCCCCTTGTCAACAGACAATTGCTGTTTTTCTAAAACAGAGGCAATGTATTAACTTTTCCCAAATGCTCTTCTGATGGCACAAATAAGTTTAAAATGTAGCATTTCCAGCTGCTTTAAAATTGGTGAAAAACAGTTTCTATCACAAAGCTCTTGACTCAACCATTAAAAACCCCAGTCCAATCTTTTTCTTGTGTTTAAGCATAGTTTGTGCAGTGTTCTTCTTTTACCTGCTAATGTGGCTCAAAGTGGAATACTGAGTTACATTTATATAGATGTTTTTTTCTTTGCTGTAAACTACTCTGCTATCTGCAACTCTGTAGATCATAATTTCTGGCTGAATTTATGGGTTCTGGAAGACTTTCTTTTCTGATGTCACTATACAGTACTTGAATTGACACTAGAGGCCATTGCTGAGATGATACTGAATATTTTGACCAATCTGATTAAAGAAATTGAAATACGTTTGAGTGTTGATTGTATGAGGACAGCAGTATTTCAGTGTCTTCTTCTTACCTTTTAGAACTGTGTAGCTCTCCTTCAGTAACAGGCAATCTGAGCCAAGTTAGCTTTTATGACTTTGTGGTTAAAGAATGACAGATGTATTTTGAGCTTGTGCTGCTTGGGAATGGTGACTTAAACTTTCAGGGGTAAATTTTGGGCCTACTCTTCTGTTACCAAGACAGTTTCTGAAAGCAGTAGAATCGTGTTTGGCTCTGTGGTGTTTACTGCAATAAGCTTACTTCTGATAGTTGTATTAGTGCTGGAAGTACAACAGCTCTTTTATCAATGTTTATGCATAGCAGTTGATCTGTCCTGTGATGTGTGCATGAGAGAAGGCTTGCTAGCAGACAAGTGGGTTATTATGTCTGTCAGTGTAATGAAAGTGGTTTCTTGTAAATGCTTTTATGAGCGCGTACTACTGACTTTTATTTTATTCTAATACTTGGAATGTTTTGCTTTGGTTGGTTTTGTTTGGGTTTTGTTTGTTTGTTTGTTTTTCTAATGATTTAAAAGTAATCCTACCTTTCTGCTGAAGTAAATCGCTGATCAGTGTTACTTACTTACATTATTGCCACCTTAGTCGTTCTAAAGGTGGTAGCTTCTATTTGTTGTTGAGCTGGAAGGATGTATCAAGTAAATGTCTAAAGAAGTCTCTTCAGTAATTTTATTAATAACTTCAATCATGAAATAGAGTGTGTGCATGTTGCATTTGTAGACAGTACGTATCTGAATAGAGGTTGCAAGTGCTTTGGTGACACAGCATGTAGAAATACCTGACTGCTGAGGATGGCTTAAGTAATGGATCTGAATAGTAAGAAGAAAGACTTTGGTAAAAGGAATGTTTCTAGTGATAGGACGTGTTGCAGAATAATGTGGTAGTCTTGGCTATTGGTCTGACCTGAGTTGGAAAGCAAGCAAGGAGCAAACTGGTGTCTGGCAACCATGCTGGTCACGAAGAGATTAAGCATGGTAAAGCCTGGCTGTGGCAGCTGAGTGACCTTACTGACATCCAGTTTTGCTTTGTGATTGTTTTCAATTTACCAAAAATATCTTTCTCAGGATGAAGAGTATCCTATAGTTATTGAATAGTTGCCAGATCATTAAAAAAGAGCTTCTGCTTGTAATGAAAATGTTGTTGTATTAAAGTACTTTCTAGGACAAACTTGTTTGCAGCTTCAGAAAGCTAGCATCTGTAAAAGTATTTATGAAGCCTGGTAAAACATGGAATTGGTACCTTAAAGCTAAAAAAGATGTTAACATTTGTCCTTTCCAGATCTGTTGTTTGTTTCCAAATTTAATTATGACTAGAGTGTGAATGTTAGAAGTTAGTAAGGTTTAATAATGAAAATATTCAATTTTCCAATGTGTAATTGTCAAACCAATAATATGTACAATCAGATGAGAGAAAGTGTTTTCTTGGCTTTGGTGGTGTGGAGGTCAGTATCTTCAGTAATTGATTTTCTTGGTAGTCTTTAAATGTAAACCTGTGAAATTGGTCAGGTGGTGTTGTAAAGATAATCTATGCTTTTGTTACTGCAGTTTTTTAGTCAAAAGTAGCAGGAAGAATTAGGGTTAAAAGAGTGTTTTCTTTTGTGGGTTTGTTGAAATTTACAGGTATTCTGCTGCTGACTTTATACTCTTGAGTACTGTGTAGTTTTGGCCCAGGCCAGTGTCTTTTCCAGTTCACTGTAGGAAATAGATTGACTCATCCATCAGAGCAGAACTACAAGAAACCTTTTTAGAGCTTTAGGTGAAGAACTGAGGACATGAGGAACTCTTGAAGCTGCTTTAAGAATATTTTTTGTAAGTGTTAAAAACACTTTTCCAGTCCTCAGTTACTTGATGATTACCAAATCTTGCCTGAGCTCTTGATTTATATGCAGAAGGTAAAAGGTAGGGATGTTAGTTTCATGGCAGTTGTAAAAACAGAAATGTTAGGAAGCTTGTCAAATTTTATAAAAACAGTTGGGTGATTTTATCAGGAAATCACATTAGTGCCTTTGTTGTCCCATACCTAATAGCCGATTCAGCAATATCTTGGTAATACTTGGATCCTTTCTTATCTTCTTATTCAGTATAAATCTAGTCTCTTCCTTTGTTTTTCAGACTGTAAATGCCTTGGCCTGTTGTTGTGCTGATCTTCGAGTATTAATACCTGTCTTGATCCTTTCTAAAGATTTCATGATTCTCCTTGGAGATGAGAACTGTATCTGAGGGAAAGAGAAAAAAAAAATATTAATGCAGTTTGCTCACATTTAATTTGCTGTTTCTTAAATTCTTAAACTCTCTCATGTTGGTTCATCTGTAAACATCTACCCTCTTCTATTTCTATACCACTGCTGAACATTCATCAGTAAAAATGAACTTGATTCCTGTTACAAAGAGAAACCATTTTTGTGACAGTTCTAAGACTAGAACTTCCTTATTTTTTTATTTTTTTTTACTGGTCTGATATAATTGGATTCTTCACAACATTTTCCTGGAATTCTTGTTGAAATTAATTTAGAAGAGTGTTGGATGACTTCAACAGAGTAGTTCAGCTTCAGGTAACATAGTCCACATAATCTTGTGTCCTCTTGTTTATTGAGAGATTTTCCTACCTGTGGGGAAGGAAAAATCTTACTGGATTTTAATCATAAGCCATTACTTTCTCTTACCCATTTTCAAATTAGAGAATTTTACTGGATTTTAACACTGTTTTGTGACATGTAGACTCTGTTTCCATTGAATATACAGATAATAAAGGGTTTGTGGTGGCCCTGAGCATCTAGTTTTTTTTCATGAGGAACCTTAATTGGCCTCTAAGACATAATTTTTAGGGACTAATTAAAAACAACATATTCTAGGAAGCTAATGAAATAGCTCCTGAAATCCATTCTAGATAGTGCCAGAAAATATTTCAAGCTAATTTTGCTACAGTTTTCTGGATCAGAGCCCACAGAAGATGCTTCATCCCATCTATAAGAAGAAATAATGGAAGGAATGTTGCAGTTGTATTTTCATGATATATGAGATATATTTGATTAGTATGACACGTTGGTAACAAAAGCACAATTGTGGTGCTGTAAAAGTGATGAGGACAGTTAAGATTCTAAACCAGATCTGTGTAAGAAATTAATACCATAAACCAGAAGGGAAATAATGATCAAAACACCACAAGTATAATCCTCCTGTAATGTGAGCATCTGAAAAGTACTCATTTCTTGTTTTTCCAGTTACAGGGGAAAACCACAGTGTTCTGAAACCTTGTTTCACTGATTCAGAGAGACTGGACATAAATGGCACAGCGTGACTTTACTCCAGCTTGGCTAGATTTTTCTACTCCATCACCATCATCAAAAAAGGTATGTTCTTTGTTGTTCTTTTGAACAGGCACTCTCATTGCTAGAGAAGTCTAAATGTCACAACCTCAATCATAATAGAAATGCCAATCTCTTTATGAATATAGCCAGCCTTCTTGTTGTGATTTAAGTAGTGGGTTTCAAGATCTTACCTCTAGTAGAGTTTTTTTGCTTGATGTCCTAGTTTGAGAACAGAACTAATTCTGTTCAGTGATTTTACTTTTCATCTCTGTTCTTCTAACTAGCCACACTTTCTGAAGTTAGCAGCATGTTTTCACAGACAGTGTCTGCTTCTGGCAGTGATAACACTCGATGTTTAGAGTTAGTACTAAGGATTGCTGTGCAGACTAAGGCCACGGCTAGATCTTGTGTGCTATGTTGGTGGGTGCAGAAAGTAAAAAAGGCCGCACCTGTGGGGTGGAGTGGACAGGATAGGTGACCCTAAACTGACCAACGAGATATTCCATCCCATATACATTGTATTTGATATAAACCTGGAGGATCACAAGGGTTGAAGGCTACTCTTGGCCCTTGTTCGGCTTCCGTGCTTCTTCAATGGCCGGCACCCGAGGAGGACTCTGTTTGTTCTGCCTTCGATCCTGATCTGTGTGTTCCTGAATTCAGTACCAGAATCCACCTGATGAGCTTGATTCCCATTTGCTACTGGGCCTAGTCTGGGACTTCTCCAGTGCCTGCTCCACAGCATCAATGGTGACAGTGATGTAATTGCCATCAGAGGGGTGGGTTTGATACTGATTTTGTATATATTTGTATATATTCCATTTTTATTATTATTATTTTCTTTTTCATTAAATCTGTTCCAGTTTCCTTTTCTAATCGCTAAGTCTCTCTCCCTTATTCCCTTTCTCTTCCCCTTTGGGGAGGGAGGGGTGTTAACAAAGAGCATCTGTTATAGGTCTAGTAGGCTGTCCTGACCCTAAACCATGACACCTGGGCACTTTAGTTCATGGAAGAAAGCTTTTACCTCGCCACATTATCAGAGCTGTTGTTGGATTGAGATTGTCTTCATCAGGAGTTTGAAATAAATTATTTTATGTTGTGCTAGAAGTAACAAGAGAGAGGCATGTGCTTGATGTTCTTGCTTTTGATTTTGCTCTATAAATTTTATGGAAAATTGCTCCTATATTTTTACAGAAATATTTTTCTGTCATACAGGTGATTTTAAATAAATGCTTTTGAAATACACCTTCTGAAACGACTCTTCAGTTGCTGGTGGGATGCTTCTTACTATTGGTGGAGTGTGGTAGTTTCAAATAGTTGTGCATTTTCGCCCTGGTTATTTCACCTGCCTGCTGTTACTCACTTTATACTATTGGACAGTTACCTTGTAAATAGGAAATAACAGCTCTGAATTGTTTTTTCTACGTTGACATAGTACAAGCTTCTTTGTTTAGTATAGTGTACCAACAACTCTCAGTTGCTGTTCTGAGAACATCCAGCCTATCTGTTCCAGGATGGTTCCTGCGATCTATTTGTTTTAATTCTCCTTGATTTCTGATACATTCAACTCTTGATCTGGTTTTTTTTTCCGATTTAATACACTTTCAGTTGGAAAAGCAATCAGAATTTAGTTTAACATGGTGTCACAATTATAAAACAATCTTCACCATGTATTTCAAGAATCTTCTGGAAGAGCTTTATCTGAATGCTTGAAGTGTCACTATAGCAGGATATACATTAGTTCCAGAACTATTCCAGTAAACTGCTCGAATATATCTTAGGTATGGATTGTATTTGTCAAGTCATTCCTGGATTATAAGAAATTTTCATTGCAAGCATATGTTGTGGACCTTTTTCTCTTCCATGATTCTTTGCCTCAAGGAGTTTAAATAGACTTCCTTTCATCTCTTGCAAAAGTGATCCACAGTAGTGTATGTTTTCTCCATTATAGTCTTTGTGCTTTGTTGTTTGAAATGCAGCTTATCTTCTTGCATTACATTCTCCCACAATGGTCAGCATTCTGTGATACACAGCACATTTGGATATTAAACATTTGCAAAGTCATTTTGATCCTACAAATATGTAGTAATTCTTAGTTTATAGAATAAGGATTGTCCTATCCTTCCTCCACAAGACAGGTCTCAAATGTTGTATCCCCCTGTCCCATCCATTTCCTAGAACAGATTTTTATTTCTGCTTCCCCTATATCAACAAAGCATCTGAAGAGAAGAGCAGATGAGAGGGAAGGTGATGAAGAGGAAATAGAAGGTGAGGAAGGCACGGTGTCACATGTTTCATGCAGAATGGAACTGGGGTGAGACTGTGGTATCAACAACATTGAGACTTGAGAAAGAGAAACTAAACTCTGCCTGGTCAGGTTGTATTTCCCTGAAGAGGTGTTCTAGGAATTGCATCTTTTGGAGTTTGGTTCCCCTTGCCAATCCTGCGTTGTTAAGACTTTTCCTTACGTAAGTAAGGGCTAGCATTAGAACAGCCTAATGCTAGGAAGCTGTATAACAAGCGAGCTTTCATAATGTGACTTGACACAGATTACAGTTTGGCTGAAATCTGTTTTACCTGTTACTAGGATTTCGTCTTAAGGATAAGCTTTTGTATCATTTCCCTGTCACTTAAACAGCAAAGTTCACCTTAATAGCTGGGTATCCATTGCTCAGTATCCAGACTTTCAGCTCTGGGGCTATTCTGTTGGTGTCAGTGTAGTATTGCAGTTGGGCAGATGGAGTTGGGAAGGTGTTGTGAATAGTTGAAGCCATCTTGGTGTGCGAATGAAACTCTTCAGAAAGTATTAATGTAAAATGTGTATGTGGAGATTGGAGACAGATTGATAAATTCAGCTTTTGCAAGCTTACTTTTACCTCATGTTAAGCAATAATATTTCTTCATATACTTCAAAGCTGCTGTCTTTCTTGCCTGCCTGAACCTAGTCAGGTAATTCCTCAATTTCCACAAGTAGCCGGTAGATTACGAAGTTTACTATCTTCCTTGCCACTAGAGGCTTGACGGACTGATAACTCCATCACGTGGCCAAAATGCAAACTGCATGAGCTTTGCACACTATTTAGAGACTTTAGATTCACCGTATCATATACAATTCACATACAATGTATAAGGTGCTGTCAGTTAGACTTTGTGAAAATGCAATTGTTTTTTAAGGTTCCTGAAAAAAAAAGTTCAACTCCAAAAGCAGTATTAGAAGGTTGTCATATGTAAATAAACACACAAAGCATCTTCTAAAATTTCATCTATGCTCAAAAGGTCTGAATTTTTTGGCAGCTTATTCAAAATTTTTCCTAAATTATAAGGATTTATTTTTTACTTAAATATTGAGGTTAATTTTTAAGCTACTGATATAGTTTTATAGTTTTGTGTGGTTTTCTGTTTTTTCTCTCTCCAAGTTTGTCAAGCAAGGCATTCACTTCCCAGGCCTCACATTGAGAAGGCAATCCTTTTTCATTTGACTTCTATGCAGTTTGGAAATACATGCTTTGTATTTTAGACATACCTGTTGCTTGCTTGGGTTTGAATTTTAAGCAGTGAATTTTGAACACCACTTTGAGCTCTTCTGGGACATCAGTAGAACTTGGGTATCATTTTTCATGTGTTATTTTTTCTTGTGCAGAAGGTAAGAAGATGGAAATAATTTTCTTCATGTTTTCTAACAGTAGTTAAACCTACTACTGTGTTTTCTTTCTTTCTTTCTTTCTTCACTTTGATCAGTGGAGTACTTTAAATATTTTTGTAGATATGTAGATTGATTAGACATTAGTGAATGTTCGAATGAAGTTGAGGCTTCCGTTTTCAGCCATACACATCATTACGACTCTACTTTTTTTCCTGAATGTGACTTGGTCTGGAGAGGCAGTGAACTTCAGGCAGCAAATCTGATCCTTCGAGTGCAATAAAGTTGTTACTCCCTGGGCTCATTAAGCATAATTTGCTAACACAGTATGTTTCCACACGGCTGTGCATTGATGCGTTTGTAGCTCTTGGGATGTATTTTGTCTGTTGTACGTGTGCAGTACAATGGACATATATGCACACAGCACATCTGCTGGGAGGGAAGGGAGGGCTTTGCCTCATCTGCATCGAAGGCCATCTGTGTGGCAGGGAGGTGCCGGGTAACAGCCCTTTGCTGTCGCTAGCTGGGAGAGGTGTGGTGTGAGCAACAATAAGGCCAAGCACCATTGCAGAATGAAGATTTATTCTTGGATTTTTAAGATGTAACAGCAAAAGAAATGTTATTGTGTTAAAATAGCAGAGCCAGAAAGAAATAGGAGGGAAGACAGCTGCTGTAAGACGTGATCCCCTTAGGTATGAGTTCTAGTCAGGATGTGTTTTGATTTCTGAGTGGCAGTCTTAATACGAAGTTTTAGTTTATAAAGTATTTCCTATTGATATATTAAAGATTTCTTTCTTTAAAATAAAAGCCTACTTATAAACTGATAACCTGAAATATATTTGTGAATCTGTACATTTTTGACTCTAGATTTTATTCATATTTCCTAACTAGCTGCATTTACCTATTAAGTTACAATGACAAAACTAAGAAAGTTGGCCTTTATTTTGGCCTTTTTACTGCAGCCTCTGGTGAAAGCTAAACCGCTTGGTTTCTATGGAATGCACATACGTAGTCTCTGACCACTTGAATTAATATCACAGACTTGTTTTCTGTGTTTCAAGCTGTGATCTCCTGTCCTTTCTTACCTTTTTCTTTTTGTCTTTAGATTTTTCCTTTGCTGCAGCACCTGTCACTTGTGCTTTGTTCTGCTGCTAAAACAAAAGACACTTGGGCTTTTTACCTTGTGTTACAAGCACAATCATCAGCACTGTTCAATATCCTAGAGCAACAGGTACAGCTTCCACTTAGCTACCATGGGAGATGGTCACAGCTCTGAACATTCACATACTTGAGGACTGCTGCATCGTTTATCGTTCAAAGTCCTTTTAAAAATGAATTGTATATACCATGAATAATGTTCCCGCTACAGCTCTGATAATTCAGATTTGCTATTAATCAGATGTCTCAGGTCTGCCACTTGTGCTCTTTTACAGTTGTCACTGAACTTTGAGAAACATCCTGAAAATTTTTCTTGGACAAAGAATCGTTACAAAGCAAATCGCAGAAGACGCAACAGTTCAGATGGGTTTGATCCTAACATTGTATGGTCTAATGGAGGTATAATTTAGCTTTCGTGGAACTTTTTTAATAAGTTTACATCATTGTTTTGTGGCACTCTAGCTAGAAAAAAATCTGATGATAATAACTCTCCCATGCAAAGATCTTATTCTGCACTAAAAGGAAAGTAGTGGAAAAACAGGTCTGGGAGAGAATGTGATTGACTAAGGATTGGCTAAAGTAGTGTGATTTCAGGTGTATTTCTCTCTTTAGAAAAATAAGAGTGTTGAGTTAATATTCTAGCCAACAACATATAGATGAGCAGCCAGAGAAGGAAATTGACTTGTCCTAATGTTGAACTACTATCCTCATTCTCTAATGCTGTTTTGTAAGTCTTTCCTGCTGTTTATGTCACTGAAAACTTTGGCTTACTTCGCTACCACATCCCAGAACATAGAGCTGCTGACTTAACTTGTCTAATGATTTTGCGGAAGTACGATATTCTTTTTAATTTGTTTGTAATTGCATTTCTTTAAAACTTAAAAATCTAAGGGCATTTTGAGAGAAAAGAGAAGAATGGTTGGTCTTCACAAGGTAGAAATGGTACAGAAAATGTACACCTTCGTGGGGGATACCGTGGCAGAGGTTGTCGCACTCGCACTTTCCACTGTGGAAAAGGCCAAAGACTGCATGAAAACAATGGACCTGATAAAGAAATTGTGAAAAATGAAGACAAAGAAGCACCCAAACTGTTTAAGCCCAAGGATTTTGTAAGTTAATTGTAATTATAATAAAGGTTTAATTGTTTCTGCAAATACCATTTTGTCCATTACAAGCTACTTACGATACTTCACCAGTTTCTGATCATCGTATAAGGGATCACCCTTCCCATAGGTGAGAAGGAATTAGTCATTCATCCACTAACTGGTTTCTTATTATATATCCAGTTTTTATTATGTTTGTTATTGTCACTTATGTGCTCAGGTGAAATTACAATTGGATTCCATTTTACAGTGGGATGTGTATGTATTAAATTCTACACAGTTACTCTGCTGGAAATCTGAAGCACTAACAAAGTGATCTCTTTCTTCCAGTGACTGTTTGAGAGCCCACACTTCAGCCTGGAGTTACAGGGTGTTTTTTTGCTTTCTCTGAACAGCTCAGATAATGACATTGACTGCTCCCTGAGATGTTTAGTTGGAAAAAAAGAAACAAGGGGAAGTGTCTATTCTGTCTCCATTGAAAAACTCTTTTCAGCAGAGGTCGTACTGCTGATATTATTGTGATTCTTCATTTCATTGGTGCCAGAATTCAAGACCTTTTTTTTAAAATAATGATTAAACTTTCTTTCAGCCAGCTTTGAACCCTGAATATGAGAGGAATACAAACCTTAGTAAATTTTCAGATGCAGGTGTGTGACGTGAGTATTTTTTATGTTTCTAAACGTAGTGGAGACCTGATGTTGTCTTATTTGAAATATAGGATTTTTTTTTTAGAATTATGAAGATACAGATTTACTTTATGAAGTATAGATTCTGTTTGAATATCAATCTGTTGGTCTGGAGATGGAGCCCCAGCTGTGATTCTTTCCCAGAACAAGTATACATCTTTTTTTTTGTAAAGATAGCAAGAATTTATCTTCACCTTTATTTTCAAGATGAAATCTAATGAAGATTGGTCACCTAAATTAGTGATATGATTTCTAGCTGAAAACTTCATAGAAGAATGCTTCTGACTGGTTAGAGCCGTTGAAACAGCTTGGAGAGAAACTCAGGAGGCCTGAGAAGAGCAGATGAGCTTGCAGGGGTCTTAGGGGTCTCATCCTGGAAGAAAACGTCTCAAGCTGTTCGTTGTGTTTGTGAATTACTTTTAACAAATGCAATCCTGAGAGTAGGCCTTGAAATGAACTGTAGTCTGGGATTGCTTTCTCATCTCTACCTGATAAAATCTGTCTGCCAATTCACAATTCTCTGGGCTTTATGTTGTCAGTTGTTCACCTTTAAAAGAATGGAAGCTTTAGACTGACTGCACAGGTTTGGAAGTAATAAACTTGAAATAAGAACCATTTTCTTTATGAAGAAATAACCTTAGACATAAAAGTTACTGCTTAAACTGTTGCTGATACTGAGATCTGAAACTGGTTTTTCACTTTAAATGGTACTTCAGTTTGCTGATTCTTTTTCTCAAGCTTCTCCAAAAAGCATGTTTTGCACTCTTAGGTAACAGTAGATGTAGGCCAGCACCTCACTATAAATATCTAATTGCTAAGAACTTCTGGAGGAGCCTAAACAATTGGACTGTTTTCTTATTCTGTGTGTTCAGCAGCTTTCATGTGAAAGTCAGGAAATACAGCTATCTTTCAATAAAAAACCAACAATAATTAAATACTTTCCTAACCAAGTTTCCTAACCAAGAAAAATTACATAGCAATTTGAGCATTTTACAACCTCTGCAGCACTCTAGCTGAGGCTGCTGCATGATGTGACTCAGTTTGATCTGAAGGAGGACAAACTTCCCAGGCTTTTTGGCTATCATTCTTCACAAGTAAAGGAAGGAATAGTTCTGATAGCTATATAACATCATAGAGTAGTTTGGAAGTGACCTTTAAAGGTTATCTAGCCCAGCCTATAAGCTACAGTGCAGTGGCCTGTTGCACCTCTCAACTTGGTATCTTGCTTTATTACAGCTCAGCTATTGTAAATCTTGTTTTGTAATTGAAAAACTGAAATTAAGGCTATTATTATTCCCTTTAAAAAGAAACAATATTCAGGACAGGAGGGATCTTACCATACCCTTCTAATGCCTGTCAAAAATTCATGCTTCTATTAGGTAATGTTTTACCTTGTGTGGATGTGATGGAAGCATGCAAGTATTTTGGAAAGTCATTTCATAAAGTTTAAGGAGAGCTAAGTATGCAGTTATTACAATTTATTTTTTTTAATCATAAATATAACATCTACCTGCTTAACAAAACTAAAGTAATTTACATTTGTAAGGTAGTTTTTTTTAAATGTAGTGTATGGTGACTCTGCCTGTGAAGTAGAAGTGCTTGCAAGAAGAGGAGGTAATCTTGGAAAAGGCTCTTAATGCAGCATTGGAACGCGTGTGCAAAAAAATAATAAATGTATTTTTTTCACATTTTGAAAATTTTAAAGTTGCTTTTAACAGATGTTCTTTAAAACTGTCAAATGTCAATTATTTAGTATGGCAACTGATTACATATCTTAATTAGTACTCTTTTGAACATGGAAAGGTAAGCTTCAGATGTTCTGTTAAGCCCATCTGAGGCATGGAGATAGATAAACTGATCATTACTGTGACCTAGAGTAGGGCACATTCACTGTCTCATATTTATAGAACTTCAGTGTGGAGAATTCAGCTCTGAACTGACCTGTTTATGAATATATAAGCACTTATAGTAACCTTAAAAGTAAATATGAAACTAATAAACTGTTTTGAAGATTAGTTAACTATAAACAGCTAGTGTATTTGGCTTTTAGATTTGCAAATGAGCTGTGTAGCTGGCTTCTTTGAAGAGCATCTTTGCTTTCTGAGAGTAGAATTCCTGCTTTGCCAAGTGAAATATTTTACAAATGGGGGTTGTAGAAAATAGAACAGAACCTGTATTGTCCATGTTTGTGCAGTGTGTTATTGTAGAACTAATACTGAACCAAGTTCCTGATTTATGCCTGTTTGCTCTGGACCACATAGCTATGCAGTATCTTATGAACTGGAAACTTAAGATTGTATATACATATACACTTATAATATATACATTTCTCTTTTTCAGAATACTCTTTGCATACTAAATCTAGATCTCCGAGAATGCTGGTCACTGAAAATGACAGTACAAAAGAACTGCAGATAATTAGATTCCCAGTAGCAGGAAGTCTTCATTCACAGCCAATATGGAATGGAACTGGCACAAGTGTTTTTAAAGAATTAGTCCCTAAGTCTGTCACTCCACCTGCAAAGGTGAGTCTTAGAATCCAGTGGCATGAACAGTATGCTGAAAAAAATCATGGTGTAATTCTGAATGCGCTTATTTCACCCCTGAGAATTACCCTTCATCCCTTGAGTATTATGCTTTTAGCTCTTGCTAAGTGCAGCACACAGGGAAAGTGAATGGAAACCAGCTTTTTCTAATTTTTCTTATTTTAAACTATACTATAATTGGATCTCTCTTTGCTCCTCATTTACCTTTTTTTAGAGAAGTGTAAGAACTGTCAACGTGAAAGTGAAAAGGATGTTTTAAACTTATGGAATAGCAATGCCTTTTGTACATATGATTTTAGCAGAAAAATAAATGCCTAGTGGAGAAAGTTGGCATAAAAATACCTTCAAAATGTATCCTTATTATTGACAGAGATGATGTTACCGCATACTAGTGTCATTCTGGTCCCTTTCCAAATGCAACTTCCCCTGTTCATCTCTCGATTTTTCTTACAGGAACTTTTCTGTGCTCCCGAGAGTGTGTGATGGAGTGGTTCTTAACTCTATAGCATGCTACATTAAAAAAAAAATACTTTCAGCTATTGAAGACTTATACTTTGATTCTTAATATCTCAGATATAATAGTCTCAATCACTTAGAAATTTTAATCTTTATACAAAAAGTATAAACAATATTTGTGAGTGGATGAATTGCTTATAAACTGTCTTTTTCACAAGAAAACAGCTGTTTGCTCTAAATCATAGTCGTTGTTATGATTTGTTTTTACTTAATACTTTCTCTGAAGATTCCTGAAAATAATCTTGTAGTTAATGATTCTTTAAATCTTTGTCTAAAATTTTGTTTAGCCTAGACAGTGGAAAAGTGAAGCAAAAGAAACTAAATTTGGGAATCCACATCCTCATGAATCTGCATGTGGTGTTGACAAATTCAGTCCTTTCAAATCAACTGCCAAGTTATGTACTATATCACAAAATTCAGAAAAAGAGATAGAGCAATGTCTGTATTATTACCAAATCTGTAAAACCTTTAATTTGGTTGTATGGGATCAGTAAATTTTATGCATAATTGTATTAAGTAAGGTTTTTTGGAAGTTAATGTGTGAGAAATATGGAAGGCACCTCACTGAACTTTAAGTACTTCACAGTTTGCTTTCTAGGTTTGATATGGAGAAAAAATGATGCATTAGGAAGCATAATCTGATAGGTTTAAACTTCAAAACGGTTAATGGTATGATACGCTTTAGAAGGTTCACTGTTCGTTAGCGGTGTTCCACAAATCTGCATCTCTGGGTTTAGACATAAGAACTATATGTACTGAAATACAAATATCTTCCTTCTTCGTTTGACTGTGGATCTGTTAGGAAACCTGCAGCTGCAAGTGTCAGGGAGTTTTTTGTCTTTCAGTTTTCCAAATGTATAATATTCTTTCTTTTTCTGACTCCCTACATTAGTGTAATTGGTCAAATTCTTCATCCTCTGTTGACGAAGCTCGTCAGCCTCATTCAACAACATTTATAAGAATACGGACTGATAAGAAAAATGAATTTTTTAAAGCATTTAAACAAGATAGAGTGGAAAAGAAATATGAAGATGAGAATCATACTGGTCAAGAGCAGGTAGTTTTTATTGGTATCTATTGTAGATATAGCAGTAATAGCTTTCATATGGACCATAAATTACTTTTTACTTTGCTGTAAACAGCTGCCAAGTCATGGACTTGGATGTCTAAATGAAAGAAAAGAATTAGGTATTTATGAATCTAAAAAAGTTATTCCAAGTACTACTCTTCCTTCAGTCCTTATTTGTAGTTTATTTTTTTCTTCCTGCAGTATCTGTTCATACATATTAATAACTTGGGTGCATCTGTTTTTAGCATCAATAAAAAGAGTAAATTAAGCTTAGTACACTAACTTAATCATAGAATCATTTAGGTTGGAAAAGACCTTTAAGATGATTAAGTCCAGCTGTTAAATCAACACTGCCAAGTCCACCGCTAAACCATGTCCTCAAATGCTATGTAGACGTGTCTTTTAAATACCTTCAGGGATGGTGACTCAACCACTTCTCTGGGCAGCCTGTTCCAATGCTTAACAACCATTTCTATGAAGAAATTTTTCCTAATATCCAGCCTAAACCTCCACTGGTGCAACTTGAGGCTGTTTCCTCTTGTCTTATTGCTAGTTACTTGGGGGAAGAGACCCCCACTCCAACCTCACTATAACCTCCTTTCAGGTGGTTGTAGAGAGCAAGATCACCTCTCAGCGTTCTTTTTTTTCCAGGCTAAACAATCCCAGTTCCCGCAACCATGCCTTGTAAGACTTGTGCTCTAGACCCTTCACCAGCTNTAAGACTTGTGCTCTAGACCCTTCACCAGCTTCGTTGCCCTTCTCTGCCCTCCAGCACCTCAATGTCCTTCTTGTAGTGAGGGGCCCAAAAGTGAACACAGTATTTGAGGTGCAACTTCACCACTACTTAGTACAGAGGGGTGATCGGTTCTCTAGTCCTGCTGGCCACATTATTTCTGATGCAGGATGCTGTTGGCCCTCTTGGCCACC
>VWZK01006335.1:0-45992 GCA_013396935.1 Baryphthengus martii | reverse complement strand
TATTAATTATAGAATTAAAATGTAATTATAAATTACTCTTCAGGAAAGACAAAGCAGTATTCGCATAAGCTTGAAGAGCAAATGTGCAGCAAACCGAATACATTGTTAAACTGCATATATTTCAGATGAAAGCCACAAAATGATTAGAGAGTTAGTACAAAGAGACAACCATAAAAAAAAACGATGAGGGCTTCTGTCTTCAATGGCTGTGTGTCAACATGATTCAATTAATTTCAGAGGAGTGATTCCAAATTACGCTGGTGCAGTACCTGTCCTGACAGGAGCGTATGGCTAAATTCTCTTCCATTGTATACACCACCAGTATTAGTGTGTTAATTCACTTGCATAAGACTGCTGAAATTGTTAGTAATTTTCCTGAACATTCATGGTCAAAAAATAACTCGGGAAAACCTAAAAACTATGTGAAGGGATTTTAAAGTATTTAAAGTTCAAGGGATGTATAATCACCATTCACTCTGAGTATAAAGTGAGCAAGCTCCTAAATCTAGTAATACAATTTGATGCTTCTAAAAAGTATATTTATGAAGATATAGAAGCTAGAGATGTAAGTAATAACTATGCTGATCTAATTTGTAAGTAGAGAGTTAATTTTTGTGTGCATCTCTGAACAAAATGTTTTGAAGAGTCAGCATAGTCTGTCTTTGTCAACATCCATACCACTGGGGAGAGCCAGCTTGCCATGTTTTCTTAATTATAACAAAGACTTTTATGATGATTTAAAGCAGTGCTTTGTAGGTGAGTCAGAGGTACAATTAACTATTGTGATGCATCTTCTTCACATTTATGCTGTTCTGTGCTGAACTCCCTTTCGAGCTCAGCGTCAGACATGTGGCTGTTAGGCAGGTATCTTGATCAGCAGCCAGTATCTATTGTTTTAAGGAAAGGTCTCAAAAGCTCAACAGATCTGTCCTTTGGGGGAATTAATGTAACACTCTGAGTTTTCTCTAGAAATCAAACACTCTCTTATTTCACCTACACAGTTTACTTTATACATAGTCTGCACTACCGGGTAATCATGGGCTCCTGTAATCACTGTTCGTTGTCAGACATCTGTCGGGCTCTGAACAGGCCATAAAGAGAAAGTGAACACAAACTAGGGCATAAGGTGCGAAGAACCAGCAACAGTGTAAGTTTGGTACTGCTTCTGCTTAGGTGTCACTTTCTCTTCAGCACGGAATGAAAATTTGCTTTACAGTTTTTTTTTTGTATCTCCGGTAGGCTGTGTCTGACTAGGACCGTCATCATACTTTCCAGCATTTTGAGGATGACACATTACAGAGCCCCAACTTTGAGGCTCAAATCCATGTTTGGTCCAGCTGCTTGGAGAAAAGCATATAGTCTTCCAGTTTGCTATGTTTTACTTATACTCCTGATTTTATGTTAGTTGTGTTTAGTCTTCTCTGTATAGCTGAGTTTCCTATTTAGCATCTGATGCAAAATTAATACCAGATACCCACCAGGAAACAGCTTCAGAAGCATCATGCAGACTGAAGAGAGCGGATGTTTCCATGCAGCAGCTGCATTTGTCGTTATTACAATGCACTCTACGTGGGAAATGGTGTGTCACACAGATCACTGATAGATAACTTGCTACCAATGCTTTGAGATAAGCCATGTGAATGCTGATTCAGAGATTCAACTATTTTAGGCCAATAATGACTGCGATGAAACCAACAACCTAATTTCATTTATGATCATTAGCCAGAGGAAGTATTAGATTGCTATAATAATTAGTTCCTGAAGAGATAGAATTTTTAGGCATCTTTCAGCATTCATTGTTCCTATGCTCCCTTTCCTTGGGCAGCACTCTTGTAGTTGAGAACTTCTTAAATCAGTAATTATATCACTCTTCATCACCACTGAATTTATTGATAGCAGGAAGGGTTGTTTGTAGCACATCCTACCTCAACAATGAAAAATTTAGTATCTCCTCCCCTTCCTTTCCCTCTTTGGGGCGTCTGCAGTTGAGCGTAGTCTTACTAGAAACACCACACCATCCTGGAGGCTCCTGACTTGAATGGTTATTTCATCATTACATTGCCATAGAAAAACGTCATTAGTATATCATTATGTGAGGAACAAAACCATAAAAGATAAACCTCAGTGACCTGACAGAGCAATTCCATTCCTTTGTGTGTTCTGGCTGTTCTCTCCCTTCATACACTTGCTGATGTCATCCCATGGGCGTGCTCATTAGGGAGTCAAATTATGACCTGTACGATTGTGACTGGTGAGCAAGATCCCACTGGTGTTTGTAGAGTGTATGATTGGACATTTCAGGCTGATAGATGCCTTGCAATACCTGCTCCTTAGGATACTGCGTGATGGGAAGATGCTGAGACAGATACAGTGCTATGGATGTAGATTCTGTAGATACAGTGCTATCTCTGAGCCCATCAAGGACTGCTAATACAGACTGGACTAGACACAGGTTTTTCTGATTCCTTCTTGTCTTTAACCACAGAATTGAAATCTATTTTCAAATAGTAGCAGTGAACCATTGTGGGTGGCTGTGAAAGGAGACGAACAACAGTAAATGCTGGGTAGGCAATTCAGCGCTTGGGAGAACACTGCTCACTGGAAAACCTTATCAGAAGAGCTGGTTTTATATAATTCTTGTTAGCTATGGGGGGTTTGTTTGCACTAAGTTACCAGGCAATCATCCCACATGTTTAGAATAGATTTTCACTTACACTTCTTTTTTTGCTCTTATTTTGGATGATCTAAATATATTACAGGCCAAATAACACCACTGGAATCAATTACATTTTGCTAGAGAACTGGTAGCAGTAACTTCTACAGAAAACTCCATGTAGCACAGACTTTTCTGCTTATTCTTGTTTCCTCTCGCTGCCCTCCACAGCAATTTCTCCATGCATTTCTGCCTTATGGCCCAGCTTGGGCAGAAGAGATACAGCTTGGTGGACTGATGGTTAGAGCCTTTTAGAGAAAAGAGGGAGCCATGTGCTTCAGCTCGAGGCCAGCCTAGAGGCTGAGTGCTTGAGGGGATCTTGACCCAGCCTGCCCAACAACAGAAAAGTTGCTTCCTTCTGGTTGCTCCTGCCTACTGGAGGGCACTGCTAGAGTTGGACCCTGAGCAAGCAGAGGCAGCTTGTAGCATGCAGTCCTGGGTCAGGTGCTCTTGAGATGTACCCTGTGTGCTGTACTAGTAATACTGCCTTGTGAAGACAACTGAGATCTCTGGAGAGGAGCAGATGATGTACTTAGCGACTCTCAGTCACCCTCTAATAGCTGTTGTTTTCCCTTGAATCCACAGGGAACCCAGCTTAGCCATCTTAATCACCACAGTGGACCAAACTTTTGCTTTCAGGGTTTGCATTACCTACATTAACTGTGCTAAATTAAGGAGTCAGAGTGTAGCCCATAATTTTTCCATGCTTCCATTTCTAACTGTGCAATATCAGGATATAAAAAATTAGCCACCTATTAAATTGTAAAGCCTTACAAGTCTTTGGATGAGCTGTGTAATTATGAGAACAGCAAAATGTGAGTTAAGCAGCTCTCCTATATGTGCTTAGGAAGTACAATGGCACATTTAAAAGTACAGTAATAGGAGGTGGGGAAGAAGAAAAGGTCATCCAAAGTTTCTGAAGCCTCGCTGAAATATTTAGCATATGTTTTGGGTAAATAACTGTGTCAGTATTTGTATTCTGTCAGTGTACATGATTCATGGAGAGAAAGTTCATTAATTAGAAATAGCTTGCACTATATGACAGCACACAAAGTGCTACAACCATGATCAGACTGCCAGCTTATAAGTCACAGGCAAATCAGTGCATGCATATGGGCGAAGTATTTGCAAAATCCATTTTGTGCTTGCAGCTGTTTGTATTTTTTTTATGAACGGCCATTGCAGTTTGTACTGGAGCAAAAGTTTGCGTTATAAGTAGCTCTGTGGTGCCTCAGTTGCATTTTTTTTTTTTTTTTATGTATGGTGGCATTTGTTAAATTGCTGACATGACAGCAGAGTGCTGTGGGACTACATTGGTTGGCTGTGAGCAAGCTGGTACAAATGCAGGCAACAAGCAAGGTGCCACTGCTGCATGGCACACAGGCCAGTCAAGCTCCATGTTACTGTGGTGTTCCTGTTTCTGGTACCTCAGCTTATTCTGTTTGTAAGACTTTCTGTCATGCTCATAGATATATCATGAGGGGTGCATGGTAAAACTCTCTAGAACCAAGTTTAGGGGACACGAAAGTTACATGTTGCTTAGTGCACAATTGTGCAAGTGTGCTTCAGCTCTTCCAGTTCTGAGACTCTCATTTGGATTTAGTCACCGCTTCTGTACCCCTTTTTGTGATGTGTATAATAGTAAAAGAAGAGAAAAATATCCTTAATCCAAGCCTTTCAAATAGGGAAAAGACTCCCATTGACTTCAATGTACTTTGGATCTGACGTAACTAGACTTACTTTGTTAGCATACGGGGTCAAAAAAATGAGCCTGCAGAAAGAAAGTACGCCTACTATCACATCCTCAGAAATAATAGTTGTGCTTTAATCATCTCAGTTTTTGATGCTAATGGAAATTATTGGTGACATTTTGCCATTAGAAAGCTGTAATGTGATGTAGAGGGTATAGGTTGTTATGAAGATGATATAAGGAGAAGACTAATGAGTCATAGTAATGACTCTATAACTTGTCACAGTAATTTGTCCAGTCTGTTAATTATAATCTTATCATTCTGTTTTGGTAAAATAAAAGTAAAAAGGGTAGTTCTGCAAGTCAGCCATATGGTGCAATAGAACAAAGGAGACTGAAGTGATTTATTGTTGCACTGTGTAGAGGCTATCACCTTTTCCGTTTATATGTTCACAATGCAAATTTGAAATTCAGATCATTTTCCCTGTGCATTATGTTGGTAAAAAAGATGTGACATGACTGAAATAATGATCTGGCATAGAAGTTTGACTGCTTTTGTTCTCATTGAAAGAGGCAGGGATGCTGTGGCACCAAGAGTGGATTAGTTACTCAGGCTGCCACACGAAAGCCAGGAAATGAAATAATCACGTGCCTCAGAAACAGAACTGAGACCTGAAAGTTTTATCACAATATGGAGCAGTCCTTGCTTTCTGGGCCTGCCCCAGATAAAGTGGAAAATTCAGTCATCTTTCTTTGGAAGCCTGAGAAGTGGTGTGCTTTGTGGACTGGAAAATTATAGACATATTTAGCCTAGTTGTACCTAGGTCAAAGAGCCATAAACATTTCACAGTTTCACCTATGAAAAATTGTGGAAAGTCAGAATCCAACATCCTTCCTCTAAGTATAAGAGGCAAATAAGGAAATCAGTGTTCTTGAATATTTTAGTTTGTTCCTCACTAGTTTCTTCATGTAGAATATTCTTACTTGAGCTCCAAAATAGAAGGCTGTTTAACTTCTTAGGTGATTAGTCAGGTTTTCTGTATAGAGTTCTAAGTACATAAAACATTTTTTAATGTTTTAAAGAGTGCTAGTATTGGTCTATCTTGTGCCTAAGACGGTGAAAACTTATTGTGTAGTTTATCATAGTTTAATTAGTCTGATTCTGTGTTTATTTAACAAGTTGATAAAGAGCAGTAAAATAAATCATTGAGAAGTATTTACTATACAAAAAGAGCCTAACATCTGAAGGGCAAGCATCTGCCAAAGTCAGGAAGCCAATCCTCCACTGTTCTTGTTTCTTTTGAAATGAAGGTAGGTATAAAACACAACCACCAATATAAGACAAATGAGAAACTCAGATTTGATATATTTTGCTTTGTAAGTTATCTTCACTGTGAAAATCAGGTTCACAGTACATATTCATTGCTATTCCTGTTACTGTAAATTCGTCTGCATTCTATAGAGAACTGTTATTCTCTTTACCTAGCCCTCTATAGTTTGTGTTTCAAAGCTGAAATCCAGAGCATTCACTATTGACAGTTCAATTACTGTATTCTTTTCAGGTCACCTCATACACTGCTCTCAAATTCATCAAAAAATGTGAAATAGCCTGTTGAATTTTCCCCTTGATACCACAATAGATGTGAAAGAATAGCCTTCCTAAGTGTTAACAGATCGTGAAAATTGGCAACAACTGTTGTGCCGAGTATCATAATCTGCAAAAGGAGGGCCAGCAATTCCACAGTGATGAGAAGAGAGTGCTTGGTCTTTGAGCTGTGGTCACATTTGCCTTTCAAGTCATTTGGGCCTCCATTACACACTTTGTGGGAGAAGAAAACTAATGCAGCTGCCTTTGCTAATCAGTCAGTATGACCCAGCCCCTCGGGGAGGCAGGCAAAGGCAGATACATACTGAGACACACAATCCTTGCTGATTAACAGTGAAAGCTGGTAAAGTTACTCTCTAAGCCTGTCTGGCCCATCAGCTCCAGAAATGTAATTTAGATGATTATCTACATGCCCATTAAACCTTGTGACCCATCCTGAGTCTGTTTGAAGTTTGCCTGCTTAAACTTGCTAATAGGAAGAATAGGAGGATTAACTCAGGGGTCATGAAATAGGAGAGCAGCAAAGAAGATGACAAAGAGCAGAGGAAAACTTCCTACTGCATGTATTTGGTAAGGAGAAAGAACTACAGTACCACGATCACTCAGCAGATACTGTTACTTTATGGAGCAAGTGAGTCATCTGGAATTCAGGCCGTTTAATTTTTATTTTTTTTTTTTTTTTTTGGGGTGGGGGATGTGTTTTCAACTGGTTTGTTTAGCTGCACAAATAAAAGGTGTTAGCCATGTGATAAATGTTGTCAAGTTAGGTGTTTACAGAACAGTTAGGTGCAGCATATCGTAAAAGAGCATGGAACAACTGATGTATAAGTTTTTCTGACTTTGATCAAGGTTATAGTGTGTAGTTATAAACAAGAAAACAATTTAAATCAGTAACATCAGTGTAGCTGCAGTCAGGTCAGAATCAAGGCTGGCCTTGTTCCCCTTAGGGTAAGAACCTCTAGCTGTCACAGGTGCTTGTGAACTTAAAGATTAGCAATGAAAATCTTATCCAGTGAATCTGTTTTTTAATTAGTCAAATTGAAATAAATACAGAGATTTATAATAATCTGCATAAATTAGTCACAGGATGTTGCAATTAAAGTGCCAACCAGTTAAAACTAAATTTGTAGAGAAAAGGTGGGATTCATTGCAGAGAATAGAATGGAATATGTTGAGTACCTCAGTAAGGTTGTCCTGGGGGCTGCCTAGGTACTGGGGAAAACAAAACAAAACAAACAAAAACAAAACAAAACAAAAAAAGAGCTTACACTTTAAATGGAGTCTTGAAGGTCATTTACCTACTTTTTGCCTATACTACCACCCATGGATGAATCCTTCCACTTTCACTAAAGACAGAGTCACCCTTCGTGCTGAAATACATTGGCTGGGGGCACGTTTCACTGCTGTTCCAAGAAGACAAAATCATTTAAATAGTGCTATGTCTGGATCCCTAGATTTGCAGTATGAAATGTGGTCTACTTTGCAGTATTTTTAGTACATTTATTTATGCGATTTTTGTCGATATAGTTCTGATTAAACATAGTACTATTTCTCATTTTATAATGTTGAATCAAGCATATTTTCCAGCTGGAGTTTCTGTACATCTCAGACTTCTTTCATTTACTTGCACAACTCTGTATAAGAGAGACAGTGATATGCTAGTGGAGAAAAGATAGAACAGTCTTCAGTTCTGGGGCAATTAATTTTAGAACTTGATTTTTTTTTCAGTGTCTTTAGAAAAATTTTTTTTTTTTGTGGCGGACACTGGAAACGCCGATACTTGCTCTCCTGAAGCTGATGTTGTACTTTGTAATAAAGTGCATCAATTTTAAAATTCCACTGTAAGCATCACACTGAAGCTGCTTTGCACCTTCCTCTAGTTGAAAGTGTTCAACATTAGTGTCAGCCACAGCTGGGATCTTCAGTCTGAAACTGTTAACCCTCATGTGTTGACCACACTAACAGTGGTTCTTACCTTGAAAACTAGATTTTCCCAAAAGTTTTAGAAAGGAAACAAACTTCTGTTGCTGATACTGAGTCTTCCATTGAGTGGCAAGTGCTCAGCTGCTTGCAACCAGACTGCTTCAGAGGACAGAAGTTATTCATAAATCTCATTCCATCAGTGTTGTCTGAAAAATAAAGTAGATGCCAATATCTGCTGGGAAGCCTTGTAGAAAACAGATCAAAGGCTTTTGGAGTTTATTTAAGAAGGACCAGTTGTGAGTGGCTTAATGTCTGAGCGTGGCATGAAAAGTGAAACAGCCATGAGCATGAACCACCATACAGAGAAGGCCTCTGGGCTTCAGTAAAGAATTTGAGTAATATGTGGTACAGGTGGGCTGATGTCTCACCCTGTCATTCTGTTATTCCTTTGCCTCTAAATGAGCATTGCTCCCTCTCTCTAACCCTCTGAAAAAGGGGAAAATATCTTCTTAAAGCAGTTGCAGAATAGAGCCTTCTTTATTTACGCTCAGTGAAGAGCATGCTGAAGATATGCGATCTTCTCTAGGTTATTTGGTTTAAAGGGTCTGTGAATCTGTGTAATTCACTTAACCTTTGGCTAGTATTCTGGCTAGGGTTTTTACATTGAGAGTTTCCCAAAACAATCCCACCCTTAGGTGTATCCCTGCGTAAGGTGTGAGGAAACTGGTTTATTTTTCATTAGAATTATCTGTTTTATTTATACCTATTCCTCCTACGTCCTACAGGATGCCTTGATTTATAAAATACTTGGAGACAGCTGAAACATCCCTTAGTTCTAACCAGTGACAGGTTGCAGTACAAATAGTGCATGTGCTTTCCTATGGTACCATCACTCTCAAGTTTTTGATATTTTTTTTCTATTTATTTTTGTCCCATTATTTTATTCTTCCTTCGGACATTCCCCATGTGACTATCCATTCAGCATGGATGGCAAGGACAACAGAAAAAAAACCCACAATCTTAGAAGAACCCCAAAAGGGCTTAAAATTTTAAAGAGGTGGCTATCCTGGTATCTTAAGGTGGGCCTTACTCATTAGTCAGCTCTCTGTTTCCTGGCCATACCACACTCTGCTGGAAGAAGGATTTAGGACTGCTTCCAATCACTCAGACCTCTTAGCCCGAGTTCCTCCAAGGAAAGGAAGCGCTACAGCAGGGAAATTCTCAACTGTTGCTTCTTTAGCAAAGAAATCACTTTAGAAAAAGATCAAGGAATCTACTAGGAATTGTCATGTGAGAAGGATGCACAGAGGAAGGGAGCAGAGATCATTTGCCTCAATATATGTCTATTGCCACATCAGAAACTCAGCATCGTATCTCACCCCAAGCTTGTGATCTCAAAGAGACTAGTACCATGCATACTTGCCAGTTATTATGCTGAGTATCAATTTCACACCTTAATGCATCCTAGTGGCAATAGATAACTGTGTTTCAGTACCTGTACTAAACCCGGAAGGTTTTGGCTGGTCATCTGATAGGTGAAGGTAATTCCCATGACCTGTTGTGACTATATGAATTTCTTCAATGAAATATGTTGTTACAACTTAAAACCCTAATGGTACTTACTTTTTCTGATATGTCTCCCTTGTGCTATACCTTTACTAGTCTAACAGCCTAGTGTTTTTCATGCTATTAAGCTACAGATGAAAATGAAAAAAAGTAATTTAAAAAAAAAAATTGCTTGAGGATTTATCTTCTTTTAATTAAAATAAAAACATTCTTAAGTTAAATAATTATATAATCTGTCAAAACAGCATCATCAAGAGATGCAATGCTTGACAAAAAGATTGCACAATTTTTGTTTAGTGGTTACTGTTGCTTTTTTTTATTATTTATTTTTGAGACAGGTATTTGACACTTCAGAATTTTATTGTGAGATAGTGTAGGTATGATGGAAATTGGTTATGAAGTTACCGAAAATCTCTAAGATCTGCTAAGTAAATTCTAGGCAAAAGGGAACACTAATAGAATTCAGGAACTGAACAACAATACGGTGACAGTAAAAAGACACAGAAAATACTTGGGGAGAGCTCTAATCCTCATGGCTTGATGAGGTTTCAGAGGGAAAACATGAAGATTTAGTGCATTTTTCTGCAAAGAGGTATGCATGCTTAACTTCACACACTGTGGACATTTCCACTGAAGTCAGTGGGATGACTCGTTCTGAATAATACCATATGTCTCTGTCTTTATAGGCCCAGCGTCTTAAGCAGAATTTATTAAGTCTGGGATGTTTATAATTGTATCCATGTTCACATTTGTCCAGTGCTAAAGCAAGACAGTCAGTACTTATTTATTCCTGAAACAGAAACATATTTGTAGTGCTCATGACTTTTGCTTTCTAATTCTTTTTGCTCTTTTTCATGATGATGTGCTTTGATATTGATTTAAAAATGCCCTATTCTTTAAATAGGAAAAAATAAATACTCTATTTCAGTTTTGTGTGTATTAATATATTAGTAATTGAGAGAAGCAGATCCATTGATTACACAGAGACACTGATAAATACCAAGGAATTGCTTATACCTATATGGGGCTGAATCTGCTCTTCTGAACTAGTTTTACACCAGGATTTCCTGCAGTCTTTGCAAATTGATGAAACATAACAATCTACTAGAATAATCAGAAGTAACAAAGAAAGAATAGATCCTCTTATTCTTTCTTTTTGTCTTCTGTCTATAAGTCTATGAGTAACATTTGTTCTCTTTGGGCAAATGTTTGTGGAAAATGTCCGTTAGATCCACCATTGACGTCTCTTTCACAGTGAAAAAACCTGCTAGTCTTCATTGGCTGGTAAAGTAATAAAGTTTGAGCAAATGTTTTAGGGGCGAACAGGTCAAAGACATGTAATTTCAGAAAGTACCTGTAGTGGGTTTACAGTGTATGTGTCCTCAGTTCCCACGGGGTCGGAGTCTTGGCAAGTAGCACAAGTAATGAAAGGACAGAGAGAAAATTTAATTTGTGTGTTTTGTGCTGGAGTGACTGAGCTCTTATCTGTAAGTATCATACTATTCAATTCAGTAAGTATTCAGACCAAAGGTTATGAATATCTTTTCCACTCGTTTATGTACACAGTAACAAAGTACTCAACTAGCAATAGTTATCTTGCATGTACCTTTAAAATTTCTCTGTAAAAATATTTTGCCAGCAGTACTAAATCAAATGCTTTCAACTATTCTGTAGATGTTTTACTCAAGATGAAAAGGTATATTCAATGAAAGCTTTACTTGGTCAAGTAATAATTGAAGCATTTTTTTAATTTTTAATGGTAAAATGCCTCAAAATATTACATGGTGCACATTATGTATTTTGGTAAATACGATTTTATGTTCTTTCTTTCCTAAGTTCATTGGTCAACACAGAACTTTTCATATGTCAGAAATCTGCAAGATACCTATTTTTGTTATCAAATCAACCACTCCTCTTACTGTTCCTATTTATTTGCAATGAAATGCTTTAAGTTTCTCCTCTGCCAAACCTTTTTTATTCTTTGCACTGCATGAGTTGACAAGCTTAACCTAGGAGTAAACATAACACCTAGAGTCCTCTAGCTGATTGTGCAACGAGAGCAGAGGCTAAACTTAGGTCTTCATGAGGATCTGGAAATCCCACAATAGAATTTGAGAAAAAATATGCAGCAAGAATTCTGTATTTGTATTTGGTCTTAGGAGAATGTCAAAAAAGTGCAAACACATGATACAGGACCGTCTTTTAATCTTTGCATTAAAATCTTAGGACATGACATTTCCATTCTTTAAAGGGTATGCAAAATTCAAATCTTACTGCCAAAAAACTTGAAATCTAAATGACAGCTATAGGCAGAGCCAATCACGGGCAGAGTCCCTGCCTATGGATGAAGAAGTTAGATCTCTGCAGTATGCGTATGTTACACCACTAAACAAATGGCAGGAACATATGACTGAAGAATTTATTTGTGTTTCAGTAACCTTGAGATCAAAATACTCCACATGGGTTACAGTGACCAAAGGAAAGAACTACAGTTGTCTCTACAAGCAGCAAATTCATTGAATGGAATAGCCATGTGAGAACATCTATAGCAGTAAATCTCAGTCCCTGGCAGGTGCACTTACACTGGTATTTCAGTATTTTATTTCTGGTATTCAAAGCTTCTTGTCTACAATAACCTCTGTCACTGCTGCTCACTATTCGTTTGTGCATTCACTCTTCTACTGTAATATTTTACTGCAGAGTGTTAGAGAAAATAAAGCCTATATTTAGAGCAAAACTAACAAAACAGAATTAATAATAGTACAAGATCATGGTACTTTGTTTCTCCTGCCTGAAGTTTTATATGACTTACATTTTATTCTCTCTTTCTCCCTCCTTTTTCCTTTCAACTTTCTCACTTTTCTTGTTTTCTTTGAGGATTTTGCTGTGTCTTGTTAGAAGGATGTATATAGGTTGAGCTCAGTCACTGGGAAAGTTCGTATGTGGATTTAACTCACAAACCTTCCAGTTTGCCAGTTGTAAGGGAAAAGTAAGTACCAGGAAAACTGTCAGACTTGCAAATAAATTGGGTATGTCCCAAGCAGTACGGAAAGATGAGCACAAAAGGTTGTAAGGTTATCTAGACCAGGTGGTGAAGCTTGGAATAGAGAAAAAACTGGTGTCCTTTTCCCCGGTTGCAAACAGGGTTACTGCACTCTTAAATATTGTATGAAATCACTGAGCACTTTAAGGGGTGTTGGTGAACACCAAGGACGTTGAGAGCCAAGATATAAGGACATAGTCTGGGACTCCTTGACTATGCAGATTTGTTAGTTGTCCAGTTTGATGGATGGTGCAGAAAGTACTTGGACAGAGGGAATTGTTCTGCTTTCTTGCACCTGAGCCCAGAGGTGGCTTCTCCACAGGTTATTTGGCAGAGCGCTAAGACAGTATTTTGTCCCAAACCCACTCTCTCCTGATAAAGATAGAGAAAAATGCACCGTAAGATTTTAGAAATACGCAATTCCCAGTATTTCTTACTCTCATATACAAACAGAGAGCAGCTGGTGTTATAAGGCAATGCTACTCACAAAAGACTTAAGGGGAAAATGTAAAAGACATCCTTATTGAAAGCATCAGCTAAACAGCAGGCAAAAACACTGTAGATCACGCTGGGAGAAACCTGCATTGTGCATTGCTGTTAGCAGTTCTTAACTTGCAGTAAGCAGGATAAAATGCTGCAATTTATTTTGTTTGGAAGGAGTTTGTGCTGATGGATGGGAGGATGTTTGCCTCACAGAATCCCAACCCTCTTCAGTCATTTTGAAAATTACACTTTTGCATGTACTGATTTACATTCTGCACTCAGCTTTGGCCGCACATTTCAAGATTTCGGTGTACAGCTAGGATGCATTTTCAAAAAACAACAATAAACATCCAGAAATCTTTTGTAAATATCTGCAACATATTCCAAATGACATGAAGGCAAATTCAGAGTGTGAGACATTGAGACATGGGACCTTGAAAATTCCAGCAGAGAAGTTGACACTAAATTGCATGACATTCTTGCATGTCAAAGAAGGGAAAGAGTTAGGAGGATTGCAACACAGGAGGGGCTTGGTACAATCTATTGTCTTATGTTAATGCATTTCTTTTCAGACATATTACATACTTTATGAAGCAGTTTACTGTAATCAGTAATAAGCTTACTTTTTTTTTTCTTAAGCTGTTTTTTTTTTATTTTATTTTATTGTTCCAAATGAGGACTGAGGTTGCATTCACTTGTTGCTGTGCCAGTCTGGTGTTAACTCCACCGAAATAACTGAAGCTATTGTAAGTGAGTACAGACTGTAGGTTTGTGCATTTTGTAAAGCATCTGGAAACTTTAGTGGATCATAGCCAAAACTGTAACTCATTGTTACTGCTCTGATTATGTGATGATTTTATGACATATAATATCTCATTTTCTTAACAGCAGTCTTTCAAATGCAGACCTCTGGGAAATGATATAGTTCTGTCTCTAACTTTTGTTTGTTGTTAGCTTGAGTAAGGGTGTTATATTGAAGATATATACTTGTTAGACTTTGAATCATAAGCAGTTCAGGCATTCAAGTCAGCTTCCAAAACAGGACTCAGGGCATCATGACGCATCTCTCCTTAACTCAGAAAAAAAATCATGAAGAACCAAACCATTCATTTAGAGTCTGAAAGACTGAGATACGCCCCTTAATAATATAATTTTCCTAGGAACCTCAGAATTTCTGTTTGAAATGAACACATCAGAAAAGTGGAATAAAACAAGTTGAATTTTTTTTTAATAACTCTGTCTTCAGGAGCATAAAGAAGCTTAACAGATATTTGCTGCTTTGAATGCTTTCAGTCTTAACTCTAGATCTGAGACAGGATAATTTATTTGTATTTGATAGGTGTCTTTCGGTACTAGGTTTTTCATAAATACTCCACCAAATACCACATTTTAATTTCTGTGTATATCTAAATATTATATTAAACCAAACACGAACTAAAGCAAAATGGAGGTTCAGTGGAAGGCATAAAAGTCTTTTATGATCGCCTTTGCAAGTTCTACAATGAACTATGAATAATTCCTTTGGAAATTAGTTGATGCATGTAATAATTAAGCTTAGAAATACTGATCCGTTGTCTCTTCAGGCTTTTAGTTTTTCTACCCCTACTTCAGCTACTGAATATCCGAAAGTTTCTTTGGATATTCTGAAGGCTGGTTCAGCAGATTGGAAGTTGAGCAACATGTTGTTTTTTCATAAAATGAACCTACAGCCCCAAACTTGCTTCTGCTTCCTGCAGTCTTACCCCTTCCAAAAAAAAAAAAAAGAATAGCAGCCCCCATCTTCTTTGTCTTCTGCCTCTGACCCAGTGGTTTCTTATCTGCCCCATTCTGAATGAACTTCTTCAGTTCTCATTCTGCTCCAAGTTCTTCTCTCTATGTATCAAAATAGAGATATTTTTCTTCATAAAGCTCTTCATGAGAACTGTGACACCATCTTAAATAATTCTGGTAACTTCTGATGGCCTTATAGTTCATTCTGAATCATATTCCAGTGATCATCCTGAATGAAAATATGTAACTAGTCAGTTATCAGAGAAGCTTTCTATTATTGGTTTATGGAATTAAGCTCTCCACAGTCACAAATCAGTATAGTCATCCTAAGACAACAGTGTCTGTAAAATTCTGTAAACAGTTCTATGAAGGATGCTGAGTACATTTCAAGCCAGAATTCATCTCACATACATTAGTTTTTCTGTTATTCTTATGAACACAGCTTTTCTAACTTCCTTTACATGTGCACCCTATGGAACAGAGCAGGGAGTACTTCCACTGCATCTAGAATTTCACCTGTCTTTGAAGGCCTGAGTTGACCGCAACACTTCCATTTTGCTAAATACCACAAATAATACTTAGTGCCTGCCAGCTGGCAGTCAGACCTACAAGTGGATATAACCAATTAGCAGAGACCCTAGATCTAGTTGGGGATTGGACATGTTGTGTATGTATCCTATACATGACTGCAGCTAAGTTTCAACGTCTGGACCTTTGGCATTGCAACACAGGAGCATTGTCTGGCAAGTCTTGTCTGCACCTCGCTGCTCACCAAGCTAGATGCTGTGCCAAGTCTGCCTTAACGTGAAGCTAAATATAACACAAGATATATCCTTTTACTGTCATACAAATTAGTTCAGCAGCAGAGAGGTAGCAAATTTACTAATAGTTTTTCTGTTCTTATGCATTTTAATTCTTTAACATTTTTATTTATTAACATTTTTGTAAACCATTGCTCGGTTCCATCACATTTGAATAAAAAAATCATTTTCCTTCTCTATCATTACTCTGATATTTTGAAAGAGTTCATTAAAGTCCGAAGGATACCATATACTCCTTCATATCACATTTAATCAAAAACTTCACTCAGAAGAATTTGACTCTTAGACTTATTCGTGTAAAAGTAACTGGGATTAGTAAACAGTATCTTATATGAAGCCATATTTATAACATTTTTCATTGAAAGAAGCATAAATAATCTAGTTTTCTGTTATTGGATCTTTTGATTATATACCCTTTTTAGTTTCAAATTCTGAATTCACTCTTTTCAGAATCCTTCTTGTGCTTGAAAGAAAACCCATTCATGCCAGTGTCTCTTCTCTATTGCACTGTTTTTAATTAACTTTATAGTTACAGATCTGTAGAGAATTGCTTTTTCCCCTGTGAGTTAATTCCTTTCTGATAATGGTTACTTATACATCCATCTATGAAACCAAGGAAGGTCCTGTAAAGAAGAAATTATAAATGGAAAGCAGATACTTGGCAAAGAACGTTATTGCTCATTCCTTTCACCCATCATTGTTTCTTAGCATTTCATGAGTAATAGATTATGTGGCTTCTCCCAGTCTTTTTTAGCTATGTTGTGGAATGCCCTTCACTGGAAGACTTTAAGTGAGATTAGCAAAACTGCTGGTAAACTTGATCTTGCCTGAGTATAGAAGGGTGATGTAGATGACCTCATGGGTTTCTTTACTTGTGGGTTTCTAACCTGCTTTGCATGTCCATGATTCTCACAAATCGTACTATTGTTGTAAAAAGCTGTGCTGTGCTGCATCTAGCTTAGGCTAAACTAGAAATAAAATAGAATTGCTAATAATTTGCTCTATCAAGGGTTCACAAATCTGAGCTTAAGAACTTCTCTTTCCATTCAGTTTTAAAGCAGTGAAACACAAGAGAATTCTAATTTAGAGAATTCTTATTGCTAGAAACCTTGCTCATAAATGCTTTACTCTGTAAAGATACAGGTCAAGACAGTTTTAAAATGAGATGTTCCTTGCCAACTGAGCAATTTAGGAAGCAATTATTTGTAGCTAATATGGTTTGGGATGGATGCCATCATTAGAACAATGAGACTTTTCCCTTGTTTTTGTTCCAGTAAGCGTTCTGTTACAGAGCTGTGTAACTGTACATAAGAATATTAGGGAAATGAAGGCAGAATTTTGAAAAAGGAAGTCACTGAATTAAAGACAATCTCATGATACAGATTTTAACTCAATATGAATCTGGGCTTAAGAATAAAGGCTTCATTTATGATTGCTGAAAAATTATGAGGTTGTTGGAGGTCAACAGAGCCGTGGTTTTATGATCTACCTAAAAGTATAAAAACAAAGAAAGCAATTGCTTTAATCCATTGTTCAAAGCAAGCTATTATTTCTACCTAATTTAAATTAATGAATTTTGATGTAGTAGAAAACAAAGACATTTTCAGAGAACATATTTTACTTGCTAGCAGTGTGATTTCAAACTATATATTGCTGCTCTAATGCTTTTCAAGAAGTTCAGCTTAATCAATAATCAGTAAATTTTCCAGAAATCTTTTTCTATATCAGAGTCATAACACTAAATTGAAAAGATACATAAAAGCATTTTGTTTGAAATGCCCTTTTCTATCTGAAGATAATTGCTGTATACAAGTATGAGAAGCTATATTTCATCACACAAGGTAAAGTTATATTAGAACTTTTTTTTTACGTCATAGTCATAGGAAGCATTTAACACTTTCTGCATTTCTGGTCAATCGTGAACAGTGAAAGAAAAGCAGTAATATATTTCCTATTCAGATAAAATCTTTCCTCTGATATTGGTGGTCATTCCTGCTGAAAGGAAGATATATTTGCTGAATAAAATATATTTTAGCCACACAGCTCCCATTGTATCTCAGTTAGAGTCCTATGGAATGGCCAGTGTCCAAGGATACAAAAAGAGGTAAAACATCTGTTCCAAAATAAATATGGAAAACTACTTTAGGGGACATTTATTCTATTAGCATCAGCTGTGTCACATATGTTAAACTTATACTAAGCTCCAGTGTGCTGAACAAAGCCAGAGTATGTAAAGCTCTGTTCTTTGGAAACAACAGAGCAGAAATAGGACAGAAATGAAACAATAAAAGAGGAGCTGCAAAAAGAAGACCTGTGATCACATGCAAATACTGAAATGATGACTTTTTTCAATTTTAATCATCCTACGTTCCTCATCTCAAAAATGTGTATTAAGGCATAGGTACCAGAAGAGCTGAACCTCTCTTGGCAAGATGTTTCTGGGTTTATTAGAAGCAGCATCTGTCAGGTTATTTCTGAAAATAAAATTTGGACTGTGGATGCATGCACACTTCTGCATCATTAAGCAGGAGTATGTTAGGATGCCTTTTTTTCCTGTACTAACACTTTGTTACAGATTTTGCCTACACACACTCCACCCTGCCTTACTGATGCTTTACTCCAGTGAAGGAAGGTTGAAGGCTTCCTTATTTGTAATAAGTGAAAGATCAAATAGTCTCAATAATTGAGACTATGTTTGGTCTAGCCACCAAAGATGTTGATTTTTAGGATAAAAATTATTGTGTATTATATCTTAAGCCCAGATAAGACTTCAAAAATAAACATAGACATATGAAAATGTCAGCTTGGTCCTTCTGTGTGGGAAGATCCTGCTGACAAAAGCTGTAAAAGGACAAAATAGCAGTGGACTTTATTATGCAACTTTGGTGTTTGATCCAGATAGGTGAAATTGCGATCTCCTTAGCCAAGAGACATTTTCAGAGACCTCTTCCAGACACAAACCCAGAAAAGCAGAGTCAATACATCACCCACACCTCCTGTAATAATTCTTTCTATCAGGGCTTAGGCTGGGAAAGAAACTCTTTATTCCCTGTTTTGTAGTTTGACAGAGTTTGAATGCCTGACAGGCCAAATTAAGGTGACACATTATAGACCAGGCTCTGCCTGAAAGGTTCATTAATAAAGACAGAGACATCTACTTGAAAGAACAGTGTTTCAGAATATAAAAATGAAGCATTATAATTGTTTTGTTCTACTTCAGTAATTCTGAGTTTTGTGGCTGTTTACAGTGAACAGCAGATGAAAACTGAGTCATGGATTAAAGATATACCACACTCGATAGGAATTTGATTATTTCTTTTCTGATTTATAATAAATTAAATTAATAATCATCAGCTTTAGACACGAGACCAGAAAAATCTGCAAATCCACCAAAGAAGAAATGTGAAAGAGTATCATGTCTTCAGATTACATTTCGTTATTCCCTTTGAAAGCAAGATATTGGAATTAGTACAGTTTTCAGTTTAGCCTCAAAGCTCTGCTTTTCATTATTGTGGCTTATTGCCCACTATTAACTATTTCCAAAGCCCATTCAAAGCCCATATGTTCTTCGACTGCTTCTGCTACAGATTGTGAAATTGCTGTTTATTGTGGCCCATTAATTTTTATATTTGCTTTGCTGTAGAAAAAATAGTAACAGTATCTTCTGCTGCATACTCTTTTGACAGTGGGAAAGATGAGGATAGTGGTATGGATACCCTCTGTGTTTTGTAGCAGGCTTAAAAGAAATTTGTTTGATGACGAGTTGCCAGAGAGCTGACATGGTACGTGAAGAGCTACTCTGTGCATTTCTAAAGGGTGCTGTGGTAATTGACAGCTGATGTTGATCCTCTGTACCAAATATTTTGCTTGGTCCCCAGTCCCTGTAAAAATGATTATATAGTGATTGGATGGAAGAGAACGCTTTCTGTGAACTGAGTAGTTTTCTCAATCTGTATGCTGTGGATGGGATCCATCTTACCCAACTTCTGTTTTTAACAATGTAGAGCTCTGCAGCTGAGCTTGTTCCTTTCAATGCCTTTATAATCTCCTGGGAAAAATTGGTAGTTTTAAGGCACAGTTCAGCTGATCTGTTTTGAATACCTATTTTAGTTGTCTGAGTGGCTTAGCTATAAAGATGTAGTGTCTGTGTTTCATCTGTTAGTGTCTGATCAGGTGAAACTTATTCTGTGTAACTTGCAACCTGAGCAATCCTGATAAAATGTGTGTGACAACTAACACATGCAAAGGTACATGAGTCTCCTGTTCACAAGAGCTAGGGAATGTGGTGCAAAACCTTTCAGCAGGATGTTGATTGTATCTACTAGCACATGAGATACCTGTAGTTCAAACTTGATGCCATGTTGTGTCTACTGAACATGTGTATAATGTTCAGAAGCTAAATACTTGTGGGGTGATGGATATTCTGTGTGTACATATTGCAGCAGAATGAAAGCATATGTTCCTAAATGATTTGACCTGTGTCAGATTTGACTTTTCACCCACTGAAAATTCCTAAAACTCTTACCAATACAGGGCCATACCTTACCTCTAGGTAATGTGATTTTTGCATAAAGGTTTGTTTTGGAAAAGGAAGTGAAAGAAGATAAAACGTGGGAAAAAAGTAGATTAGTGACGAAGGAAAACCACTTTCCCATAATAATTTTGTTTGAAAGTATAAATTTGTGGCATTTTTTCACTTGTTATTTATATACCTTGAGGCTTTATGCTTCATCCAGGGTTTTATCCTCTATTAAGAATGCAGTTTATAATGTAAATAAACAATAAAGAAATAAAACTACTAGTGATAAGACTGAAGGCTCTGTCTTTAATCTTTATGAAACACAAATTCAAAATGTTCACCCCTCACCTTATAAAGTTAGAAAACTTTGCTCCAGTCACATACTTTTGTGATTGTTTCCTAGCTTTAGGTGTGAAACACATTATAACTTGTTCAAAGCTACTGAAAATACAAAAGCTGATCTGTAAATATTATTATTTGCTTTCATTATTTAGTAATAGAATAAGGTGAACAGCACAGCAAATTAAAATACAGTATAGAAGGTCAAAAATGTACGTTTTTACTTCTCATTCTTTTAAGTTCTCAAGTCCCAGCCTGCCAGTCTGGGCTCTTTCAAATGTGTTCCTTAACCTGTAAATGCCAAGCTTGAAAGTAGGCAAGGACCATCTAGAAAAGTCTTATTCCTGGAAAGAAGAAAGAGATAGTGTCTAGGTCTTAGGAGTAGACGTCTGTCAAGATGGAAAGAGGTCATCATACACTTAATTTTGGTTGTAGCTTTGACCGTCTTACTTGCTAAGGAAGTGCTGAATTTTAAGAAGTTTGGAAACTGAATTTGTAGTAATAGGGACCTGGATTATTTCCATTCTTTTTGATAGGAGCATTGACTTTTCATTAATTCTTCATGGCAGCATCTGCGTTAGGGGGGTACTTACAGTAAGTTTCCTCTGTGGCAAATGGGCACTATTCTGGTTCCTCCAGAAAGCTATTAACTTTGGCATGATCCAAATCAACTTCTAAGTAGGAGTTAAAATACTAGTAACATCAAATAGAGGAATCATCAAAATTGCAATCACTCAAATAAAACTTCATGAAAAGTATAGTTAGTGCAACTGGTTAAATTAGGAATTCTATTTACGTCTCGATGGTGAAAAGATTTTATCGGTTGGCTTTTTTTTATTCTATGAAACAGTTGCTTAAAGTGGAGCAGAATCCCCATGCCGGATGAATCCCTACTTTAGAATTAGTCTCTGCTTATCACACTGGAGATATTTTACTTAAACCACTAGCTGAACAACTCCCATCAGTCAAGTATATAAAGGATTTGAACTGACACCTCCTACATCTCAGCACTATGCATTAGCCTCTTAAGATTACAGAGAGTTTTTAGCTATGTTTTCCATTGGACTTAATCTGTCATATAAATTCTCAGAATATTTACTACTCAGCCTCTGCTGACAAAATTAAAGGAGTATCTACTTCTAACTTGAATCTCAGCACTGTCAGGTCTTAGGTTGTGTGTATGCAAAGCTACAGCATAAAAAGCACATTTGGCCTGCAGCACTTGCCTTCTAAGGAGAGGCTGAGGGAGATGGTCTTTTTTAATTCACGGAGCAGAAGGTTTCAGGAACAGTTCCTGTCTAAGAGGACATTACCAAGAAGAGGAAGCCAGGCTCTTCGTGAAAAAGGTGCACAGCAGAGCAAAAGCCAATGGTCATGAATTGAAACAGGACTATTTCTGGACAGGAACATATAAGGGAGAATTTCTCACTTTGAGGACAGTCAAGGGATGCAGACTGCAGAGGGGGGTTGTGCACACTCCACCCTTAGAGTTTTTAAAGACCAGAATACGTAAAGCAGCCTGAGCAACATGATCTGATCTCATAGCTGAGTCTGCATGGAGTGAGATGTTAGAGACCTGAGATTCTTCCCAACTGGAATGATTTTGTGACTGTGAACTGTATGGAAGGAGATGCACATTTCCAAGAGGTATAAAGCAAATCAGATGTGCTCTTTGACTGTGGCAAATCATTATGATGTGAAAGATTCAAAGCTATAAACGTTAGTTTGTATTAGTGATTACAAGTGCCTTTTCATTTTGAAATTCTATCATTTGACATTTGAAATAACTACTATACTTTACAAAATATGAAGAGTGTTACAACTGTAACGTATAAAACACAGATGAACATACCACAGCCTCAAGGTAAACCATTTCTTGCTTTATAAGCCATAAATACTCATGGGAGTATTACAATGTTCCAGAACGCTACACTGTGCAAACAGATCTCTGCTTTTAGTTGACAGATGTGGAGCAAAAACATGTGGTCAGACAACCCTTAAACACTGCACATGTGGACATTGCAAACAGCAAGTTATTGCAGATTAAAATCACTATAAAGTTATGATCAACATGCTTGCACTCCATTTGTCATTTTTCTGACAGTATATCATAACAACATTGTATTTTTTCAATACCATTACTGTCTTTGTGAGGAAAACTTCAGATAAGGAGCTTGTGTTTCAGAAAAGAAGGACAAGCAGGTCTAAAGAGTTACTCTGTTGGAAAAAAAAAAGCTTATCTACGTGAGCTGTATCTGATAGGGTACAAAAATAAGTATTCGGGGAACTTACACCTTAACTTCTGGCATTTGAGGTTAATTCACTATTAAGCATCGTGAAAGGATAGAGAATACTTTTGGAACTTGCTATATTTGACATGGAGGGGTACTTGTTAGCCTTGTGGACCTTTGAGATAATTGGACTCAGCAGCTGCCACTGACGTTAATCAGAAGACAGGAAAAAATATCTTGGGAAATATCCAACTTCTTGTAAAAACTGGTTATGAACAGCAGACTGCTAGTGGACCACCAGCACTCATAAATAATGATAGCACCTCTTTTCTTTGGCTTTTACTCAGAACTAATTTCACAGCTTCAGTCAGTTACTGCAGGGTGAGAAAGGCAAAAGAGGACTGAGACAACTTTATAGCTTTATAAGAATGCCTTACAACACATCCAAGGCTCATTTACATGAAGCGTAGCTTTTGCACTCTGATACATGAAGGGATTTGTGCTGTTTTACCAGGAGAAAACCTTCCTAAGCCATTGAACTTGGCAATATGAAGGTTATTTGAAGCCTCTGTGTGTCTGGGTTTTCACAGCTGAATTGAGGTTATTTTTTTGAACTTGCCTGTCTTTTCACTCCCCAATGTGCTAGATGCTGCAGTTTAGCAGAAGAAGGAGGTTATTTAATCACCATAATCTCTGTGTGGTGGTCTATTAAGATCAGCCTTTGTATGGATATTTTGAAATGCAAGATGTTAAGCTAGATTGTATCTATTACTTTTTAGTTCACTGTATATGAAAATAGTAATGCAGTGCTTTCAGACTAGCAGCCAATCTTCAGTTGTTTCCTTCTATGCTATTCTTTCAGCATGATAGAAGGCAATAGAGGCATTTCAAAGTATTTGCAATTTTTTTTAGCAGTTACAAACAGTTATTTAAGCATTTTTATTCAGTTGTAACATGGTGCATCTGGACGGCCTTGTGCCCTAAGAAAAAAATTACTGTTCATTTAATCCATATCGTTCACTTTTCCCTTTCCTCTTTCTGACTTTTCCTCAAGCTTTCTTACTGTCTTTATCATGTTGGTAATATGAAAAATAACTGAAAAGAAGTAAGAAGTTATCAAACATGGATACTTTTCTAGAAGCATCCTCCTCTGATTCAGCCATGCAGAACTGCCATTTTTATGAGAGAAATGGATATTAGCAGCCGAAGGGTAAAGATCGCTGTGGTAGAATCAGCACAGCAAGATAACTCCACATCTGTATATTTTTATTTAAAAAAAACACTGTAAAGTTTATACAATCTTTACTGCTGTCAAATGATAAAAAGGCTATAGAAAGAATGTGAAAGGAGGAAATGATGCAAGATGACAACATCCTTGCACTGATGCTTAATTTAACCTTTGTCTAATTACTACCATGTATCTAGTATTGATTACTTTATGCAATATGTTTTGGTATCTAATGCATGATATATCATAATACACTGTAATTTAATATTTGCTGGAATAGATCCCTTCCATTATCTCAGTCCTTTTGTCTGTAGTACATCTCCTAAATCTCATTCAAACTGGAAATATTTTAGTTTCTTCTAACAACCAAGCCTTCTGCAAGGCTAGGGTCTCAGTGTTCGCAGTAGGTTCTGGCAGCCCTTTGCCACATGGAAGAGAGCTTGTGCTACAGAGAATTTGGGCTGTCTGTTTGGTTCAAGATTTGCAGAGGTTTTGCTGAGTTCCTACAGGACAAACACTCTGAGTAAAATTCTGTTGCAAGATATCCAGTATCTTACTGAGGAGGAGTAGGAAGATGAAAATTCACTGCTTAATGACTAGGAGTATGGGCAAGCCGAGAGCCAGCCCACCACCTAGACTGTTCATCTGTCTAGGCAAAAATATTGAAACAATAAGATAATATTCAATCCATGGTTCAGGGCTGCTCAGGGAGCATTGCCTGTAATCAGTTAATCCTATCAGTCAGAAAAACAATGTGAGTTATAATGTGGGAGGGTTTGCTGCACAATACATATGTATCCATGCCTGCTTTTTTGAAGGCAAAACTTGTCCCACATCTCCAGAAACCTGAATTTACAGCAATTCATTTTATTAGTGGGCACAAGAAAGTTGAACACAAAACACCTCATAGGCTGACTGAAAATACACACAAAAGGCGGGGGAGTCCTACAGAGTTCTTTCTTTGAAGTGCTGAATCTTGGTGAGTATAGGTTGGATCACCACCTGGGCCTGGAACACTGCCCAGATCCAAGCATAGCCTCTGACCTTGCAAGAAAAACAGTAGTTAACGTGTTTCTGGCATTTCAAGGGAAACAACCTGAGTCATTTTGATTCAGTTATGTTTGTAGTGTTGCACTGGCTGCATCATCTGTCTCATTGCTCCCTAGACCTGAAGTGAATCACAGAAATCTTCCAGACATCTGTCTATAACGGAGAATAAATTGCTGTATAAAACTATTTGTGTAGGTCAGGGGTACTTAGGTGATTAAGGCAGTTATGAACTGCCTTAATACATTGTTGATGGAGTCTACATTTTATTTTTAAGTTTTTTTTCTATGTCTGCTGTGCTTCATCTCTGTGCTAATGTGATCTCAGTATTGACCAGAGCAAGGCTTCAACTCAGCATCACTTATCCTGCCTTGTGTAGTAGAATAAACATTGCCACTAAGCGCATTATTCAGTTTTCAGAAGCAATTAGTTGGGTTTTGTGCAGAGGGCCTTGTTCAGCTAGTGGCTGCTTGATTACTTTAGCTGAATGAAAAGTACCTGCGGTAGTAAATTACTGCGAGCAGGCTGTTGGAGAAAGCAGGGCGAATTCTAGCTTCAATCTGCTCCTTTGGCCCTAACTGCATGCAATCTGTTTCTGTCCATGTGTGAAAGCTTCCTGCATGCAGACTGCTGTTCAGTAAGCCATCAATCTGTAAGGAGACTCCATTTTCAGTCTGCTACACACCAGAAGGCAAACCCTTAATCAGTATCTTTTGAAAAAGATCGTGCTTTATAAAAATCCATGAAATTCACTTCTGTGATTATAGCAGAAAGTGGGCTGCAAGGTCATTAGAGTCAATTTTGACCTCATTATAGTTTAGGAAATAAATTACTACGTGGCCAGATTTGCAGGTATTCTAGGGAAACAAATTTATCTGTCTTACTCCTGTCTCCCACCTGTGTATACTGAGTATCTGGGGCTATGTAAAATTCAGTGCTGGACATAACTATTAGACAGCAAGGAGAATATTACAACTCAAAGGTTCTTTTGAATAAAATATGTATTGATTTTCAAAGGCAAATCAGTCCTTCGTTACTTCTTTCTTTTCATGGTAAGCCACAGTGTGGTAAAAGGGAGGTGTAAATGATAACCAGATACTGTCTATAATACATTTATCTTTTCTGGTTTGATGCATTCATCATTGTGTGCATTGTCCAAGAAACTTTAATCTTTAATGATGTTGACTGATTTCCTTTTACGTGTTTTATTTTTACTGAAGCTTTCAACTGAAGAGGAAGAAAGGGGAAAAAAGACCAACCAAAACCACCATTTCCTGTGTGACCTACTCTAAGTTCCTGCACTGCCAGGATTCTGTGATTCTGTGATTTCTTAAATCTTCACTCACCCTCTTTCATATATACAGAGTAAAAGTCATAATCTTCCCTTCTACACTACCATAGGCTTACACAGCACCTTTTGAGTATAAGTAGCTTCAATTTGAACTATGGACAGTGTGAAAGGGAGACATATCCATGCATTGTCCATCTGTACCGCAATTTGCACAGACTTTCTCTAGTGTCATTTATGCGTTCTTAATTTTGGCCCTCACATTTCTTTGTGTGTGCAGCAAGGCTCTAAACTTTACATCAGTAATAGATTTTTGATAAAATATTTCCTGGTTACAGTTAGAAAGACTTGTGTAAATGCTCGCTTTCTAAAAATATACCCCCTCATGATTTTTGAACTTGTCTCTTGATTCATTTAAACAAACAGTCAAATGTCTTATTAAGAGAAGGGTCTGATGTTTGGCCAGAAAAGCCTCAGAGATGTACCCTTTATCAGAAACAGGCCCTTCATCAAAGGCCACTTTAAAAAGAGAGCCAAATACAGAAGATTCAGTGCACTGCTTGCAGGGCTGCCAGCCACTATGACCTGCCTCCTGCTGAGCTGCTGGGAAAGCACAAAGTGTGAAGGATAATCCCTGCCCAGAATGGGGGCACTGCAACCAGCAAACATCTATTTCACATGCCTCTTTTCTTTTTGACACCTTTCAGGTGAGGAACACTAGTCGCTGAGGCAGTCTTCCACAAAATGAACGTCTCCAGGCTCAGGTCTTGCCCTACGGCACACCCCTGTGTCCCTCTGATTATCTATACCTGGGTGGTATTTTTCATTGCAGACCGAGTGTTGAGCAGACAGACTATTTTTACCACTCTTGTATTGATTTTTGAAGAGGAGAATGTTCAGCTCTTGGGAATTGACTCGAATGAGTCAGATGTTCCACACAACTGCTCTCAGGATCTGATCCTGTGTGTTCCCTGGGACAGCATTAAAGACAGCCAACATCAAAGCGCGTGGCTGCACGAAGCTGGCTGTATGCTCGGGCTCTTCAAACGTGCATCAGTGGAGACTGTAAATGTGCAAAGGGAAATACCTCCTGTTGTCCACCAGATACAAGTGTGCTTTCCATTAGAGTGAAGCCTCCACACATATGTAGGCTCTGTCTTTACATGAAAGGCAGGAACTTGCTGGGGGTTTTGGCATTGTCTGGGAAAACAGCTTCAGAAGTCTTCCTCTTGGTGTTTTTGAGACTGTGTTAGTGGCTTCCTCACTCTTCCCCAGGCTCTGATGTGTATTCCAAAACCTAGCATGCCATGGAGAACAATTTCTGTATAAAACAGTCTGTGTGCTAATTCTCTAAACAAAAAAGCATTTTACTTCACCCTGCAGTCACATAACATAAACAAAGTAATAAACTTTTTCTGGCTTTTTAAATAATATCTCCATGTATTTATTATTGACTGAGGTTTGTTTTTGCCTTTTTCCCAAGGTAGCAAAGCTCTTGAAATCTTGCTATCTGTCCATCCATGTCTCACTAATATCTTTTCAATCTATTGGACCAATTTAAGGTCAATTCCGACTAAGCAAGTGAATCTCAGCACTTCATGTATGGTGTGAGTTTTTTTAATGAGAAAAAAATAAGAAGCAAAATCAGTGCTCCTATTGAACTGGACCTGCAAAATTTAGTTCTTTTACATCCTACTTGGCAGATACCAGCTTGCTATTCATTATGAATGTTTTGATGAAAAAAAAAAATAGTATTACATTCCTTTTCTCATATTCAGGGAATCTGCAGGAGAATCCAGGGCAATTAGCTGTTGAGAGAGAGTTTTAAACATCCTGAGGCCTAGGGAAACACACCATGTCCAAGCCACGTAACTAGGCCTCATGCATTGTATAGGGAGCATTAGTGAGGTAAAACTTGTAGAGAAAGGGTTAATATTTTTTCTCAGTAGAACATCTGATGTAACTAGGGGAAGAGAGCACACACACACAAAAAAAAAGTGTCTGAGTACAATGTTTTTCAAAATCTGAAACAGAAGAGTTCAGCTTGTAAAAATAATATTCTACATGAGCCAGCACAGTGATTAGGGATTCAGAAATATTGTGCTGCAGAAAATTGTATGGAAAAGAATGTATCTTATGTGTAATTTTCTCTAGGAGTTACACATCCAGACTTGGGTTACAGGAGAGCCTGTCCTCCACTTAGAATTGCTACATGCATTCTCAGGGAGTTAAGTACCTACTTCAGTCGGTTCTTTCTCACATAACATTTAACAGGGAGGCTGGTGGTGCTCCCTCCATCCAATTTCACCCTACATTCTTTACACACAGCTAGGCAGAGCAGTCTCAAGGCTCTTTACAAGTTGGTATTTAATTGTATGGACAAAGCAAATGCAAACAGCTTCCTTGGGAGACACAGAGACAGAACTGCCCAGAATAGCCTATAGCCCACTGACTGGATGGAAGACGTTGAGAGTTTTAACTGAAAACTCGGCTTTAAATCAGTTAAAAGAGACTTTAAACTGTGTTTTCTGTATCACAGGGAAATATTCTAACAGAGAAATACCAGTTAATGCTTCGTGCACTGCACACCCCCCGTGGCATGTCCTGAGAACATCTATCAGATCAAGCACTGTTGGCAAAAGGATTTTTGAAATCAGTTAGGGCTCAAGGGGCAGACTAACATAGCTCTGCTGAACTATGGGTGGTATTGCCTATGCCCGCTAGAAGAAACTTAGGCACTTAGGAGGATGGTGGCAACTGAATGAGGGTTGAGATAATACATTACAGGTATGAGTATTGTTAGATGGAGTTCCAAGTCATCAGCCCAAACTGATAGAGAAAATAAGAGACTTAGTTGTGAACTGGACCCAAATATCTTAAATCTCTGCTTGGAATCTTAGCCTCAATATTTCCCAAACCCTAAATAAGGTTAACAGATGTTCATGCAAGTTCTACAGGATTTTGTCATAAAAGTGAGAAGGAAGTACTTTTGGTATGGTACACTCTGAAACACTGAGTTCATATCTGGATACCCTGAGCAGGGGAGGGTAGATAAGAATGGTCCCTAAAAATAGCCACAGCTGTAAGATTTCCCAGATAATATAGTACATTTTTTACTTAATTACCAGGGAAAACAGTCAGGGCCACATTGACACTTTATTGAGAAAGAATCATAAATACCTAATAATTCCTTTGATTAGCACATAAAATATTTAATTCATGCACTGTTAAAGCACATATTTTTTTCAAGCTCTTCCCCATTTTCAGATAATGGATATTGCAAAATTCAAGTCAATCCACATTCAGAGCTTGCACTGGGAAAAGATAGGAGCAAAGAGGAGGATTCAGCAGGAATCCAAAACTGACGCAGCTCTTAAAGCCTACATGTCAACATTCCCATCTCAAATTTTAAACTAAAAAACCATGAGAACCTAAAATAGAAAGATGCCTCTTTTTATCTGCTATTCCTTGTTCCTGTTTTATCTTAATTTTGAGGGAGGAAGAAACACGAAATTCTTTTCATTCCTTTTCTTTCTTGCTTTGTTTTTTAAGTTTATAAAGCACACAAGCTGGAAATGATCACTGTTCTTGCTTGGGAAAGATTTCATCAGTTGCATTGGGAAAAGATGTTTGCTAAGAAAGCAGCTGAAAAATCCATGCAGTTGTTAGCTTCAAATACTGAAAAAAAATTCTATAATTATCTTTAGGTACAGTTTGAAATGTTTTCCAAAACTTATGTTCACAATATTTTATTCCTAATGGAGCTGGATTTCACATTCAGTCATCTTACTTCAACTAATTCTGCTGTTCAGAATGATAATTCAGATGTCTCTGCTAGATTAAGAGTCATGCTTTTTAGACCTCATGTATATTTTTGTTCTATGGTTCACAAATGCAGAACTTTGAACTATTGACTGTGAGCAGGAAGGTAGATAGAGAGTCTAACTGACATTATGTGCAGTATTAAATGTGCTGTAAAATGGAATTGAATCAAAATCCTTCACAGACTGAATTCTTTTATATTCTCCACAAACAACATTTTTTAAAATAGTGGTATAAAACCTGCAGCATTTTCTCTTTAAAGGCTTATTTCTCTAAAGAGCTTCTTAGCTTTCTGTGAGATTAACATTCTCAGTGCAGAGGAAGCCACTTTGCATCTGCTCCAGTGTCAAGATGAAAGTTATTTGTCTGTATAATCTGTATATGCTTTGAGGAAGTTGTCTTTGTAGAGAGGCACCTACTGGAATTTTCAAAAGCTCTTTAGCAGATAGTAAAGATATTGTGTAGATATGACACCTTTCCATCATTGGTTAAAGGATGTGACATTACTCCCCAAAATATGTTCTGAGCAGAAGCTTGTGACTGAGAGAGAAAAATCCTGCAAATCTTCAGACAAAACAATAAGAATCATAACAACAATGGCACTAATAAGACCTTGAAAACTATTTAGATTGATGACTGCACTTTGTCTACATTTCAAACTGTTCTCTGATGTCCTCACCATGCCTTGACAATATGGCCAGTATCTCAGCTTTTCATATCATTCCCAGTCTCCTACTGATATCTGTGCACTGCATGCTCCAAGCCTGTGAGTGCCCAGACTCCTTTTCTAAAGTGTTTTTATGGCCTCTACCAGATCCATGTGGAACTGAGCATCTCATAATCTTTTAATGTGTGGGGTTTTTTTTGTGACCGTGCCTTTGGGATCCTTGGGGAATTATTATCCCATTTTTGCAGATGGAACATATTAGGTTCCTTACAAAACACAGTGGTGGCAGTTTCTGTCCTTTAAAACATAGCTGCAACACACTGACACTTTACTCTATGAGTTCAACCTGTTAATCCTATACTCTCTGTTTAATGGATTTGCTTGTCGTTTGAAGTAGGCAATGTCTTCATCTGTGTCTTACACAGAGCTCATTGAATACTAATAGTCATTGTTTCTGAGCCAGAAGCAGTAGTGAGCTGAAATTTCTTAGGAGACTGCCTCTCTCCTTGTGAGAGCTTTCCAGACCTGTTTTATACACCCAGGACATTCAGTTCAATCTAGTTAGTTCGGGTGTTGAACTGAACCAACCTGAACCACTGAATCTTTGGAGGTTCATCTATCACCGGATAATGCATCTGGACAGACTGAGTTTCTTGAATAGAAGTCAATATGCCAAATGTTCTGTCATTTATTACTGCCATATTAATAAAGTTGATAGAGTGGAACTAATCCATCTGCTCACAATTCATTCCCTAGCAATAAGATACAATTTCACCAGTTTCATGAGCTCACTCTTTGACTAATTTTATTAGAATTCCTTCCACAGCATCATTTTTAATCACTTTTCATCCAGTTTTAGTTATGTGTAAAATAGTGGAAAAAAAGATGGACTAAAGAGACATGGAAGAATTTCACGAGAAATTTGGGTCAGCTTAAATAGAACCAGATCAAATAAAGTAAACTCAGTGAGCCTACAAAGGCCAACAGAAAAAAGCGTTTAAAATCCCCTCTTTCACAGGAAGCCTTGTTCTATCATCTCTAAGATGTAAACAGTCAAAAGAAATAAGGCAGCCCTGGCAGCATCTTAAGATGTGTCAGGGATGAGATGCCTTAGGGGAGGTGGCTGGTGGCTGAAGGACTGCAGTCAGACCTCCACGGATGGAGAGGTCTCCTCCCTTCTTTACCAAGAACTAGTAAATGAGGTTTATCTTATCCACTAGTGCCCAGGCACATGTGGGCTCTGGATATTAAAAAGATGCAGGATTTTGGCTACATATTAGTTTTATGCAATTCTAAAATGAATTCCTATGAGCTTAGTTGTGTTTCTCTTATTGTTTAGATTAAAACATTCTGATACGTTGATCCTTTATTAGTCTGTCAGGATTAGTCTTCAGTGATTTGGGCTGGGTGAAATTTCGGACATAAGTCACTAAGCAGAAATTACCTGGCTTTTGAAGTGTTGAACCCACCATTCCCATTGATCACTGGGGACTTTTACTGAGAAAGCTTTATGTATATACATACATATATACACATATAATTGAATACAGTATAGTTATTGAAAGCTGAGCTAAGCAAACAGAATTCTTATTAAATCAGGCACCTAGACTACAAATAAATGAAATAACATAAGTATTAATAGCTCCAAATTAATAATATTAGAAAACTGTAAAGTAGCAGGCTCAACCATTTATGTGATCTCTTAAAGACTAAAACTTTATGAAGAATCAAGTTCACTGTATTGTGGTCTGAACAGAAACAATTCTCATTTTATACAGCAGATGGACTCCAAAAGTGTTCACTCTAAAGTATCAACTGATGTTGACTGAAAACTATCTAGATGTACAGAGGAAAGCTTTATTCCTCTTTTATTTGCCAGTGTCCAGAAAATCTTCTGTAAAGATAAAAGAAAGTTTACTAGTAAAATGACAAACCAGTCTTATAAAGAGTTGATTGTAACTGTGCAATGAAGTAAGTAATGCAGGGGAATTTTTCTTTTGATTCTAGTCCAGGCATTTCAAGAGCCTTTTTATGTCTGCCTTCTAAAAAGGAAGGGAGAACAGACACAGAGCAAGAGCTATCATTTAAGTTTACATGTCTGACTCTCATCTTTGCCTTGAGTGATCTTTTGTAAATATACTTAAGATCACAAGATGTTTCATCTCTGAGCAAGGCAAGAAGTATGTCATATCACTGCAGCACCTGAAGAAAACTTTAAAAAATCTGCAGGCAGTTAGAAAAGCCCTTAATGTGCCATACATTGAAGGAGCTGTGGTAAATCTGTAGATGCCACAAATTCATTTTGCGCATTATGTTAAATATGTCAATGATGATAAAGGATTGGTCTCCCACAAAAGTAAAGATGAAACAAATAAAGCTTGTTCAGTGATTCATAATCTCTCATGACCCCGTAGTTTTAGATGTGAATTACATATTAAACACAAGCAGAGTCCTTTAAAATTTATGGTTTGCATACTTTGAAAGCACAACAAAGTCGAAGGGGATCAATCACGTAGTTTGACCTGTATGTAGATTGCGATTGGTAATAAACTAGCCACAGAAAACTGTTGTTAATGATATTGTCCAAGGAATGCAATTAAAATCAATTTTTGTTTGTTTAAACATCATACCTTGGGCAGAGGTATGAACAAGAAAATCCCTGTTAGTTTATGGCACTACGTTGAGAGCAATGGCAACACATTCAGGAATTTCAGGCTTTCTTGTGAAGTCCTATGCAAATCGATTTACTGCAAGGTAGGAGCTTTCTGATGTTAATGTCAGTTCATGTAATACTGTCAAATAGCTGTACAGTGTGTCCAGACCCAGAGGCTCCAAGACAACATCACAGTTTAACGCTAGGAGATACCGCGCCATTTGTTTTGTCATAATAGCTTTCCCTAGTTATAGAGCATTAAGCAGAGGACAGAACAACTGCACAAAAGAACCCACACATATCTACCATTTCTCTGACTTTTTGTGCACAAAAATGACCTTAACCCTTTGAAGTCAGTGGGAAGGGCTTTTTCACTTCTTTTTTTCCCACCATGGAATTTAGTGAGATCAGAATATTTGTAAGACAACAATTTCACCTTGTTTTTTTGTGACTGCATAATCAAGACCCACCACTATTTACTAAACTCCAGGAGGGATTCATATCTCCATCTCCATCTATATCAGTGGCACATATCCTACTAACTCTTGAGTTTCACTTTGTTAATATTAGGACATAATGTCATTTGGTCATTAGTCCAATTTAAGCATAGCATCGTAGATGTAGCATAATTCATGGAAACAGTGAATGATAATACATGGCAGTTGGCAAATTAATTTTAATGTAATTTTAGAAAATAAAAATAGAAATCAGCATACTTCACTGAAGAAAAGACCAATGAAATTATTTTTTTTTTGACAAATTATATTTTATTATTCTTTTTGATTTCAAGAGTACTCCTTGAAATTAATACACTCCAGTAAAAGTGTGTTTCTATTTGTGTGGTTTGTTTGTTCATTTATTAGTAGTACTAATCATATACAATTCTTTTTTAAAAAAAATGAATTTTGAATTCTTGAACATTACCACAACAAATATCCCACTTATCCATAAAAGGCCACACCTGCATTTTTCATACAGTATTTAAAAATAAAATCAAATTAAGCAATGATTTTCATGGTTATATTTTTGTAATATTTTCTCCATCATAAAATGATCTTGTCTTATACTTAAAGTCCTATTTTCATAGATTTTCAACGTTGGTGAAAAAAATTCTCATTGTGCTCTGGTGAGTTTATCACAATACAGAAATGAGAGCAAGACAATGAAATATGAGATAGTAGACACTATTTCTTAAGCTAACACTGACTCCAGAATGCTCCTATCTTCTGATGAAACACCTGGCCATAGCACCAGTTTGGAGGGTGACTAATTTTACAAAGTGATTTGAAGAGAGATTCACCTGAAGTAATGTAGATACATGCCTCTGAAAGATTTTAAACTCTTTCTGCAGTTGAGGGAGAAGCTTTTTTAGATTGTGATTCATTTTGTCCTGAAGTGCTCATCTAAAACAGATGAAAAATATGTCCTAGGACAGCTATTTCTCTGCAGAAATGATAAAACTAGAATGAGCAACTCCTTCAGCCATATATACTGTAGATGTCTAAAATTACCAAAAGAATTGCCTTATGTCACAAATGCTGTGATGTCATTTATACCAATTATAACTGTGATGCACAAAGTTGATATATCCCATTACGGCAAAGGTAAGAACCCACATGTGCTCAACCTTATGGTCAGGAATCACAATTTATCTGGATATTTCATCTGAAATTTTTAGCAGCTGGTGGCACCTCTGGCTTTCCATATAGAAAAATGTTCAAGATTTCTAAAAGCCAATAACACTTTTCACTTACAATTTTAAGAAAGTTAATTTCAAATTGATTGATTGGTATTCTGGAATGCTACTGCCAATATTTTAGGCATCTGACATTAAAAGATGCTCATAAACATTTCAGCTAATGCCTATAAAATTTATCGGAAGTTATCAAAATCATCTTTGCATTAGTGGTCTCTAGTTCTTTACTGCATTCTGTTGGTTTAATAACCAGTCCATATTTCTGTATCCAAGCATAAACACAGATAAAATATTTCTGTTTTAATTGTGGGTCTTAGTGAATACTTCTTTAACTACCACATGGAAAAAGGTCAGATTCTTTTCTGTGAAGAAAATTAATTGAAAGGTGAATGTTTTTAAATATAAATATGCCCATTGTTTATATTACCCTTACAGTAATGTCTGAGGTTTACTGTGGATTACATCTCACATGAAGATCCACAAGAACATTTTATTTACAGTTATTTAAAATCCTTTCCTTTGGTACACTTATTAAGTTTTCATAACTGCTTTACTACCTCAGATATTTTCCCCTTGATATTTTTCTTTTTTTCTTTCTCTTTTCCTTTATGTACCTGCATATCCTGAAGCTAATTTGGGATATTTCAGAATGCAGAAATGTATTCCATATGAAAATTGCTAAGGCCAAGTATGTAAAGAATGTACAATAAAGGGAGACAACAGAACATTATATGAATGTTATATATGCTTGCCTTAATACATTTTTTAATATCTTTAGCAAATGTAGTATCTTGTACCTTTACTGTGGATTGGGATAAGTTATTAAAAAGCATTGTCTGAATGGAAAAAGGATTCTAAATTTTGTGTTAAACGTATGTATTAAAGACTAAAGGATGAATGAATTGCAGAACCAATCTCAAATAACTTTTTTCCTCTTTAAATGTCCTTGAAAAGGATTTCAAAGTCATATGGGTGAGGGCAGTGCTGTCATTTTCACAAATTTTATTTTAATTCAGGATTGTGGTTCTCGAATTCGTCCAGAGGAGTCCTGTGGCTTGCAGCCTCTGTCTCATGAATATCTCTCAGCAGTTTCACAGACAGTGTTTAAGACCTGTGAAGCTGGAGACATGAAAGGTTTGTATATAATCCTCTTTCTTCCGAAAATTACCTCATGCACCTCATCAAAGTAAAACTAGAAAGAATGTTTCCTCTTTTCTATGGACACACACTAACCTATGCACAATAAATTCAACAAATAATTTGTAATAGTTACAGATCTTTAAAATCAGGTTAATTATTTTATGTGACCATTTTTGGTTTAATAGTTTCTAATCAGTAATCTACTACTGCTTGTGTTATTGTCATGTAGCCTTCAAAATGCATGAGTTTCCATCAAAACCATTTAAAATAAAAATGCTCGATTCTAAATGAGAGGGATTTTCTACTCAAAACTCATGTTAGAAGGAGAACACAACATTTTAATCCATTTGAATTTTGTATTTCGACGTCTATATTGCAAACACAAAATCAGTTTGCAGTTTCAAAGTAAAGTATGTGTTTTTACATGTATCAAACATTATGCAAAAGCCAGTTTAATCAAGACATCTCTTTGGTTTACTGAGGACCCAGAATACAACAGATTGTCAGACAGATATTCGTGTTTAGGTCACAGCTTCATGAAGATTTATGCAAGTGTACTTTAATGAATCTGAATAATCCACAGGACTACTCAGGTATGCAGCCTGATTCATAGCTTAAGTTGTTGCTGGACTAGAAAATAAATAATTTTGTTCAATTTTTTTATTAAACAAATAAAAAAGAACCCAACACTCCTGTATGGTCTACTAACACAACTGTATTTTTTATCTTGCTGTTGATAGGAGCAGCTTCTCACAGCAGTAAATTTTCACAAACTCATGGAATAATCAATACCAAGTAAAAAGAATGTGGGAACTGCCTGAATCCATCACTTCATGTGGAACAGAGGCATATATTAATTTTGTATTATATGAAGGGAGTGCACAAAGGAGACACTGTTGTATGTAGCAGTGTGTTTTAATCACACCAAAAGTTGTGAATCATAAAGAAATACAACCCATCCTATGATACTATATCAGGACATAAAGTTCCTGACTAGAAAGCCCAAATCAAATCCACACAAGAGTTCTTTTGGGGCAGCCAATCTGTTTCTCCTGGTACATAACATGCTGCTTTTGAATACTGCAGCTAGCTAAGTGAAGCTCTGAGTATTATATATGTTCTACAGCCTTGTTTCTACTAATAAGCACAACTGAAATGGAAACAAACTTTAGGAGATGTAGTCTCAAATGACAGGTATATCAAAAAGAGAAGAATAATTTCTGCTTATAAAGTGATTGCCAAGAGGTGTCTAATGTGCCTAGAACTGGGGTTTGCAGTATCTGGCAGCAAGTGGCTGTGTATTTTTAATGCACATCACAACTTCCAACTGAAACTTGAAAAGTTGTGGAAAGTCATTCCAAATTTGTAACAACTGAATGATATCCCAGTCCTGGCAGTGAACATTTTCTTAACACATACGGGAGCAATTGCAAATTCCCAGCTAAGGCAGCAACATCTCTTTTACTTAAATAAGTTAAATTTTCAGAGAAGCCAAGCAATGTTTCTTCCTCTCAGAGAAAACTCAACTTTTCCGCAGAAGTAAGGGAGAGTCATACACTGTTCTGCCAGGGAGCAGCTCAGTTGTTTAGAGATACTGAAGTACTCACAGCAAAACGCATCTGTGCAGGCAAAAGCTTGTGTTTGTGTAGACACAGGCAGAGGCTGAGGCAGAGCAGTAGAGATAAAGATGAAACCTCAGGTCCTATGACATTAACAGTAAAACTCAGATGTCTGCTTTGCAGTTCAGTACAACCAGTATTTCATGCCTCATTTCTCATCCTTCGATGCAGTGAAGAGGCTAACCAAAGGGCTGAGGGTCTAACCAAAGGGCTGAGGGTCTAACCAAAGGCAGAACTTCTTTCCACCTGCCCTAGTCACCATGGCACTATTCTTTGAAGGAAGCTCAGCATCTTACAAAATATGCACTTATTTTGCACCATTTCTTTCTCTCCTCTCTCTCTCTTTTTTAAAAAATCAATACATACAAATCGGGCTATTCAACAGGGGAAGTTTCTCACTTTCCACCTTGTTAGATCATGAAATGAAATAATGATTTTTATAGGAATAAAAATCCTTTTTCCTTCAGAAAATCTCCTTTGATGCAATGGGATTTGAACCAGACTATTGTAGGAAAATTAGCTCTTTGCACTATTATCATTAGTATCAGTAGTATCAATAGTATCAATATTAAAAATAGTATTGCTGTATTATCAATAATACAAAAGTCAGCAAGCAGTAACTGTGTCTTTGGATCCTCAGAGAGAGAAACAGTTGATAGAGACCCTGAGAACCCCAAATTATGCTAAATTCCTTCAGGTGAATCAGGCTACTGCAGTCTGGACATTTGATTTGCAGTTACAAAATCTGATGGGTGATGGACCACAACTTCACTCCTAATGTTCTGCCTCACATTGTGACGTGCATGTTTTGCTTGTATCCTACTTTCCACACTTTCTACAGCTATTTAAGATAATTCTGTATGAGCCCTCTCTTTGTATTCAACACCTACCTGGATTTGGGTCCAGCAGAGACATAAACTAATGTTAAACCAAATAAATGTCTCCTTTGGTTACAGGGAGTGAACTTCAGTTTGGGCATAAGTATGTAGGCCTAAGGCCATTTATTCTGCAGCATCAAAGCTGTGTCCTTTTAAAAATAATGCTACTTTTGTTTTTCATAAATAGATCTAAAAGCAAAAGAGAAAATACTTCTATAGTCTATTCTTGGAGAAAAAGTTTTTTACAACTATTACAGTGACAAATAGACAGCAAATGTACAAGTAAACTAGTCATAAATCAACAAACAACTTCTAGCATCAGTTTAGGTTAAATATTTAAGCTTTGATTTACAAGTTTAGAATATTTTTTTCTTTTTATATGGATAATTGTTCAGCACTATAGAAAAAAAATTGGTTTTCATCTAGGAAGCAAAATACATATTTGTGGCTATTGACAATGGGAAAGTTTGAACAAAAATAAAAGAGGATGAAAGAAGAAATAAACTATCCAATTAAGTGTACAGCGTTCATTGGTTAAAACTTTTAACTTTCAGCTAATATTTTTTAAATACAAGGTAAACAGTCCCAATTAATTATTTTTAAAGTACATTTCTTTTCATACCATTTTAGGAGAGCTATTCTGGGGAGTACTGGAAGTGTTTAATCTCATATCTTAAGCAGAAGATTTATGTAGGCAACTGATAAGCTGCTCTGATGAGCCAAAATTCCGGCTTACTTTCACTCTTCCTGTGGAAACCTCCTACTTACAGGCTTTCACAAAACTTTGGTTTCACAAATTTTTAGTTTGTGAATGAGTAGGTAAACTTTCCCATGCCTGATAAAGCCAATGATAACTCTTTTAGCTGAAGCACCACAAAAGGAAGGCTGATTGAAATGGAGCTGAGAGCTGCATTGCGTGGTGCTACCTTATATAAATGGGGAAAAAGCAGCTTATAATTGCAATAGAAAATAAGCTTAATTTCCAGACTAATGTTGATTGTTTGCAATTTTTCACTACTAATTGTCATCTTCTTTTAACACCGTTTTATTTTTGAAGGTTCACTAACTGTTGTGATGTTACAATTGGAAAAGTTCATAATAATTGGATTAAAAATGCAGAAATTTAAATTCATAGTTTAAAAAAATCTATATAAATATAAAAGCTGCTACTATTCTGTTAGCATTATATCTCAGTGCTTCCTATAAACATGAGTTTATTTCCATATATCCTTGTTCTCTAATTTGCCATTAACCTTTAGCATATGCCAAAAATGGATCTATATTTTTCTTAATAAACCTAGACAGCTATTGAATATAAAGCAAACTATTTGAAAGACGCTTTTCAAAAGGTGCTTATCACTTTCAGTTGCCAAAGTTTAAACTTTTATTGTTCAGATGTTTCATCTTCTCAATATTCATTTTATATAGTTCTACTTTTCTAGTTTATTACCTAGAACCAAATCGGGTCATAAATGTATGGGATGTTAAGAAGAAAATTCCTTAAAATAAGGGATCTCAGATGTTGTAAACATTGCCAGAACTCTTACGTATTTGATTTGAAAGAAAAATTACAATGTCAGGAAAGAAACCTGCCCAGTTTTCATACAATTTTTAAATATAAACCACTGCCCAAACCAACTCTCAAATCATTTATGATGAACTCTACAGCAGTGGAGTCCAGACCTCAAACCAACCAACCACCCTGTCCCTGCTTTGTTACTCAAAAGGCACAGAGGAATAAAAGGTGCCTGTGTGGCACCTGTGGCTCTGTTACCTGAGACATAGGACTGCTATGAGGCTGGGAATGACACTTTAGCCAGGGATTGCAAAGGGGGCACAGAGGGAGCTAAGGGCAAGTTCTACAAACGATGATAGAAATTCTGGAGGGTCAAAGCATGCCTGGCCTCAGTGGTGGCTAGAAGGACACAGCCTGCAGCAAGGGATCTCAAAACCAAGGGAGGGCCAACGTGAGGAAGGGATTGACAATGGCCAGCGCTGGAGGCTCTAAGAAAGAGGCATTGTCTAAAATCACTCCTCAGATTCCCAGCTGAGTAGGATATTCAACTGGAAGAGCACTCCCTGCCCCAGAACCTGGTAATCATCTACTTTGTACTTTTAAAAATAAAGATTCACTTTAACCCCTAGACAAGAAGTCTACGTAGCATCTCGCCCAGGGACCAAAGTTTGGGTCTCTCTTCTCCGCCCAAAAGTACCAGCTTACAATCATGTTATTTTCCTGTCCTAATGACTTTTGAACTTTGAAGTGGTCCTCAGCTGGTAAGGAGAGCGGGAAACACTGTCCTTAAGGACAGCTAGGTGATTAGGACACAGATAATACAAGTTTGAAAATCCTCTCGGCAAAGAGTGCTGAGCAGCTCCATCTCCCCACTTGCATCCTACCAACATGGTCCTGAGTATCCCTCCTTCCTCCGTGCTGAACCAGGCTGCTTGCTCAGTGACAGCCTTCAGGAGGCACCCACACCCATGGGGACCAGGGGGGCTGGGTTATGCTCACTGCCCCACAGCATGGTAAAATCAGTGTTCAGGCTTTTGTTGAAGTTCAGTCTGCCATTATTTGCTACCTATATGTAGCTGTGGGTGGGGTGAGCATGTTCTGCATGAGGCAGAAGTATCAGTAGCTGTGCAGGCTTAGACAGCAGCTGCAACTGCAGGGTGGTAGTACTCTGATGGTCCAGTGTGGGCTACTATACAATCAGGTCTTGATGCTTTTATTTAGAAGGACATCTTTATCTGCTAAGACAACTCACCCTGCTACCTACCAAAACATATTCACTTGGGCCTTTTGCTCAGTGCAAGCACAGGCTGTGTCCCTGAAAATTTCCGTGCTCCTGAGGTAGCAGCTAACTCTCTCAAGGCCATGGAATCCTACAGGGTTGCTTCACTCAGCCTTCCACTCTGTCCTTGGCCTGATAAATATCAATAGGGAACAGCCTTGAGTTTTTGCTGTAGCTTCTTGTGCAGCAGCAATCTATCACACAGCAAAGCACACCCAGCCAGCTGCTAAGCTGCTGACTGGTGGCAGTGATGGTCACAAACTCTAAGGCCAGATCTACTCTGCAAACATTTGCTTTTGCAGCCATTTGCTCGGCTGTAGTGAGAAACCCGGCTGTGCTAGCAAGGCCTGATAGCATTGACTCAAGGACCTGGGAGCCTCTGTACTCATTACACATTCCTTGTGCAATGCCTTTAACCAGAGCAAAAGCAAGTTTCACTGGCAGAGCTACATAGACACTAGGAAATATTGTCAGGACAACGAACTTGTATGGGTTAGGAAAAAGTGCTTCCTGTGTTGAGCTGAATATAAAGGCAACTCAAAAGTTTTCTGTCTTCCTTCAGAACCTAAATCCCTCAGACTTCCAGTAGGATTTTGGAAATGAATAGCTTTAGAAAACCAAAGTAACAAAACCATTCAATCTTAGGTAAGAGATGCATAAAACTCACTGACTTCTGGTAATCCTACTTTATACTCCTAATCTGCGATCGTTTTTGAAAATAGAGATCAGACTTTAATAATCACATTGGTTATTCATCACACCTTAGTTTCACCTTCTGAAATTTATATGTGTAGTCTGGGACAGTCCCCTGAATTCTCACAAATTAAAAAAAATAGTATTTTCAAGAGAAATTCATATTGTCTTGTTTCATTTTTCTACCAAGAGGCTTTCAAAGCCTATCTTCAACTAGCCACCCAACTACTACATGCTTAGTCATAGATGAGAATGAATCTTATATTTAGACACTTCTAAATGTGACTATTTTCCTTTTGCATTTAGACCCCTTACCCCCTTTCCCTTTCTCATATCCCTTCTGTGGAGAAAGGACAAGCTGCTATGAGAAAGGCAACATGAATTGAGAAATGAACCCACAAGCAACTGTCAAATTTGAGCATTTGCAGCTCTTTCAGGGAGAGGAAAGACTCCCACTCCAGCTAAATGAAAAGGACATAACCCAGAGGGAGGAAATCTTCAAAGGGTTTGGGGGACATTTCATTTAGGGAAAACTCTCATGACAAAATACTCAAAGATATCTTGCTTGCTTTATAATAAAGCTACTCACAAGAATACAGAGGAGATGCTGACTTCCTGCTGCTGTTTTCCAGGTCAGTGGATTGTCCCTTGCCTCAGCTGTTCTGACAACAGGACCTGTGACTGGAGAGAAATAACGTGGCAGCCCCACGGCTGCCGATACTCCGTGCTAGCTAAGCCTGAGCTCCAGCGCTGTGTGGAGGGCAGAAGGGTATGTAACAGAATTTATTTTTTCATTTGTTTGTATTTACATGGATATTTACTGTCCTGAAGCTATAAAAAAAATAATTACATTTTTATGATTGATGTGTAAGAAAATCCCTTTATATTGTAACTCGGAAAAGATTCAGGTGGGAAATCCACAGGGACGAAGCAACTAACCGTAATGAGTATTTTAGCCTCATATGCAGACACAGCTGTCTGCTGCCATTTCACATAGGAGCTTAGGTCACACCAGTGGAGTTTCAAGACCTGCGATGTACGTGCTTACCAGTTAGACCCGCAGTGAGTACGTAAGAACTGTAAACGGAGGACGGATTTGCATTGTTGTCACAGTTTGTCTCACACTTGACATGCAAGTTGAATTTCTTCTGCTGCATATCTAATGCATGGCATTGCTTGTGCATACTAATCTTACCAAGTCTTACACATTCTTTTCTTGTAGTGAAGCTTCTAAGGTGATTGCTTGGAAATGCAAGGTCTTCTAAATAAGCATGCTATGACTGTAAAACTGTTGAGAGGGAGCTCTGATCTGAGGCTCAGGTACCTTACTGAGGATACAAGTATCCAGAAAGTAAGTAATTGTTATAAAGATTATTATAGTGTATTGTCTAGATAAAAGAAAAAAAAAATCGTAACTAAAAGTGACATTTTGGTAAAATCTGAGAGCATTTCTATATAGACAAATTAAGAAATAACAGTTTTTCGATTAACATTTCCTGCTTATTTTCTGGTTGTTTCTTGTCCTACACAAAGTCCTTCATTGCCATTTGACTTTTTTTCTGCCTGTGGTTTTCTCCATTACTATAGAGTTGTGGGTTTCTCCTAACATATTTTTCTTAAAATATATAGATTTATATGACAGAGGAGAAGCTTGATTTGCTCCTTATGTACAAAGCAAGCATTTCTGGATTGACCACAGTAAAAAAAGAGATGTAGAAGAATTTGGTATCTTTGCTCTGGTCTATAATTTCCATAGATATTGGGCTGCTTCAATAAACAAATATCCTTTAGCCAGACAATTGAAGGGTAACAGAGGAACAATATGCCACTATGGAAGTGGATTGTCACAGTGTTGCTGAGAAAATTGTGCTGACGTTCCCACCTCCTGAATCCAACCACTCGCATTCACCAGTGTCAAAAATATGACAATGTCTGTTAAGCATCTATTAAAACTAAGTACATGAAATGACTGTTTGTGAGTTTGATTTCTTAATTCAAATTATGCTATATTCTGACTCTCTGAGGTCACCGGTCTGTTATAGTGTCAGAGGAGAGTCACATCCTATGTGATCTTCATTAACACCATGTCAGAAAAATCTCTAAAACTAATGGCACTTGTTTCCTATTCTGTGTCTTCTGGAAAAATCTTCTGTCATTGCGTGATAACCTTCAGTGCTCTGCAGAAACCTGCTGAATCCCTCCTGTTACCTTTGCACAGATGTCCATTTAACTGATTTATTCTTTAAAAGTCATCACTATAGCGCATGTTCCCCTTTTGGTATATTTCTCCTGTATATCTCCCTCTGATGTTATTTTTGTCATAACTTCACAGTGGTCTTAACTTTGTGTGGCAATTTGTAACAGCATTTTTGCTTCTTTAACCAAATAAATACATATACAGCCTGGACCAACTCTCTAGTGTCAGCAGAACTTAAGAACTAAGGGAAACTTTCTTCATACCTAAGTCAGATGAGTAAAAAAGGTCCTCTGCTTGGGTGATAAGGTCCTGATTCTGACAGTGATTAAGGCAAACTTTAGAATTATTTTACACAATCTAAGCAATGTAGTAGAAAAAGTATTTTTTTTTTCAAGTACTCACTGAAAGAGACTTTTGCCTGTGAGTTGTATTATATGCTATTATACATGTTTAAGCAACCTGAATCTTTTATAGGGGATCTATTGAGTAGCCAGCAAGATATAATTCTTGTGAACAAATACATTTTTATTACACAAGATATTTTGATTACTATCTATAAATATTTTTATTTCCTAATTTGTGATACTAGTTTCAAACCGTTATATACCTCGTATTTATGCACTACAGAGATCACTGACTTCTCAAACTAATGACATCAGAGTTTCCATAATAAAATAAGCAGAAGGTTTCAACACTAGAAATGTAAACAGATTGTAAAAAAGGCATGAGTATAAAACGTAAGAGCAAAAATCATCAACTCAAGTGAGGACACTGAGACGATCTAGAATGCTGTTTGATTTATATTGTCATTTGCTAAAGTTTGTGAAGAACAACAGAATTAGCTCATGTGTCCACTTCCCAAAATGAGCTCAACTAACTTGAGTGCCTCTGTATCGCAGGGTGTTTTAGTGTGCCACCACACTTTGAATATTGAGCTTCTGTAACTTTGGTCTGTGGAGTTCAAAATCCTTTACAAAGGAGTCATGTATCATGATCTGAATTCTTGCTCATAGTTTATCCTGGACAAAGGCAATAAAACCTCCACACACTGCATGTAATTACTAATCCTTCCTCAGGAAAGCAGAGACGTGTATGTCTGTAGCATCTTTGGGTCAAACGACATCATACTTCCCATCAAAACACTAACAGCTCTCTATGACTGGATTTCTATTCTGAATATCTTCATAAAAAATGTAGTCATTCAAGACTTCACCAGGAATCCAGGTAAATCACATAACAACATTGTNATCCAGGTAAATCACATAACAACATTGTGATTCACTAAGCTGAAGTCTCTGATTTTTGATGTCAAAAAATTATAATTTGATTTAGAGATTCTAATCTGTTGGCTTTACTTGTTACAATTAAAATCATCATGATAAACAACATACATATCTGTGATTACATCTTTTCTTTTAGGTGTTAATCTAAAAAGCACCACCTGAAAAATAGGAGGTGTTAATCTCTATGCTGCTGTGAAATTCCAACTGTGATAACTGCAGACTGTTTTGTTATGCTCCCCTATTAGTTTTATACATATATATATATATGTGTGTATATATATA
>VWZK01006334.1:228-26412 GCA_013396935.1 Baryphthengus martii | reverse complement strand
CCCCATTTAAACTCGTTCTTCTTCCAGGTTACTTGGTAAAGAGGACTCACAATTAGGCTATAGTCTGGATGCTATATCTGGAGGATATGCATCCTCCAGAAACCCACAGCACCCAGGAAAGCCTATGTTTCCTTTTTGTTGGTTGGTGGAGACATGGCTGTTTTCTTATTGATCACATCTGTTGGGATCTGGCAACGTCCATCTTGCCATTTAATTCCTAGGAACTGGATTTCTTGTGCAGGTCCCTTGACCTTACTTTGTTTTAAGGCAAACCCAGCCTTCAGAAGGATCTCAACTGTTCTCTTTCCTTTCTCAAAAACCTCTTCTGCTGTGTTGCCCCATACGATGATGTTGTATAGTACAGAAATTGGATTGTTCTACTAGCAGATTTAAAGTTTAAATGACAAATTGTTTCTAGCCTCCGTGTTTCAGAACATGGTGCTAAAATAAATGATACATAACACAGTTGTACTAAGCTTAAAGCAAAACACATCATTACCAGCAGTATGAAGCCTCTCTTTAACTTAGTCACATTCTTTTCCTGGAACATCCCCATAGAAAAAAAAATGCTAAATTGATGGGCACAAAGGGATGTGATCAACACCACAAAGTCCAGCTGGAGGCCACTGTGCAGTGCAGTAGCCCAGGGGTGCATACTGGGGCCAACAGTATTTAATATCTTCCGGAATGACCTAGATGGTGGGCCAGAGTGCACTCTTGGCAAGTTTGCAGCTGGTACAAAATTGGAACATGTGGTTGATATACTAAGTAGATTTGCGGCTATCCAGAGGGTGCTGGACAGGGTGGAGAAATGGGCCAACAGGAACTTCAGGAAGTTCAACAAAAGGAAAGTTGTAAGCTGTTCTCCTGGGAAGGAATAAACCCATGCACAGACACAATCTGGAGGCTAACTGGCTGGAGAGCACTTTGTCAGAAAATGTTCTGGGGATCCAAGCTGACCATGAACCAGCAAAGCACCCCTGTGTCAAATGAGACAATCAGCCTCCTGAGCTGCATTAGGCAGTGTTTCCAGCAGGCTGAGAGAGGTGATCCTCCCCCTCCACTCAGGACTGGTGAGACCCACTTGTCTGCTGGGTCCAGTACTGGGTTCTCCAGTACAGGAGAGACATGTACACACCGGTCAGTACCACTGGACGAAGTGCAAAGGGCTATGAAGAAGATTAAGGGCTTGTAGCATCTGTCAGAAAAGGAGGAGGTGAAAGTATTGGAAGTGTTTGGCCTCAACGAGAAAAGGCTCAGAGGGACTTTAACTGTGTTTATTAGTATCATATAGCAGATGTTTGGAAATAATAGAGAGGCAGACTCTTCTTGGCGGTGCCCACTTGCAGGACAGTGTCAATGGGTACAAACTGAAATACTGGAAACTCTATTTAAACATAAGAGAAGAAAAAAGCCACATTTCTACCACGAGTGTGATCAGACACTGGCACAGGTTGCCCAGGATGGCTGTGGAGTATCCTTGGAGATACTGAAACAAGCCTAATCAGAGCCCTGGGCAACTTGCAGAGCAACCTGCAACTTGCTGCAGCTGACGCTGCTTAAGCAGAGATGGCACTAGGAGACCTCCAGATATGCCTGCCAGCTTCAGCCACTGTGTGGTTCTGTGATTGTGTGAAAAGCTGAAATAGACCAGAAAGCAAAACTACCAGTGTGAATAGTGCTGCAAGAGAAAGTTACATGAGTATATTCTACAGATAGACAAATGAACTCTAGGAAGATAGCAAGCTGTACAGTTTATTTCTCCCTTCATTTCTGCCCTGTAGTAGTAGCATTTATATGTATGTTTCCAGTCTGTACTTTACTGGGCAAATATTTATGTGATAGCTTCATTAATAAGTCCTCATCCTAATTATATGTTTACTAGCTGGGGTTTTTTTCCAATTTATCCTTCACAGTGTCATCTTTGCCATCCCAATATCCCATTCTTTTCTTCAAAGTTGGATCTTTCATTGGCTTTAAAAGAAGAACAGCAATGAGAATACACATTTTTCTAATAAAGTTTTTCTAACTTCAATAATGTTTTTGGAGCACTACTTAAGATGCCTTGATGAAATAATAAATCCAGACTCCTTAAGGAGAAAACTAAACATGATAAAATGCAAGAGCAAAGCAGACTGGAGCGGTGAGGTCATCAGACTAGGCCTCCATATCTCATTAAATCATTTCTTTGTGCAAACATACCATTTTTCCATTTTAAAACTGGCATAGAAAGTGGTTCTAAGTTTGAAATTCTGAGTTAATCACATGAATGATTATATAAGTTCAAAGGAGTTACAAGACATATTTATTTTAGTTAGAGAATTCCAAATCAGATGCAAGCTGCAAAAGCTATATGCAATTTGTGATTCACCAACAGTTTTAGAATCAGGGCCAGGAACTCCTGAAGGGACAGAAAAGGAGGAGGCAATAAGAATGCTCCAATGATCAATTACAGCATACTTGTACAACAGCATTCTGCTTTCAGAAAGGTGGCAAATTGAAACCCAAGAATGATTCTGCAGAACAAAACCACTCACTTTGGGTGAAGCCAAAGCCCTGAGCTGTGTTTTTAGCTAGGGAATGTGACTAATGTAAAGAACATCAAAACAGGGAAAACGTGCCTTTTTGAGTATCAGCACATAAACAGGAAACATAAAATGCTGCTCCTACTAGAATTTATCCAATAAACTTCATACTAAATTCCTGCACTGTAGTTTACCTTACCTGACTAATCCCGTTAGTCATAGGTCTATGCATTTACCTTAATGACTGTTGGAGCTGTGTAAAACATAAAAGCGATACGGCAATTTTCAAGAAAAAGATATCGTCATTTTATTTCTGACAAAATTTGTCAATATACTTTTCTCCCAGGATTTAACAGAAGTAATTAATGTACATGAGGAATTACCTTTTTTAGCCACTTCAAGTTTTTTAAAGTTGATTTAAGTTAGCTACAATCACATGCTCCAACACAAGCTAACATATCTTTTCAGAGACCTGATTCACCATCATGATTTTATTGCACAACTGAAAGCAATTGTGATTTTCCTCATGCTGTGCTAATCAGGTTTTACATATCAGATCCAAAACGTTTACGTGGTTGCACTTCATACTGTTGGTTTTTTTTAACTTTTAGAGATGCTAAATTAGTGAGTGCAGCGATACGCGTGTACAGTGTTCATGTGTTCATGCAAGAAACAGATTGCACACAAAGAATATGAAACAGCACCCCTCAGCGTCCAATTGGATCAGTTGCACCAAAAACATTTAAAAAAAGAAACATTAAAAAATGAGGATCTTTCAATTTATCAACACCTCTGAAACAGGCTTCGTTGAAAATCAGTGCCATCACAGAAAAAGGAGTAGGAAAGTACAAACTTTTCAACCTACTACATATACATAACACACAAAGAATACTGCTGTTATCTATAAAATGTTAAGAAAAATATAATTGGACTATATGAAAGGTGGTAGTATAAAATGAAAATTTAAAAGATCCTCAAAGGAGAGAGATGACGGTGAAGGTTCTTGTCTTACAGCTTAGGCTAACATCAAAGAAAACTATGACAGAAGCTTCATCTATTTGTGGACTACTTCCCAAAGAGGGATGGTGGAAAGACCAAATCTTAGCATCATGAACATCAGTTTTAAGTATGTTCCTGACTGTAGTGCTCTGGTAGCAGATGATTCTGTTTTCTATGAACTGGATACTCAAAGTGGTGAATAAAATCAACTTCCTCTACTCTCAGCAAGAAAATCAGATTGGCATACAACAGCTACATTTTGAAGATCAAGATTCCGATCTTTTCAAACTAACTTATGTTCAGAAAAAATATTTATAATAGTTAGTGAGTGTAAGAGGCAACAAATGTTAAAAAAATAGTTTACAAATATAAAAAAGAATATTTTCAAGGACCTTTCATGTATTCCAGTTATTTAGGGCTGACAAACAAGACCAATTTTTTAAACAGGATCATTTCATAAATGTAGGCTGTAAACCTGAAGTATAGAAAATTCTAACCAAATGCTTTCTCCTGAGAACAAGATGTGTCAGAATTAGTGCAGTAACACTAGGCCAAAGGAATATATAAATGCAAGAATAAATTACACAAAAGAGAGTTTGTGATCAGAACTGCTATCTTGTTTTTCTAATGGCCAAAAGAGAGAATCATCTAACTTAGAAATTTATTGCCTACCTGTCGGCAAATGTTCCCTTCCCATGGGCTCCTTCACAACATGTCTTTGAGGCCACTGGGTCTCCAACCCTCCTAGCATATACCTTTTGAATAGAGCACTTAAGATACACAAACCCTATGCTAACACTAACTGTTAATCTAGATCTTAAAAATATAACACTGAAAACATACTTCTTCAGCATCTTTAGGACACTGAAGGTAAAATTTATGCAATAGAGAATGGAAACTGAACTAGGAGGAAATGGAGGGACATGAGCAGGTATTCTGTAGCGTGAATAAGACATTCTGATTTTTCTATCATATCCCTCAGATTGGTCGCAGCCTGAAGAGCAGCAAGCCATTGCAGTACAAGCTTGACAGTAGCCCACAGAAACACAAGAAAGCGTCTGACTCTTTGTCCAAACTGAACAAAACACATCAACTAGGAAAAGCAACAGCAGGGCTAGAAGAACATAGGGTGAGAATATATCATCCCATTAACCACTTTCCCACAATACATACCATTATATTGAGAAGGACACATGCTTGTCATGTGGAAAATGGTTTCATGAGCTTCCAATTCTAAGATCTAACCTCTGTTGTACTGTAGCTTACAGCTAAAATACATATGGAAAACCACCAACTAGTAATAGCCAAGCTCAGAAACAGTTCATCTAGACTATATTTTGGTTTGATTTGGTTTTGGGTTTTGATTTTTTGTTTGTTTGACTTTTCATATAAGAGACCGTATTTCATGTTTCCAGAAGTACCACACTGAGAACAGGAATAAATTACAATCTTTTACTACACTTGGCATCTCCCTCCTACTATTTGTCACCATCACCTGTAATATCTGAAAAACACAACTTTTTGCTAACACTAGCTAGCATAATGCAGTTCTGCAATGTGCACTGTCTTTGGAAAGCGATGTAACACTGACTTGTAGAGTATGTAAGCCTTTGTATATCCCAAGATATTTAGAACAGTCATTCCCTTATTTCACGTGGCTCAAAAACATACAGAATTCCATTTCAATATCCCTCAAAACAAAATTTCTGAGATTGCTAAACTATTGAACTAATATTTTCCATCAAATTCCCTAAGTCTTTATTCACCAAAAAGCTTTCTATCTAATAGCTAAAGCAACAGTCATAAGCTGTACATCTATACAAAGGCTTTCAAAGGTGATTATATAAAGTTGTATCTTTAAACCCTCATCATGGACCATCTAGAATTGTGACTGAATTTTCAGAAGTGTTGGCTGTCCATTATGCTCCATTGTCTTCACTTTGCTCTTCTGTTGTGTTTTGGTTGGTTTTTTTAAAATCTGTCATGGACCATGCCCTCAGACGATTTGCTATATTTCCATTGCAATTTGAAAGAATAGATAATTATGGACAGTTCAGGCAGGTATCATTGCTAAAATGAGTCAGCTCAACATACCTTATTCATTGCTATTTCAGTAGTTAATGACATATGTTAGATATAAAGATTTGTAAATACAGTATACAGTCATTTGTGTGTCTGAGAATATAAAAGGCGGGAAATTTGGCAAGCTGGAATTCTTAGAGCGCTTTATAATCCTACTTAATGAGTCTTTTTTTTTTTTTAAATATCTGTGAAATACAGTGTAGTATTGATTTTAAAAGCTTCATTTACTAGTATTTCCAGAGATTAACATCTGTTCAGTACTGCGATTATGAATGAATGCAATAGAAGTTTTAAGGAAGCAAAACTGTTTATTGCAAATGTTTATTTTTAAGTCTTACAGAATAATGGGAAAGCAGTATTTTATACATTGGAAGTGCAGTTGAAGACAAAAAAATGCTGATGAAAGAATACTGAAAATTGAACTACATAATATGAGTCTGTCCATATCACACTTAGGCAACTGATTGTCTATTAGTATGATTATACTCCTGGGCAGACAAAACTTACAGAATTTTAACAGAAAGAAGTTACATCCTCAACTTTGACAGTTGAGGTTTTGAGGTTCTGTTATCAAGGTTTTGCCATGCAAAACTTGAATTTAGCATAGAACCTTAGTTTTCTTACTTATTTTGAAACAGATTTCTCATTTTTCAGCTGATTCTACTGAAAAACCTTCAGTGAAAAATCCTTGCTAAGTCTTCTGGTAGGAATGTTGTATTCTGACCAATGGAATAAAACAGATAAAATCTTACTTTACAAAAACTAAATTCACAAAACAAAAAAAAATTCCTTTCTTCATATAATCAATATTCAGTTACACTGACATTCCTAAATCGTATGGACTATTGAGCAAGTGTTAAGTCCTAGAGCTGCACTATAAACCATAAAGAGCAATAAAAGTGCATTTTTCCCTTTCTACAGGAAAAGTGATGCAGTGCTCTACCTACCTAAAGAATTACAGGGCCTGAACAAAAGCTTATTGCGCTTAGATAGCAGAATCCTATTCATAGAAGCCTTTGCATCAAGATAAATGAAAATATAATCTTCTAATTCTCAATTTATTACCAAGGCACCTTCCAGGTGAAAGTTTTCATTGAAGTAATTTTATGGATGAAATAATTATTCCAATTGAAATTCTCCCTGTTGAAATACAGGCATTACAGTCACCAGAGTGTAACTGTTAGAAAAGTGGTTTATTTTATTAATAATATGTAAAATCATTATCTAGTTATAAGTTACAAGAACAACTGTTTCTTACTGAACCTCTCTTAAGTATGTTAATTCTTCTAAACAAAGATAAGAACTAATTTGTACACTATTGCTTTCACTTTTAGTGAAATCACGGCACAAATTCAAATGTATCTATATTATATAAATCCACCTTGTGTTATCTATCAAGGGCAGAAATGTTGTAATGGGCCTCAGGCAGGAATGCCAGCAAGGACACTGGCACATCTTAGAGAAGGCAAATGTTGTATGGGGCATCAGATAAGTGCAATCAAGGACATCATCTGGGAGGGCACTCTGGAGGAGTGCAGAGACCAGCAGATGCCAGTTAAGAAGGATTCTACGAACAGAGGGATAGGCTAAGATACGGCCTTATATGGAAGGAAGCCCAAAAGTTCATGGAGAGGACACTAAAAGACATCTCTCCATCAGCCACTAGGGACCACCAGAGACCACCAAAGACCCCTAGGGATCACAGAATCATAGAATGTTTCAGGCTGGAAGGGACCTCCAGAGGTCTCTACCTAGGTCAGGTTGCTTAGAGCATCATCAAGCCTGACATTGAATGACTCCAAGGATGGGGCCTCCACCACCTCCCTGGGCAGCCCATTACAGTGTTCTATCACCCTTGTGTTAAAGAACTTTTTTCTAATATCCAACCTAAATCTATCCTTTCCTAGCTTGAACCCATTGCTCCTCATCCTGTCCATACAATCTCTTTTTAATAGACCTTCCCCTGCCTTCATATAGGCCCCCTTCAGGTACGGGAAAGTCAGAACCTGACTGAAGAGATCCAGGCCAGATGCATAATAACTATGCATACAGGATAACTAGTTCCTGGAAGTAGAATGAATGTGTATAACTTTCCAGGAAAACTAATGCCTATGTATGTAAAGCTGGGGATACAACTTGGATGGGTGCCAGAAATTCGTGCAGCATGCACACACATGAAATTGTCCTGTGCCACAACAAAGAAATGTCTGCCTTCTAGTGCTAAATTGAGCGTTGGAGAATTCTTCGTTTACTGGATTTCGGTAACACTTTCATTTTGTGAATTCTGATGACCTTTGACTGAAAAAATAGAATTGATTTTTAAGTCACTGCAGAAGCATTTTATAACACAATATTAGCATTCCCAAAGGAAACAAATGTTACAGAGAATGAGAGATCACTAGGTGTGTAAAGTGTTCTTTTCCAAAAACTCAAGACTATACTGCGTAATGAAGAGGGCATTCCAGGGCCTGAAATAAATGGTGAAATACACGTAAGATTCAGAGAAAGGATGATTTAACATTACTACGGAGATGTAATATGAAGTTTGAAGTCTCAGAGACATGCTGAACAATAACTGTGCTAGAAGGAAGTAAACAAATACACAAAACAAAGGAAAAAATTCACAACTTATTATTCCATGACTACTTTGAGTGTAGATCTGCACTGTGTCACTTCACTACATTGCTTTCTAACATCTGTGAGTTTCTTCACGTCTGCTCTTATATATTACAATCAAAACACCAATGTTCATCCCAGATATTTAACCTTCATTTTAATGAGAATTTTCACAATTTTACCAGTAGTATCATATCCTGTTTAAAATGGTGTTATAGGATGCTCTAATAGAAGACCTTGTGATCTGCTGCTGTATAGCTAAGGATTTGCCACAGTACAAATTCATAGGGCAGAATTTCTTGGCACAAAAGTTCTTGGAAAAGTTCATAAATAGCAAGCTGAATTAAAAAAACCATAATAAAAACCCTGGGTTTTCAAAACAACTATAAATTATCACTGTGGTGAGTTTGCTATCTTATGAATCTTATATATCGATAAATTAAATCTGGAAAATACCTGAGGAAGCAGCCTAGTAACTCCAGCAAACCACCACTCCAACTTTTTGTTAGAAAGTTCATACAACTTTTAGCAGGAATAAACAGCTCAAGTTGAATGCAGGCACTTAATGACTAGATGACAAAAAATCCACTTCCTAGGTCTTCCCATAAAAAGATCTGTTTAGAGATAGGATGATGATGCCAAATTGTACCTGGAGTCAAGTTTTCTTTAAGCCTGTATTACACACTACGTATCGTGTGCCTCACCTCATTGAATCTCTCAGCATTTTGGAACAGTGGTGTAAATGGGTTTAAGAGGACTAACCTTTGCATGCCTTGAGATGCTAAGAAGTGACCGATGAGTTCTTTTCACAATTCTTGCAAAAACACATCAGTCCTTTTTGAAGTAAGTGTAGAAAATTATTACAACAGAATATGTGACCTAGACCTCATCCTTGCTTTTACAAAAGAATAACTTCATACTTTCTTAAAATGTGGTCTTCATTGAGTATTGTTTTGCTAATAGATCCCATTAAGCAAGTAACAATAGATTGAATCATACTGGATTTGTTGAAAAGGTGACGGTGTCATCTGATGGATAGGGAAGACATGAAAACTACCATTTTGTGTCTCAGTATTTTTACAGTCTCACATAATCACTGCTGTCACAGAGTACACATTATCTGCTGCAGTTTTTTTTCCCTCACATCTCATGGAAATTTTTACTTTAGAAATTATTCCATTTTATAGCTGGAGAACAATACAGGTTGCTCAGCATCAAGATTTAATTTCTTAAACTTTCCTTCTGTACTTGTGCTTCTTCTTCCAGACAAATTAACCCTACACAAAGCTACAGCACACCTCTAGCTTGCATTTCTGCTTGTTTAAAGACAGTGAGAGCAATAAAATTTAATCATTGTTACTTTCAAGCAATTCCTTTGAAAGAAGGGGGAAAAAAATAAAGTCCATCCCACAGTGTACATGAATAGTCTTTCATGTGAAGGCTGACAAATAAAATATAGTCCAGCATGGCAGTGATCAAAATTATTTCCTCATCAGAATTTCCAGTGCTTAATAATAAAAGATTTATTGATACTGCTCTGGTCTTCCTGTCCTTTGTGAAGAATGGGTAAGGCCCTTGCAAAATTTATGCCGGCACGACGTTGGGCAGGTCTCCTAACTATGCTTCATCTGTGAGTTTTATCTACTCAGCTGCTTACTCCTCCTCAGAAAGCCAAGAGCACGAGGTATGAGGAATAGCATTCCACAGCTGTCATACATGCTACTTAGCCCATAAGAAGGCACTACCACAGGGGATATTACACCCCACACAGCCCATATCATAAATGATCATAAATAAATTGGCGACCCATCTTCCCATCGTGGAGAGTGATCCAGTTCAGGGCTGAGGAGCACTGGCAGGTGGGTGTGAAGACACTTGTACTGCTGCTGTTCATACTGCATCGGTTTAATGGATCATATGGCTACTTCACATTTTATGTTATGTTAATCTGGGACAAATATTAAACTTATTTTAAAAATATATGCCAACATAGAACATGCTGATCCTTACCAACATGTTGCTATGACCACATCTGCAGTCTATTACAATCTCTCCAATGTCTTTTAATTCATAAGCTTTTAAGCTACATGGAGATTTTCAAAGGGGAAAAATACAAAAAAAAAACCCAAAGAAAACAAAAACAAACCCAAAGAAACCAACAGTAACAACAACAATAACAATGCTTATGGTGCTTAAATAGACAAATAAATGCATCTGGATGTAACACTTTTCCCATTACATAAACCTCTCAGAACTAAGTGACATGGTAATGTAATCCCCACATATATTGTATTAATCTCTGCTCATATTATCTTCTTCTGCCTTCCAAACACATGATCACTCCCCTCATCATCAGCTGCTTTATTTAAAAAAAACTCAAACAACAAACCCAAAGCAATCACCACCTGAATTAACACTTCCTCTGCCATGAATTCTCACAAATGTGTGGTACTAGATGAACTAGCTCCCACACCCCTAAGAACAGGAACACCTGCAAAAGCTGAGAAACGTATGGGAAGAATCATAGGTCAGACTTTTCGGAGCAAGGATTCTTGAGATCTTTGTTTCTTAAAATCTAAAAGCCAGTAAATAATTTTGACCATTTCTCTTTCACTGTCTAGCCACAACATCAGGAAGTAGCTATTTTCTGTTCTGTCTACTCTTTTCCTTTTTNCTTTTTTTTTTTTTTTTTTTTTTTTTTCTTTTTTTTTTTTTTTTTTTTAATGGATTCCTCATTTTGTGCAGCATCAGTACTTTTCAGTGGAGGTGCAAGGAAAATGCATCAGATATCTCCATAGTGATATTTGCCTGGGGTAGATTGCTTATCACATGTTCAGAATATATGTAATACCTTCAATCTGTGCAAAAACAACTGGAATATTTATTTTAAAACTCTGGATAAATACCTGTAACTCTCATGTCTTAGGTTTGATGCCATAAGCAAGACAGAGAGAGTGGCTGAAAAGAAGGCAGATAATAATATTTAAACTTAGAACTTTGACTAATTAAAAAAGAATCAAACTTATCAAAATATAACTGAGTTACAGTAGGCTAGAATGGATACCCAGGGCAGGTTGCAATCAGATTTCATGATGCAGTTCTTGACTTATGCCTTAGGTGCTGCAAATCTGTAAGAGAATTCAACCTGAATTTTGCACAATACTGTATGAGAATGACTACTCTTTTGTGGACAACCAACAATGGCAAATCATTTTTCATTCTATCACATTTTTTTAAATCTTCATGTCTCATTCTCAGTCTTCTATATAAAGTTTAGCCTCTTAAGGCAGTAACTGCTCAAGTCTTAACAAAAGCTCTTGGGCTTAACAAGATTTTTGAATGACTTAATATTTTCATTTGGAAGTAAAGAATGAGAAAATTTTGGAGCTATGTTTTTGCTGGTCTTAATACTTTTTGTAATGCGAGAGGAGCAAATGCAGCCTGACATGCAAATGACACTGGAAATCAGGGCTAGGAATGTATCCCTTACTTTACAAGGCTGCTGCAGAATAGGGATGAGACAAGTCATAGCTGATTTTAGAGGAACCGGGAGAGGTGTGGCTCTGAGCCACAGCCGAGAGTGAGGAGCTGTGGGTGGCACAGAAAGTGATTGTATAACAACAGAAAACGAAAGGCAAAGAACCCTCTCCATCCTTCCCAGACAGACCATAATTTCTAAATTTCCATTGCACTGAAAGTTTCAACCGAGTAAAAAGATTAATTTGAGAAAAACTCAGTTCTATGAAATACTTGATGTTTTTACAGAGATGATCAAAACAGTATTTATAAAGCTGTTTTGTCTTTTACAAAGAACATTATCTAATCTGATCATTATGTTCTTCAAGCTTTACAGAGAAAACTAGATACATATTGGTCATCAGGGAAAAAAGTAGAAAACAGTAATGCAAAAAAATCAGTACTTCTCACTTAATCAGTGTTCAGCTAAAGAAGGTAAAATAAAGAAATCAGAAAGACTATTCATAATTGAGGGAGTTACCAGGAATATCTTGTCACCCTGAATCTGATTCTACTGATGTTTTTGGAATAGCAAGTGATGCACGTGTATCATTTATGCTCCAGTATTTTAAATATCAGTTCCTTAAGTCATCACTGAAAGAAAAGCCAGAGCTTTTTGCTTTTAAACCCTCTTTGCAAAAGTATCATGCAAAGTGAAATACAACTTAGAGTATTACAAGAATGTTTCATAATATGTAAAAGCATTATTTCCAAAATTAAAGTACTTTTAAAATCTATTAAAAACAGCAGTACCTGCACAAAATTTCCAAGATTTTATGATATTTGTATTATCATATAAATAAACATAATAGCAAAAATCTTATTCTTTAGTATTGATATCTAAAAAATTATAGTTATATTTCAGAAAAATTATCCAGGTTTAATATGATCAAAATGGATGCTGTTACTTGGCTTTCTCCATTATTTTTCAGTCAGCATTAAGAAACTACCACCCAAATGGACCTAGTGGTTCTCTCTGTCTTCCTATGTTTCAAATCAGCAATAGTTGACTACATCCTGTAAAAATGGACTCTGTTTAACTCTAGTCAGAATGGTGGAATTATAAAATTGGAAAAGACTAAAAGATATCTTCCAGTCTTTTCACCTTTGTCACATGGAACAACTACAGTTTTAATATTTTTGACAGATCTTCGTCTAACGTATTCATAAAGACATTCTGTGATACAGATTTCACAGACACACCAAACATTTCGATTACTTCTTTGTCCTTATTGGAAAAAATTTTTCTTGATATGTAGCCGGGATCTTCTTTGCTATAATTTAAACCAAATACATCTTGTCTCATAGACACAGAGTACAAACTATTCTCCCTGTTTCTACAGCAGCAGTTTATGAATCTAAAGACCATGTTCCCTTCCTTTTAACTTCTTACGAACATACAATCTGAGACTTGCTTAAAGACACTGTAAGCATGAGTGAGACAGGATTTCCAGTGGTGTGCAGTAACAGATTTCTTCACTTGCCTCCCACCCTGCAGCCTGAGAGACACTGTTTTCAGGTGGGTGCTCTCTGCCAGTCACAGGGGGCACAGCAGTAATTTTCTATATAATATCAGTTTATTTAATTCTAACTGTACTGTCCTGCTCTAATCGGAACATACTCTGTTCCAACAGATCTGCGTCCCATCAGGAGTACTTTTTCCTCCATCTTTCTGAAAAGAAAAAAAGCAGGCAGAAGTGGTAAAAAAAAAAGAAAAGAGACCAGTATAATGCATCTCTACTGAAAGCAAACTTTTCATTAAACTCACTGAAGGATTTGTCTGAGGTGGAACTGAAGGGACAACAGAGAAAAATGGTTGTTTAGCTCACTGTCAAATAGTTGGATGACGATTCTCTGAGTCGATAAGAGTGCATTTAAATGTTTATGCTTCCTTTTATTCAATGCAGCACTTGAGAAATAGAAGGGAAAGAACAAGGGAATGTAATAAGTTTAGTTTCCTTGTTTTCCTTTCATTAATTTTAAGTCTTCTTAGATACACTTTAAAACTCTGCTTAACAGAGACAATAGATCTCCCACATGTTAGCTATAACTAAGCTTTTACTCTGAAATTAAATAAAAAAGTTCAGTTTGCATATTATATTTGTTAATTCAGCTACTATATCTGTTTTTGAAACTGTTACGATTATCATCCCTCCTAACACTATTACAAGGTACACAGAGCAATATATGTGTCCCATTAATTTTACTCTCTTGGAGGAAGATGGTTATCATTAAAATGCCAGGATTACATAAGAGAGATGACAAAGAGCAGGCTCTGAATGGGAAAAGGATCTCTGTGGAAGTGTTTTATTTTCCCACAGTCCTACAAAACATCACATTCAGCTCCTGCCACCACCATAGTTATAATGTGTTACCCTGTCTTCCTCATAAGGAAAAAATCAAGTTGTTAACGGCCTACTAAGTCAGACAAATGCTAGTGTATGTCTGAATCCAATCACAGTTTCATTTTGTTTCATAATTACAGTGAGTACAACCTACTCTATGAAGTCATTGAAGGGAATTAACTGACAGAAGCAAGGTAGAATTTTTGTCACAGAATCACAAAACGGTAGGGACTGGAAGGGATCTCTGGAAATCATCCAGTTCAATCCCCTGCCAAAGCAGGATCACCTCAGACAGGCCAAACAGGATTGTGTCCAGGTACGTTTTGAAAGTCTCTAGAGAAGGAGACTCCACGACCTCTCTGGGCAGCCTGTTCCAGTGCTTCAGGGACCATCACAGGAAAGTTTTTCCTCATGTTCAGATAGAATTTCCTGTGTCCCAGTTTGTCATGTTGCCCCTCATCCTATCACTGGGCACCACTGAAAAGAGACTGATCCCACCTTTTTGACACCCACACTTCAGATATCTGTAAATATTAGTAAGATTCCCTCTCAGCCTTCTCTTCTTTAGGCTAAACAGCCCCAGGTCTCTCAGACTTTCCTCGTAAGCAAGATGTTTCTGTCCCCTAATCATCCTCACAGCCCTCCATTGGACTCTCTTCAGTTGTTCCGTGTTTCTCTTGAACTGAGGAGTCTAGAACTGGACACAGTAGTCCAGATATGGCCTTACCAGGGCACAATAGAGGGGGAGGAGAACTTCGCTTGACCTGCTGGTCACACTCTTCTTAATGCACCCCTGGATGCCACCAGCCTTCTTGGCCACAAGAGCACATTACTGTCCCGTGGTTAACTTACTGCCCACTAGGACTCCAAGGTCCTCCATGGAGATGCTTTCCAGCAGGTCAACCTCTAACCTGTACTGGTGAATGGGGTTACTCCTCCCCAGGTGCAGGACTCTACAGTAGTCCTTGTTAAATTTCACTAGATTACCCTCTGCCCAACTCTCCAGCCTGTCCGGATCTTGTTGAACAGCAGCACAGCCTCCTGGTGTGTCAGCCACTCCTCTCAGTTTCCTATCATCAGCAAACTTGCTGAGAGAGGACTCCATCCCTTCATACTGGTCATTGATGAAGATGTTGAACAAGACTGGACCCAGAAAAAAACCACAACAGTTTGTCAAGAACAAACTGTTCTATTCCCATCTTTTCCATGGAAGAAAGAAGAGAAGAAGGCAAGACTTTACAAAAAGATTAAAACAGAAGTACCTGGAGAGCAGAACACTCTATTCCCATCTTTGCGATGGAAGAAAGAAGAGAAGAAGTCAAGACTTTATAAAAAGATTAAAACGGAAGTACCTGGAGAGCAGAACAGGACTGTTGGAGAGAGTTTTCTGCACAGTATTTTGTATCTTTTCTAGAGATCTTTCTTTCATATTTTGTCCGCCAGCAAAGAACTGTTTAAGAAGTTCCTAAAGAGTTTTCAGGACCCTGTTTCACTGCTACTTGGGAAGTAAATACTGCAGTTCTGTGCTTGGTCATACACAAAAATATTAAATGGCTCCATGATGTCTATGGCACCGAGGTAACACAAAAAAAGCTGTGAATGAGTGCCATGTGGAGAGACAGGCATCAACTGAGCACAATTGTGGGAACTAATTACTCCTTGAACAGAGTTCTGTACAGATGGACCATGGACACCTATCTCATACTAAGTGCTGCTTGTTAAGTGACCTACACAGGTCTTGGAGAGGTTGGGACTATCCAATCCCATCTACACCAATTGTAAACATGGTCTGCAAATGTGATAGTGCGGCCCTGCTCCTACACCAGAAAGGTAATCCAGATCATACCATTTCCTCCACCATGGAAAATAGAAGGGATTTTGAGAGGATTCCTGCAGTATTTGTCAAGTGCTCAGTTCCCCCCTTTCTAAAAATATCGGGCAGGTAAGGAAATAAAGGTCTTATCTATCTCTGTTCCTGCTACCACAATTGTTAGAGGTTTCCAAATGACCCACTATTGAGCAGCCTGACAGGAGTGGTAACAACCCAGGAAAGGGCAATCAAAGTAAACAAAATCCAGATTCCCAAGCAGGGTTTAGATAGAGAGTGGTAAAAGCTGTATGCTAACAGAATGGAAAATTGAGCATTATTGGTTGGACTTGATGACCCTGAAGGTCTTTTCAAACTTACGTGATGATTCTAAGATGTTTCTTGTTTGTGAGACCGCTTAGAGAAAGCAGCTGAAAAGATGGTGCAGGCACTCTGCTAATCAGTTGTGGAAGGTGCCAAGGAGAGGAGTCATGCTCTAACATCACCATACTCTGTCAATTGCCTAACAGCAGCAGGAGAAGGATTCTGTTCTAAATCCCTTTCAGTGACTTAAATTTAATCTAGAGTTATTAAGATGACTAACAAAAATTTACACAAGCTGCACTGTGCATTTTGAGATCAGTCCTGCTCTTAGCTGGGGGTGAAAAGCCTACTGACCTGCTGACCAGTAAAGAAAACAACTGTACCTATTTCAATATACATTTCTCTTTCAAAAACTGTATAGAATAAGAACAGCAATTGGATGTAGCTGACAAATCTCCTTCCTTTTTTCATATTCTGCAAATAATGAAATAGCAGCATATGGTGCAAATGCTACAAAAGGAGCGGAAAAATCAAGACAGGTAAGTATTAATAGGGCTACCCAGAAAGAACTGGCACTAAAAATTGGTGGATATCCCCAGAACTCCAGGGATTTAACAGAACTGTACATACTGCAGACTGGGATTAGATCTCACACTGAGTACACTTCAGTTCCTATCATTTGTGATAGGAAATAAAATTCTTTTTAGCATTCAGTAGTCATAGTTTACATTGTAGATGAAATAAAATCATCATATTCTGTGCAGATCTTATCAGGGCAACAGTCACCCATGCTGCTTTCAGCACAATGTGAAAAATCTAGCAGAAAAATACAAAATCCAATGGCACACTCTTGCTGGAAGTCTTGATTAACAATGAGGGAGTACTTCAATGAACACCTGTAGCATTAGGAATGAAACCTAATAATAAAGCAGGATACAACACCATATGAACTATATTCCCCATTGCAGCATATCAGCACTGTGACACATGATGCCTAAACTTCCAATGCTTTAAGCTCTGCTTAAGATGGTGATGTAGCCACAAATCAAGGAAACTGTTGATAGATGGGGAATGCAATTGAGGCATTTCTCATGCACACACCTCAGTCATGAGAAAAGTCTGTCTAGTAGAAAATCAAAATCCCACTTGTGGCTATGAGAAGAGACAGATCTGATGGGAGAAAAGGCAAGGAAAAATGTTTTGGAAGTTGTTCAACATTTACTTAGTGTCTGAAGACAGAAAAGGAAGGGAGATAAGATGCAGAAGTGGAAAAGCACTTGCTTTTAGTGAAAGAAAAACCTCACGGCATGCTATACTGTCCAAGTACAATGAACCCAACATGCTGCTGCTGTATGCCTGGATTAATTATATAACCCGTAACATGCAACTGCAGAAGTGAAAGGGTTTCTTTCTAGTAGCTCTAGGGCCTTACTTGTCAGCAGCATATGCCCGTTTTGCTAATGCTCAGAAACTGGTGTATATTAGCTGCAGAAATATTTGTGTCAAATCCCTTTATATTTCATGCTCTTTTTTTTTTGTCTTGTAGGAATCACTACAAACACAAACACAAGACAATTACACTTGACAAAATCTGGTAGATAAATTGCAGTAAGTAGGTGAAGCTTCTGTTCTTCACTATGCGAATAACACATGAGACATTCTTGCTACTAGTCACTGACACTACCCTAATTTCCATTGATTTAATCTCCAGGAGAGAAAAATAAAAGTGGTCTATAGGCTAGCACAGAATACAAAAATGTGCAGCATTGTTTTGAGGGAGGATTCAAATAAGACATGTCAGACAGTGGCAGAAACAGACAGCTGAAAATTATTCTGACTTTTCTTCCCCCTCAAATTTTTGACCAGCTCACCATGTGATAGGGAGTAAGTCACTTCATGATGTAATTCAATCACTGTGATGTGCTATGAGGTGTACAGATAAAAGGCTGTACGCTAATGATTGTTCTTCATTACATCCACCTAGTAGACACATCTGAAGAGGTTCCTTCAAACCCTCTGGGACAACAGGAACTTTCTGACCCTATCAACTTAACAATGAAAGACAGGTGGAAATAAGATCACTTACTCTCCTGAAAGGAAAATCCCTCCGGTAAGTTATACACTTCTTTCTCCAAAGCTCTCTCCATTTCTGAAGTGCTAAAACTTAACAGCCCAAAATCAGAACAACTACCCTCAAATTCCACAGCTGAACAATCATATCCATTTAACCTAGACTTTGGAAAAAGTCCAATGTGACATGAGAACTAATGAAAGTATAACCATAAGGATGGAGTTTTAAAAGTTCTATATTGTAATTTATCCATCAGGATGTATCAGTTATTGGCCAGGCAATCCTTAAAATTGGAATATACCCCTATTTGACACAACTTGTATAGTACTGCAATTGGCAATACCATATATTGGGCAAACTACTGTAACTGGCAAACTGCATTTTCAGTTTGAAACACAGAGCATAGGCATTAAATTCCTCTCAGAAGTTATACTATATATTTTTACAAAACTAATAACTGAAATATTAGACTAAATTTAAAGCAAAAAACTCTTAAATGTAGCAATAACCATCAGCACAATTATTTTAAAAATTATTTATTGATTTGATATTTGCTACCAGTTTATGCAAATTTATCTAGCGCTATCTGACGAAAAGTAGCAAAAACTTACTTATTGGGATAACTTTATATACGAAAGAATAATTTCATTTACAAGGAAGTTAACTCCTCTTCTTAAGGCAGAACTACCTGCGATCTTTTTGTTTTCCTTTAAGTGTAATTCTGGTTTACCTTCATAGTAACTTGTCAAGACTTACCAACTTATAAACTTATCAAACAAAGGCACTTTCTCTAGAAAAGTATGAATAAATCCTACAAACTGCTTTTTATGGAAGGATGCTCCTTTCCTGTGCTTTTACTGGCACTTTTCTGACCCTGAAAAAACACTCCAGGCAAGACAAGTTGCTTAAATCGGCCTACGCTGAGCTGAGAAGAGCCCTGCACTGGCCAGGGAGAGCATGGGGCATTAGCTGTTCAGAGCAGCACGGACAGTGGGATCTCAGCAACCTATGCGTAGGTCAGAGCTTACAAGAAGAGTTCATGCCCAAGTGAGCAGGTAATATTCCTTCAGTTGTCAATCAGGACAGAGTAAATTTTACCCATGGAAAATAAATTGATTCAGAAATAGGTGATTTCTGCTCAAAACCAAATGCTGTTAGGAATAGCTCAGTGAATGGTAGAGAAGTTGGCAAGGCTGTCATGACACATACTTTACAACTGGTGAATAACACCAGGTGAAAGAGAAAATCTAGGATTGCTTCAAAACAGGAAAGAGTTAACTGCTTTTGGTGACAGGCAGCGAATTTAAAAAAGGTGAAGTATATAGGGTTAAGCAATGTGCTTACAGTTGGAGCCAGTCATATTCAGAGTGTTCATTTCTAAATTCTAGTAAATAACTGAGGCATAATTAAAGGAACTGTCAGTGGGTGGCTTTTACAGAATATCATCAGTGCTATTAATAATGTATTTCAGGTAATTTAGTTGTCAGGATCTGATGAGAGTATTCAGAAGGCCTATAGTATCACACTGCAAAAATACAGTACAAAATTTGTTGTTAATTGTGTTGTCTTGATGGTAATCAGTAGTTTACTGGATTTCTCTTCTAGATCTTGACCTTCCTCTCACCACCAGATGCTTAAGAGTCATTGTACTTGCTAAGGAACATTGTATTTGCTTCAAAGGAGTGCTCTGACCACGTCCGCCAATACCCATACTAATATAGACAGGGTTTGAAAATTATCTACTGCAACCACTATTAGCAGGAATGATGACAGACCTGAAAAGGCAGGAGGAATGAGTAGTATGAGCAGTATAGTGTGGTCGCAAGGGAAGAATTCCTTTCTCCAGTATTTAGAAAGTGCCAGTCATCCAAATATCAGCCTAGAAATAAAACATTAGCCACAAATGCAGCTCATGCCATGACTGTTTACTGCAAAGAGAGACATCTCATGCACTAGTCCTAGCAGACAGTTTGGCCAGGAAGGCAAAGAACTGCAGGGCCAAATAGAGGAACTAAAACAGACTCGAACTTTTTAATGATGTAATTTAAGATTCACATTGAAATGCAGTCATTATTTACTAATCCTAGTAGTCATCTGCCATCGATGGTGCTCTCCCTTTATAACACTTGGTAAAATATTCATCTAATCTGATAGCTGCACGTACTAAGGTTCCTGAATGGGAAATTTAACTATACTTTCACCTTAATTCTGCTGGGAATTGAGATTTCAACAAACCCCCACATTATGTTTTGCTGTCTTTTGTCTCAGTATGGTTAAGAGCTCAGTGAGGACGAAGACAAAATCAGTCTCCTACTTCAGCAGAGGACCAATACTTCCTGTCCAGCCTGCAGCACTGAACAAGAGAAAAAAAGCGATGCCCTTTTTCTGGCTGCACACCGATTAGCAGAAGGGCAATCAGTTCTTTCATGCACCAGCGCATGGTTGGTGTGTGAACAGGTTGAACTGTTACACACTATTTAAATTGTTTAGTGCTTATTAAAGATGCAATCATGTGAATACCTGCATAGTGCATGTCCACACCATAAATAATGTCCAGTGAAAACAGATATGCCCCAAATGTGCAGAAAACAACATATATGCTTAAAATACGGTCTCTCTTAACAGTTGTCCAATTCTTCACTTTTCTAAAGGAATACAGACTATTGGAAGATATACTGGTCTTCAGATATTTCTGCCCCTGACCAAGGAGCAACCTATAAATTCTCTGTGTAGGTGATTACAGCTTGGTTTCCAGTATCCTTTCATGTCTTGGTGAGCCCATTGGAATTTAATAACAGCTGAATATTACCCTATTCTATTCTCATGGCACTAATAGTTCATACTAGCACTTATGCGGTTTCTCTGGTGCTTAACAACACTTCAGTCCAACCTGTACACTTCCCTTGAATGAGAATAGCAATTGTGTCTTTTTCTGCTACATATGTGCTTTCTTAGAAAATCAACCTGGGATCGGGAAGGAAATCAGAACTTGGGTTAAATATGCATTATTCTGTTTGTTTCTGATCTCTAAATTTTAATCTCACTGCTCTCTACAGGGTTTGCTGTGGAACAAACTTGTAATGCAGTGCAAAGGGGAGACACCAAAAAAACCCCAGCTGTTTCTCTAGAGTCTATCAAGTAGCATGTGTAAGGTCTTTTTATTATTTTTTTTTTTTACTATAGGCAAGTGGGGAGAACTTTACCTCTCATTACCCACACAGTGGCAGTATTGCTGCCTTCTCCTTGTTATTTCTGTGCCTTTTCATTGCATAATTCTGTACCACCAGCCCTACTTACTGACGCCCTTTCTTCACACCACTCAGTGCAGTCATGTAATTTTCATAATTGCTGTTTTTCCAATTAATAGCTTTATCTTTGGAAATTCCTAGTAAGAATTTATGAAAAGACAAAAAGATATTTATCTTGTCCTCACAAAACATTAGTACACAGGAATTACACCTGCTAATTCAGCTATTTCTTGTTTAAGGAAAAGGAAAAAAATGACAACTAGAACTAATAAAAAGGGTTAAATCAGTAGTGTCAGTACAACTGTAATTTCCACCACCTATTGTTTCCTATTCTCATTCCAGACAGAGAGTTATGTCCTGAGGTCAGCGGGTAACCTGGAACCAAGCCTGTCCCCCAAAACTACTGTGAGCACCATTCACTGGTGCTGAATCCAGCTAAACCAGAGCAAAACAAACTATCTCTGAACTTCATGGAATAATTTCTTCTTGCATTACCACCTCACAATGCATGGGTAACTGGATGCAGTCGATCAGTGCTAACACAGTTACACTGAACAGACATATGGTTACTGGCAGCCCAAGGAAAATAGCAATTACTCCTCTTACTTGCAGTTCCTCAAGAGCGGAGAAACCACATCCAGGTTGCTACCTCTATCTACAAGACACCTCAGCCTCCTGTCATTCTCAAGAGACTCACACCAACTCTTTGCTTTTCCTCAGTTGTAGCTTAGAAGAACTCACAAATGGGCACAAATGTGATCTGTGAAGCATGGAAAAGTGACTTGGACCTGAGAAATGTGACCTTTTAGTTCAGTTGCAGACAAAAAGTTAGGAATTCAGATTCTCATGCCTGAGACAGACTGAATGGCCTTGAGTGAGTCACTTAGTGTAACTTCGCCCACATGACTCTTGACACAGATAACCTTCATGCTTTTGCAGTACAGTTATTTGAAACAAAGCCTCATTTTTTTGGTTAAACCCAAAAGAAAGAGAAATAAGTATCAGGGGAACTAAGTGGAATTAGAGATAAGTAACAGGTAAGCATGTGTTAGATGCACATGTGTATGGCCAGTTCTGCAATCTCAAAAGCATTTTGTTTTGGTTTTGTGAATAAACAAACAGGTACACACTTGAAAGAAAGCAATCTGCCTTTTTCAACTGTAAAATGATGCCAATGACTCTCCTGTTCTCTACGTTCATGTTTATCCATGCAGCTTAGAAGTTATATAAGCAGAATGATCTCAGCACAAACTATATCAAGCAGCTTTGAGAAGCCTTGCCTGTGATACCATCCAGTTAAATGATTTAGGTCTGGTGATGAGCAGTACGACCACCTCAGCAAACAGTGAAGTATATCCAGTACTTATGCCATGACAGCGTACTAAGAAATTTTTCCTGTAACTGGTTTAACAGAGATGAAAAGGAAAAGACCTCTCCTTGCCCCAAAATACGTTTCTCTCTTGAATGCTGATCCAACCTAGAAGGTGAGAAAAATGAGAGAATACAGCATGTAGATAGAAGTCTTTATAGTGTGGAATTTTTCCCTCTGGTCATACTTTTCAATGCATTTGTCCCCAGTGTAAAGTCTTTGCCAGCACATCTGACACCTAGTTACATCTGGAAACCTTTTTAACAGTCAAGTTTTACATTATCATCTAAGCCATATGTAGTTGATATTTCAAATGGCTGTTCAATATCAAGGATCAAAACGATTTCACTATAACAAAATCTCAACATTCAGGTCATTATGCAGAGCAGACACTTTTCTACAAAAGATATAAAACATAAACAATAAAAGACCTAAATTATCATTTGCAGATGTCAGAATCTGCTTATTCCTTATTTCAGTTTATATGCTGAATATTTAATTTTGTTCTTCCAACTCTACTTGGCCTATTGTCATGCCTGCCCAAAGATCTGATACATGCAATTAACATTTTAAATTTCTTTGGTATCAAGGTATCATAATACTATAATTCAATGTAGTGAAGATCAAGCTAGTAGTTAACATTTTTCCCCACAACCCTGAGCTACTTTCAGTACTGCAGAGTACCAGTGCAAAATCATTTAAGTGAACTAATTTAACTTTTCATCTATCAAGATGTTTGTTCTGTATTGATTCAAGCACTCTGGATAATGAACAGTCACTTGTTCTTGTGAACAGTATTTTAAATATAACTAACTGAGTAAAACCTATGTTTGGGCTATTTGACTAGCAAATATCTATTGGCATTGCTAGGATTATTCAGCAATAGAATGATTTTGCACTATGGTGCACCTAGTCACTGGCAATAAAAAAGAAGAGTAAGTAAAAACAGAATTTTAAGAATATATGGCATATTTTATTTAGTAAGCCCTCTAGTTTATGCATTAAACTAAAAAGTTAATCTTTTCTTCTAGCTTTGTGAGCTCCTCTATTCCTGTTTGTTCAGAGCATTGTAACCCCAGGACAAGCTGCTCAGCTGTCTACACATGAAAACAAGAAAAATCACCATTGCATATGCTCCCATGTGTACAATAAATCTGGTGTATTTTATATTGTATGCTGTACCATTTTCAGATCTGAGGTAAGCCACTCATGATGACACAGAGTTCAGTTAGTAAGCAAGAAATCCCTGTGCCTAGCAGGCAACAAAGGTTTAAAACATAGAGGTGACAGACATCAATGGAATACCAGGTGCCTTGCATCAGGCCTTAGGAAGATAGTAATGATAAAATTTCGAGGTAAACAAACACAACCATTTTTATAGCACTTTGTCGCGCTGAATGAAATGTTCTTGTTCTGCTTGCAGGAACCACCACTGGAGCAGCAGCAGAAGGCTAGAGTTGACAAGAGGATGACTGAGTACTCCCGCAGCTGCATTCCTTCTGCAAGATGTGGAGGGACCTGAGTAGCAGTGCTGCTGTTACGGTTTCCTTAGTGAGTTTCAGTGCCTTACTTTCTGTCACTGATGTTCTGGCCGTATCAGTACAGCACCTGTCAAGTATTGGTCAGAACCTTGTATGTTCTTCATTTTGGGCTGGGCACTGTTGCATTAGTGCCTGTTCTCTATCTGGAAGGTTTTCCTCCTAAAGCTACCCTGCCACAGAGGGCAGACCTGGGTTCTCAGGCCACTGAGCCCAGGGTCCAGCGCATTTCATACTCTCTGTAGGGATACTCTGAGACGTGCCATCCAGCCTCCCTGTGACTGAAAGTCATTGCTCAAAAATGGGGATATAAAAAACTTCTTTGCTTTGATCCTGGACACTTTTTTTTTAAATAAAGGCAGTGCACACTGGCAAAGGTCTGCAACTTGAGGTCCTGTGTTAATGCAACTATTTTGGAGAGAGGACTTCAATGAAGCAAACTCCTTCATCCACTGTGTGAATGACTTAAATGGCCTGCAGGGGTAAGAAAGGCCAATATGAGGTTTAATAAATGTATCTATTGAAAAGGGCAAGTCTCATTTTCAAATGAACTGCACAAATACTTGCCACAGAACGAAATAATTCATGATATTACTAATGACTTGCAACATTTTCACCTATAGCTTAATAATGTGATTACAGACTAGTTTAATAAAGGCAGAAAGTTGTTTTCTTTGAAAGATGCTGCAGTGTCTAAGGAAATCAGCTAACACAGATGACTGTACTGAGCAGATCAGTCTCATATTTTTCTTATTATTCTTTTATGTCCACCTAGTTCTTTTTCAGTCAAGGTTTATATTACAATAAACATGTAACTTGTCCACTAATATGTAGATCAGATTTTACTATATATGAATAAAGTGTAAGTAAATCCATATAGCTAGGAATAAACAACATATCTTCTCTGTAAGATGTAAGCAAGGCATAATGCTTTGGAATAAAGCCTGAAATGTATAGGTATTACAGCTTATAGGTACTAGAAAAGAAAGTTCAGTAACTAAAATTCACACATTTTCAAGGCCTAGTTTAATTTCCAGCTGTCATCAACCTTATTCCATATCTGAGTGGGAAATATAAATAGACATTACAAATAATTTTTAGATATTTTAAGGGATTGTGGGTAGAAGTTATGAAATATAAGATGTAAATATAATACTTAATTTTGTTGTATATTTTTTTATTTCATGTCCAGAATATTTATCAGATCCTTGTGTTTATATTTAAATCTTCCAGCCTTTAAGTGAAGAGCTCTCTACCACCACCAGAAACTTGATTAGTAAACCAATAAATCTGGCAAAACCAAGTGAGCAGTGGAACTGGATATTTGGCTTTGTAAAGATGATTGGCTTGAGATTTGTTCATATTTTTACTAGGGAAGAGTTTCACTTAGATCTGAAGGTACACAGACATTCTTCCTTGTCAAATCCAGATCATGCACAAAGAAAAAGGAACAAAGCTTTATATTATTTTCTTTCCATTTTATAGCAATTTAATTTACTTTAAAATGAACTGAAAACCCCTGGGAGGCCCTGTGAGCCTTTGGTTCCCTCAAACCGTCTGTTTCAGCTTCAGCCCTAGCCATGATGTCTGCTGTTTGAAGCCTTTGAAGTATCTACAGATTGGGCTGACACTGCCCTCAGCAACTCAAGAGAGGAACCAGTGGTTTGAAGGAGAAAAAAATCCTCTGCTCACAGTCAAGTTTGACTTACCTGTCAGCTTTGGTTCAAACCAAAGCTACTTCAAA
>VWZK01006333.1:0-68328 GCA_013396935.1 Baryphthengus martii | reverse complement strand
CCCTAACATTCTGTGATTCTGTGTAATATGCAAATTGGTAGCGCTTTACAAAACTACTGTACTTTAGATGCATGAGTGTGTAAAAGAAAGTAACTTGTAGCTAATCTGGAAATCTGACTCCAAAATCCATTGGCACTAAACGGTTATACCAGTGACAAGACACTAGACAGAATGAAAGAAGATATATTGAGCTGCTCTCTCCCATCTGCCAGTTCATTTTAAGAAATAATTAGTGATGGTTCATAAGAAAATTAACTTTGGAAAAGAAAGAAAAATGCTTTTGCTTTGTTGTGTTTTAGGCATATGATGGAATTGCTGAAACTTTGAAAACGTCCTGAAATAGCGATGAAAGAATATGTCAGAGGTCTTCTGGCAATGGCTCAGAAATGTGAAACTGTTGTCATCTTGACATTAGCCTCTGATAAACATGCTATCCAGATTTAATCAAAATTGGTATATAAGTGTGCCCTGCGACCAGACAGCCTTTGCCAACTGGGCTGACCTGCAATGAAAAAGTCAATCTTCTTGCCCCTTTTTTTTTTTAACTGAAAAAAACATAGCAGCAATAATATGGGTAAAAGGCTCAATAAAATCTGTCAGAATTGATTTCTAGTGACACATAATGTCTGGCAATCTAAAGCTTTATTTTGCCAACTGTTTAATCTGTACTACAAGTAAAAATGTTCCATGTGCATAACTTCCCATTTAAGTGATGATCCTGTTTAAAGATTTGTTCCAGCAGCATTTATTTAATGACCTTTATAAAGAATTTCCTCATTCTTCTGTAGGTTTTATTTAAACTAGGGAATAATAAAAATAAAATGCACAATGGGAGGAAAAATATCTCCATTCTCCATTACTTTTCTTCAAAAATATAATTACTTCTTAGGCAGTACTAATGAGGAAGCCTGGGAATATAGGCATTCCAATGTTGGAAGCAATAATAAACCAATGGTCATTATTTACATCCTTATAATGTCAAATCGTGTATGTTTTTCACATAATACCCCTGAAGAAATATCACACATGCTGCAATATCCACAGCGATGGTTCCCTTATTCTATTGATTTAAATATCCTCTTCTCCCTCCTCAACAGGAAGTATGAGGTCATTGCTATAGCTCAAGCACGGCTTGATAGAGCACTATTCGAACCAGATATACACCATACTTTATATCGTATTTTGAATTATTTATCTGTCATGGGAAATAGCAGGAGAGGAAGGAGTTAGCTGGGTGCTTGAAATGAATGTGGCAAAAGCATTAACGTGCGGGTCCAGCTGCACAAAATCAGATGTCAAGTCCTGGTACAGAGGGGGTCAGAGTCAGCAATGGCAGCAGAGCTCTTGGTAATAGCAGGAGAATAAAGAGGCTCATAAATCCGGAAAAAAAGGCTATCGCAGCCTAGAAACTAGAGAGAGGTGAAACAGAGCGCTCATTTCCAATGGGCCAGGCAGGATGGCGGCCTGAACCATGTTTAAAACTGGGACGTGCGTGCGACCCTGCCATGCCAAAACTGCCATAGGTGGTACTGGGGAGAAAGAAGGTTAATCAAGAGTGCTGCACAGCTTAAGGAAATGCACAGCTTGGCTAACCGATTTGATTCATGTGTCCCAGTGACAAAATTCTTTCCTGGAGATCCATAATGCCTGGGTTCTCAATTATCTGGTCTTTTCTTTGTGTGTGTGTATTTTAAAAAATGGCCAATAAAATGTCAGCCAAGAAACACACTGTTCATTTCTTTCAGGTTTATTTTAAACCTATTGCACTTAGGCTCCAGTTAAATCAATTTTTCATGAATATCTACCCTAGTAGATTACACCTCAAGCCAGTTCAGATCTCCAGAGAACTGGAAGAAAAAAAAAGAAAGAAAAAAAAAAAAAAAGAGAGATTTATCAAGTAACAAGTAACACCTCAGGAAAAAGAAACAGGGTTTTTAATTGCTTTGTGCGCTCCATAATTGAAGGCAGGCACCTTCTTGAGGCACTCACTGCCAGGAGGAGTGTGACTCCACTTGGCCCTGCCTAATTAATCCTGTGATACAAACCTTCTGGCTTCAATTTTCACATTTCTGTCTCTTTTTAGAGGTGATAATAAAACTAAAAATTTATGTTGGTTACTGTATGACTATAACTGTGCCAGGAGAACACAAATAAAACCATATGGATGAAAGAGACCTTGTCTTCCCTTCCCTGGCTTCTCAGTTACATGAGGTGTGCAGGGACACACTTTGTGCTAACAAGAAAAGGTAGAGAAAGATTCAGTAGCAGGAAGGAAGTGCAGGTCAACTGATTCTTGTGATAGTTTGCTCTGTTCAGATGACTCACTGAAGCATATGTCTTATTTGTTTATTGACAAGATCTCAAAATAGAAGCACACACTCTGGAAGCTCAACTGAGCTGGCTACAAATCACAAAACTGCACAACAGCTCTTAATGAAAGGCAAATTGTGCAGCTTAGCCTTTAAAAAGCAGTCAAGGCTGTTTGTGCAGATGCCTTCAATCTTAATAGCTTACATTCTCTGACCTGTGCACACTCCCTACCGCTGCCGACTGAAAGGAATAGACCATCTTTATTTTCCACGGAATGCAAGGATCCTGCTATTGTTGTTGTTGTTATTATTGTTAACATTATGGGCAAGGATTTCATTCTTGGGCGCTGAGGAATGGTTTGTACGCGTACACACACACACACACACACGTATGTGGCAGTTAGTTCAAAAATGCAGTAGGACAGATTCTGCTTTCAGTAAAATTGTGTCTGTTCTCACTGCGTGACATAGAAAGCAGACCTAGATCTTACTCTATTCGGATAGGTGGGGTTTATCTTTCTTGTCAAGTGCATTAGAGGAATATTCTTCCAACAGAGCTGTCGCTCTGATTTGGAAGCTACTGATAATGAGCACATTGCTGACCACATTCAGTTCATCCTACTCCCAAGACCCAACAATACAGTTCTGTACATTCACAGTTCTTTATGCAGTTGAGCACAGTAGGATTGTACCATGGATTTGATAATTTTCATCAAGAGATGTACTAGAAGAGGAAGAGAAAAAAAGAAACATTATCTCAGTTTTGCTGCTATATTGTTTTCGTTTCCTTACCATAACCCAGTGGTGAGAAGAGAATCGAGCAGCCTTGCACCTTGCTTAGGACAGGACTCTTGTACCTCTTCCTTCATCCCATCCTTGCTACAACTCTAGCCGTGGCACATCATTATTTTATTATGTAAGTCAGCGTGACCTTTCCTAGAAGGAAAGATATCGGTGACAGGTTTGTAAAATGTCACATGTCTCTAGGGATATCATTTTAAAATAAGTAATATATCTTAGGGTAACAAAATGCCTCGGCTTTGTGAGGGTGTGCAAGCTGTCTGCCAGAGCTGGGAGGATCAGTGAGACTGGAAAATTAGGATAATTTTGCTGCCAAACTGTAACAAATTGCTACTGGGCATCTATATACTAGGGTTTTTTTTCCAGCTTCACACTTGAATACATTTGGGCAAAAATGCTCTATACATGGCAAAAACCATAGACCTTTGCAATTCCTCTTCCAAGACATGGTGATGTTAGATTTTCCCATCTGAATGATTTTAAGAATTTGCCGTTGTCTCTGTAAACCCTGTTTTTGGAAATGGCATTACTACTACAGCTGAAATTTTCACCCACAAACAGAACACCGAGAAGGGAAGACTCAGCCCAAATATTTGTGAGCAAATGTACAAAGAAACCAAGTGCAAAGCATATGTGGCAGAGCTGAGTGAGTGGCTAAGATGAGACTATACAAGAAATACGAGGTGAGAGAGTTATCAGAAGCAGAGAGAGAGACAATTACCCCACATCCAGCAGCTATTACTGGGAAAGTCTCCTAGGGAACAACTACTGAACTATTCCACCAGTATGTTCTGGAGAAGAGACAGGGTTTGTTTTATCAAATGTTTAAGGAGTGGAGATAAACTGATGAGCAGACTCTGATTTTCAGATGGCAGGGGGGGTGTTGGAATCCTGTATCAGTTAGAACATGTAAAAAAAAAGAGATGAATACAGTGGAAAAAGTTCTTACCACATTAATAGAGGATGTTCTAGAGAAAAGGCTGATATATATTGATTATCTTATGTATCTCCTACTTTAAGAGAATCAAGATAATGCAACCGCTTTTTTAATAACAGCTCTGAAGCCAATACACAGCGTTCTGTCAAATTTTCATGAAGTTTTGTACATAACTGGTTGATCCGTATGTAGCAGACAGACCAGGTCATGTGTCTTGAGCTTTCCTTTTTTTTTTTAGTTTTTTTCTTTTTTTTTTTCTTTTTATTTTTCCAACTGATAACATTTCCAGGCTCTCTAATGACATGGGTATACTGGATTTTCTCTGGCCCTGGTCAAGGGCAGATTTATTACCACAGGTCCACAGGATAAATTTTCAGTCTTCAAGAAGCGTATCAGCTAAGTCCTCTCTTAGCTCTCCATCAGCCTTCTGTGGGTAGGCCCCAAAGCATCACACTAAAAGTTAAAGAGAATAAAGTAGTGGCTTTCCAGTCATTGCTGGGAAGCCCAGCAGCCCCAAAACAGCGGCAAAATAGGGTGGAAGAAAACTAGACCATCCCCTTGAAAATAAGGCCTATTGGTACAAGTCCTGTCAGCTGAAAACTAATATCTTCAGTAATGTTGACATGAAGACAGGTTATCCTAAAATAAAAATGAGAAGTATAGAACAGTGCCTAGCCTACAATTAGATTTTTCCATGGGGATACTGAAAAGTTTTTTTGGAACACCGTTCTTCTTTTCTATTAATCTCATTTAAATAACTGAACGATATTAGAGGTTATTGTAGATTTACAATTCAATGTCTGTCAAAAGTGTCATTCCAGGAAACAGTTAAGCAAGCTATACTATGCCGTATTAATAAAATCAAACGTGGATACCATTCTGAAGAAAAACTAGACTCATATGAAGTTAAAATTCAGGGTACATACACTAACTTATAGCAAAATGTATTGCAAAAATAATGTAAATAGGCAAGGATAAAATGTAATGAATCTGGAAAATCAGAACAGAAGTTAAAATTCAATGTAATCTCATTACATTAAAATATGAAATCATACTGATTATCTCAGCCCTATTAATGTTGCTATGCAGTGACACACACGCAGTAAATATGATTATAATGAAACCATTTACGGTTTTTGTTGTACAGGGCAAAAAAAAAAAAAAAGAAAAAGAAAAAAAAAAAGAGGAAGGAAGACCTATTCCCTTCGCACTGCTCCCTTACTGCCCCCAAATAAATTGCTTTCAAAGTTCATACAGTTCTGGGTAGGTGGAACATATGCAGATTATAAAGTGTTGCAGAGGTCCACAGATGTTTTACAAATTGTAGTCCCAAATTGTGACCCAGTTTGCATGGCGATGCAGGATAAGGAGGAAGAATAAAGGCATAAAACCCTCCTTTATTACTATTACCCAGGGGAGCTGTAAGGGGCGAAATAAAAAGAACAACCACAATAGGGAACCTTGCACTGCATGACCTAGATGCACCAGCATGTAAGAACTCAGGCACTGAAAGGGAAAACCAGGAGACATTGTGTCTTTGAGCCACAATTTCCCTCTCCGTTTACTCTAAGGAAATGCAAAAATCTGCTTGGCTTTGTTGAGGACTGAAGAGCAGTCAAACCCCTGCAGCAACTATTTCTGTGAAAAGTGTTTGATTTCTATGTGTAATATTGGTAATTTCTTTGAAAGACTAAGTTAATACCAGTGGGTTATCCTTCATAATTAAGTATGATGCTTTTGGTGGGGTCATGGCTTCAACAATTAAGCCCAATATATAAAGTTCATTCTTATCCAGGTAGTAGTCAGAAGCAACTGGACCATTTCCTATCAAGTTGTTCTCTTTTATTGCAAAAAGTTCCAGTTTTGGCAGAGGCTCAGCTTGAAATGCACCTACCTCAAGCTAAAATGCAGACTTGGAGCACACTACGTATCAGATTATGTACAGAGCAAGCTATAGAAACAATTACAAAAAAATATAAAATTACTAGTTGTTATTTGCTACATAAAGGAGGAATAGTATTCTTGAGATGTAGAATACAATCCTTTTTTCATAACCAGAGCACTTCGCTAAACTTTGATGCCTGAGAGTTGTGCTATATGCAGTCAAAAATGGTGATAAAAGTGATCTTACAAAAAAAACCCAAGCCCACATTATTTTTTACTCCTCCGACCATAACAGGAATCAGACCTAGATCTTTTAGATGATACTCAAGCCTTAATCTTTTTCTTTTATCTTTTCCCATGCCCACGTTCTCTGTGTTCTGCTGACAATATTTTCCTTCTCTCAAGGAGAGGGGGACAATGGTCTGTATCTGTTGTGCTCTTTTCTACATCACTTAAATATGCAGAGCTTTCATAATGAAATACCCGACGAAAACTGTCTTTACAAGAGCATTCACTTGTTTGCTTTTTTTTTTCCTTTTGGATTGTGAAAGGTCTCTTGGAACCTAGAAGCTTTGTTTGTTTCAGCTGTTTGGTTCCTCTAAGGAGCATAGTGGTCTCTTACAGGTTTCTGGAAGTTACTAGCGGTAAGGTCCACCAATTTTATTTATATTTAACTCTCCATGTAACAGTATACAGAATGTTTAAAAAGTCATCCTGAGGTTCACTTCCAAAAGCAGCAAGTTCTTGCTAATTTGCCATCATCCTCCACCCATTGTATGCATTTGTTTCATATAATCATGACTGTCATCTAGTCTGAGCACTAATGTTTTTCAGTTGGACTCCCACTAACAACAGCTTTTAAATTTCCACTGGATTCAGTGGGATTTTTCATGTTTCGGTGTTTGTGGAAACAGTACCTTACACTGCATACCGTCGGGTGTTCAAGAGGGCGTTCTCATTTGATGGTCTTATATCGCGATTATTGCAATGGTTGCGCCAATGCTGTTGGGACTTGTAAATGAACTGTAAGGCACGCTATCATAATAAATAATAATGTAGTGGCTACCATAAAGTCACAGCATTCCTCAGGCAAAACACTAAGTCAATCAAAGCAGAAAATATCTGACCCACATCCAAACTTTAGCTATATTTCTGAATTTCTGGTTAGAAGACATAATATATTAATGCTCTGCAAGTTGCACAGTGCTCACTTTAAAATTTATATTAAGTAGATTGTTACATTATGGTAATGTACTAAATTACCTAAAGCAAAGTAATACAATGATTAACTGACCATAAACATTGGTTTATGGTCAGTTTATAAAGTATTACAAAGATTAACATTATGCATTTTCATAACAGAAGAAAATTGCAGGATGAAATATCTCTGGATTGACTTGGTGCTATTAAGAATAATAAAATAGTGATATAACTCACAACGGTCTCAAGTTACAGCTTGCAAGTAAACTTTGTTTTAAATCATCTTTGAAAACAGCAGAGATATTCATCGTTTTAAAAAATGCCCAAAGCTTTCCAAGCACAGAATAATGGTTTCCAGTACATGTTTTCTAATATATAATGTATTATCTTTTTTTTTTTTTTTCCCCCTCCTCTTCATTATTCAACATATCATGTTAGATTCTGACCTGGCATAGCTGTTCTGATATCAGAAGTGTTTTACTGTCTTATCCAAGACAAATTTGGATCTCTTTTTATCAGATTATAATATTTAGCCTAAAAAGCTAGACACACTCAAAGTTCAATGCTTTATGAGTTCAATTTATTTACCCATGCATGAGTAGAAATGTTGTTTACTTGTTGTTCCAGGGTTTCATCCGGTCTGTCTGTGAGTCTAACCCTACGTAAACTACATTTTTCGATAAACAAGAGACCAAAGTGGGGAAAAGTGAGGGAACATGGGGTGGGGAATCAGGCAGCGAGACAAGGCAACAGCGAAGGGTCTTATGCAGCCTTTCAGAAAGCAGGACCATTCCAGGCCCATCTCAGATGCCTATACATTAATACACACTGCTCAGGGAGTAGCAATGTCTGTATGTAATCTCAGATTTACAAAGTCATGGGAATTATAGAGATGGGGGGGGACATCTTAAACAGCTGCAGTAGCTTGATAGAGAGACTCTTTGGGAAAGACAGAGAAGATGAGGAGCAGCAGGATACGGAAAGGTCTCAGGAACTGAGTGCTTTTTTCACCTTGGCCTTTGGTGACTAGATCTGCTCTCAGACTCCACATAGCTATAAGCCTATAGCAAAGCTAGGAGCAAAGAGGTACTATCCAAAGCAGAGTGTACAAGTTAGGACTTACTTAGATGTGCAGATACATGCTAGACTCTAACATCAGAAACGACACATATGAGGATACTCAGGAAGACGGCAGTTGTCTGGCACCTTAGAAAAGTTGTGGCACAGTCCACAGGAAAGGTCCCTGATTACTGAAAAAATGTTATTCCCATGATTAAAATAAAGCGAGAACGATGATCTGGGGAACTACAGGCTGATCAGCCTCATTTAAATCCCAAGGAAAATTATGGAGCAAGTCCTCCTGGAATCTGTGAAGAAAATGATTTGGAGAACTCAACACAGATTGATCAAGGAATGGATCAATACGAACCTCCTTGAAACTCAGCAAAGACAAAGGCCACGTCTTGCATCTGAGACACAACAATACAGCCTGGGACCCAGATGTCTAGAAAAGCCAGTTTACAAGAGTAGACGTGGGGGTTTTGGTAGACAAGACATTGAACAGGAGTTGGCCAAGCTCCTCGAGGAATTCTCACCACAGATTAGGCTGCACTAACCAGAGCAGGAACAGCAGCTCCTCACTGCTCAGTCCTTGTGAAGTCATGTCCATAGACCAGCTTTGGCTTTCCTAATGCAAAAGAGATGTTCACAAACTGGAGAGAGTTCAGAGAAGGGAAACCATGATTTAGAGAGGGCTGGAGTACTTTACATGCAAGGAAAAGCTGAGGAAATTGGGTTGGATCAGCCTGCAGGCTGAGGAGATATCTGCAGCATCCTCTTGCCTCAAGAGGAGTTACAGAAAATGCAGAGACAGATATTTCACGTGAGTGCACATGAGCAAACGGAGAGAAACCACAGACAAAATTTGCAGAAAGAAAATTGCAATTGAACTTAAGGAAAAAAAAAAAAAAGCAGAATGAAAATGATCAAGCCCTGGAACAGGTTGTCCAAGAACTGTGGGAAACTGTCCTTGGAGATTTTTCAAAACTTAGTTGGATAAGTCCCTGGGTGACACGATCCAATTTGAGATTAACCCTGATCCAAGCAGAAGGCTGGACCACATGGCATCCAAAAGCTCCCTAAATTTTTATATGATCCTAAGGTTCTCCTCCTGTGTTCCTTCAGCTTTAAAAAAATGCATTTGGCTAACATTGCATAAAGATTCCAGTATTCTAAAGGTTATAACCAGAAGTAAAACAATAAACTTAATTTTCTAAGTTTAAAAAGTTTCTCTAAAAGTTCAAGGTCTCCTTTCTTCCTTTTTATCTCTAACTTCAGATTGCTGAGATGCTCAAGTCAACTCAGCTCACTTTTTTTAGGCTCTCCTGTGCAATTATGAGGTCTAGAAATATATTTAATTTTTAAATAAGTATTACAGGGTCAGAGACTTTCAGAAAAGAATCAGCTATCAGAGCATGTGATAAGTTTCCAAGAACTAGTAAATGAAATTTTTTATCTTTTTTACAGTTATTTTCACTCCTTTGTCTTTCTTCTAAAGCTCAGTGACTACAACGTTTTATAGTTTATGTGAAATGTAATTGTCATCACATTACCTTTCCTGCTGCATATTAAAGCTTTCAGTGAACTCTGTAATACATATACTTGATAATTTATATAGAGGAGCCACTTATACAATACTAGTAAGTTACGCTAGACTCTACAGGTATATCAAAGACATTAACAATATGACTTGGTATAGGTTGGAATGCACTCCCCCAAAGTTCGGGAGTAGAAGAGCTGCTTTTACTTGTGAAAAAGAAAGAAACTATGGTGCAGCATAAAACCAAGGAATTAAGATAATAGCATTGTTTTCATCTATTTTGTGAATTTAGGAATTTCCTCTGGTATTGATTTTATGAAAGTATCATAGAATCATAGGATTGTTCTGACTGGAAGCGACCTTCAAGATCATCAAGTCCAACCATTAACTCAGCAATGCCTATTGCTTGTTACATGAGAAAATAAGACTACACTGGCTTTTGGCTTTGGGGTTGACTTACAGATGAAATAAATTCACAGTAAGGATCAAAAATATTTTCTTTCCACTTGATTCTATGCACAGGGAACCAGACTAAACAAGGTTGCATCACATTTACCTAACTCTTACCAAAAGAGGCAACATTCCAAGCCATAAATTTGACATAACCATTTGTCAATATTACAGACATTTAGAAGCCCAGTAGACAAAAGTTGTAAAGTATTTCAGATAATAACTTTAAATATATATTTTAGATATACATAACTTGTTGTGTAACAGCCCCTAAGTATTTGTGGCATTTATGAAAGTACCTACTGAACATTTCTTCACCTGACTGCAACCGTAGAGCAACATTTGCCTTGAACTTTTGAACACAAAAAAGTTGAACTTTTTTTCCAGCCTGTTGTGCTTGATTTTGATCCCAGTAAGAAGTCATTCTAAATAACTCCTTGTTTTCAGAGTTTAAGGAAACTAACTCTAGGGTTCCCAAAAGGTGCCAGGTGGAGTATGCACAGATCTCTGAGCACTGCAGCGTGCAGGGTCGAACTGTCTGATTCAGAAGAAAATGGGGCCCCTAAAAGTGTGCAGTGTGGTGGTTATTCAAGTAGAGTTTAACCTCTCTGAAGTTTGCCATCTAAAGTGCCTTGTGTAGTGTGCAAGTTCCAATTGCAACCCAGCTGAGATGATGCACGCAGACAAGGATTCATCTCATCCTAAGTGAGGTGTTTGATATCACTCTTTAAGGTTAGTCCTTACATTCCTGCTGTAAATCCCTCTCCTAGTGCTGTCAATGTGATGAACAGGCCAGGCATCTGACTCAGAGCGAAACAAGCCTGTCAAAAAAGAGGTCACTTTCCTGATGTAACCCACAGTTACGTTCAGCAACGTAGAAGAGAGGATGTCAAAAGGCTGAAGACAAGAAACCAGAGTGTGGTAGCAGGCAGGACTGTCTCTCTTAATGAGACAAGCTTGGGTGGCTTCAAAAACCCTCATGAAATTTTTGCCTGAAATCGTTTAGGCAAATCCCCCTCTGAAAGTGTTCATTTTCCTCCATGACGATCTATACAAATACCTATATAGTTAGCTTATACTGATGCCTAAGGGTTACCGTGCTGAAATTGGGTGGCAAGAGGCAAAAGACCCTTTAAATACTGGAAAATTTCTCATTGCCTGAAATGTTGAGAGATAGGGAGAATGGATGTTTTTGTTTGCCCCATGTACATTATTAAGATGGTAACTGAGAGACATCTTGAAGCTGCTGCATTTATTACTACAGTTGATTCCTGAACATGAAAATATTATGCTATATTTATATACACACTTGAAAATAGCATATGTGTTATTTATTCATTAGGGAATAACATATGAACAGCATCACCTGGTGACAACTGTAAAAAAAAATAAATATATCCAACATGCAGCCTTCTCCTGTCAGAGTGGTTTTGGCTGGCAGCAGCCGTCTCTCTTTCCACTCATGCTGGCACTTTCAGGAAGGACTGGAGAATGTGCTTGGCCACTGGGGCATTTCAAAGATTCCCACCCAAACTTCTGTGTCCAGCAATGGTTTGCCCAAGAGACACTTGGAAATGTTCATTCATCAATGCAAGTAATAGCATTCTCCAGCTCTTCTCACGAGCTTACTACTTTCTAGACCATTCCCATCAAACACTCTGCCTTGATACATAATCATTAAAATAACGATCAGGAATGTTTATGATGCCCTAATGTGGCCTATTTCATACTGGATGACTAAATTATAGGGTACATTTTTCCCTAAAAGACTTAAGGCAAAAACTGCAGACAGTGCAAGCATAGAAACAGGACAGCAGTAAGTATAGACCAGAACCCACAGAGAATACAAGGTAAGATGACTGATTTTAAGGTGCAAGAACAATGAAAGGGACAACAGACAGCTGGCGGCCGAACAACAGACATACCTGGGCATTGATATCAAATGCAGCAAGAAGTGGAACTACTAAAAATGAGGATTTAGCAACCAATATCCCAGTTTAAAGTTGGCACAAAAGAAAACGAGAAGGAATATTCAAAGGAAGGCTCTGTCTGAGAAAAAGAGAGAATTAAGAAGGCCTCAAGGAGAGGCTGCCATCCATAAGTGCTTCTGTCCTAATACAAGAAAGTAAACCTTGCCATTGGGGAGTGCAGAGTACGAGCAGGTTTGGGGGAAGGGGGAGAATTATTGGCTTTCAGGTTAAAAGTTATAAAGCCTTATTACTATGCTGACTATTTTCCCATCAATTCAGGCTACATTTCTTTGTTCTCATCTAGGAAAAATTTACCTCACCTCCAAGTGCCTCATCTATAGGCATGAGTGGGTGTCTGAAGGGATGCACTCATCGGATTTCATTTCAGTTGAGTGGGACAGATTCCCACAGCACAAAAAAAAGTTAGGTACAGATATCTCACTGGCACCACAGAAATGAATCCAGGAATAGCAGAGTTTTCAGGCTCTGGAAGTGATGCAAACTGGAATTATTCTAACAGTTGATAAGATATATATCTGAGGCCCCTGAGAACAGTGGAGTTACTGTGGAGTTTTAAATTTCAGCCTCCTGGATATTTCATAAGCAGGCTAAAATCTTTCCCATGCATTATCTAAAAGATTTAAATAAAACCAGAGAGGGATTTTATTGCAAAAATAGATGTCATCACAAGTTTTTGAGGACTATTGCCTTTAAAAATTCTTCTTTTAAAGCATAAAGATTGAACCAAGATTTTTACCAGAGCTTTTTTTTACCAAAGGACAGTATTTGGTTTATCCATCTCCTACCTAAAAACCACGGCGATGCGTTGTCTCTCGCTATGCTGCTATGAAGATGAACTGGTAGTGTCTCTCCGTTTTAAAACAAGTTCATCATATATTAGTTTAGATTAATTTAGAAACTAGCCTTGTGTATTTACAGCGTACACCATTAAGTATTGGGGAGCCTTGAAAAAGCTGAAAAAAATGTTCTAAACTTTCTTTCTGGCTTAGACTTCAAAGGTGTCACACCACTGGCTCTGAAAATTGGCTGGCAACAGGCCGATGCATGCATAGAGGTTCATTCTCCAGGAGACACCCCCAAAAGACTTATTATTTTTAACTACTAAAAAATAAGCTTTGGTGCCACGTTATTACTTCTGCAGGCACTGCTGTACAGAACTCTGACTTGCCACCATGCAGAATATTGTCACGACAAAAGTGGGAGCACAACTAGTAAATACCCCCAACTTTCTCTAGCCAATACTTACTTTGCAGAAGGTATTTAAAACCAGAAATATTACAGCCGCTTTTTGGGTTGCTACAAAGATGACAGAGCCAAACTCTTCTGGTCAGATGAATGAAAAAGGAGAAATGGCCACTGAGTGCTGCTTCAGAGGTTAGGCTGTGCAGAAAATTTTAAACTAATGGCACAAGAACTCTTTCTTTCGCTGTCTGATTAGGACCTATATGTAGAAAAATATTGCTCATTCCCTCCAAATACACTAAATTCTTCTTAAATTGAGAGGAGATCAGAGTAATGACATTTTATCCACTGAAATGAAGAAAGGTCAATCCTAAGAGTATCTGTACTTATCTTACTTAGGATTTTCACAGCTATTGCCTGAGTTTTAGAGTAATAAATGCTATTTTATATTTTATGTGCTGTGTTAGGCAAAATGTCAGCAAGTAGAACGGGGCACAAGCAGCCATGGCATAAGCAGACATAACTAGACTGAGGATGCAGGAGTGCCTATGTGAATTTTGTCAGGAAAGCCTTCATTTACATAACAATAGCTTTTACATTTACAGAGAATTTGTGCGTGGAAGTGCAGTTACTCAGAGGCTTCCTAGTGACACTAAGTTAATGGCTCAGTGTTAAATTTCCTGTCAGTTTTTTTGGTTTTCTTTTTTTAGGATTAGCTCAGCTATGGTTTTTGCCTATCCGAGTCTTAGTCTCCAGTCTCCTCTCCTTTCCTGAAAAAGAAAAAATACCTTGATCAGAGTTTAGATCTATATTAATATACTGAATTTCAATTAAATTTAGGGCAGGAGGAGACTACAGTTAGATACACAGAGACCTGGGGACTGCCTATCTCATCTTTCCGTAGCACAATACCCACCCTTGGAAGTTGATTTGACCCCCTATCAACCTGGTTATAAAACAAGAAAATCACTCTTGACCCCAAAAGGACAGTTTTGCCACAGGCTGTATCTTACCTATCTCAAATAAGGGGAGGCAGGGCATATAACAAGGAATGTTTACAAAAAGTCAGCCGAGTTTAATGAAGCTGGCATATGGCTGGCAAAAAAAACAAGGTGCTAATGCTGTTTTGTCTCCAAAAAAAACCAAAAACAAACGCAAATCAATGCAAAGGAGAAGTACCAACACCCAGGGGTATCCATAACTCCTGTTACCTTCTCTCATAGCCTCTCCTCTACGTATATGTATCTACTTGGTCATTGCGTTCTTGCTTTGCACTTCAAATCCCTCACAGCTGAATACTGCGGAGCTGGGTACTACGCTTGTCTCGAGGGCTGGCCTTTTCTCATGGTTGTCAGGGCAGCCTGAGATTCCATGATTTTCATACCTTTCTGACAAACATCCATGACTTGCGCCATTCTGGCGTCCTACACGAGAGCCAGCGGACTGGGTGCACGGAGTGAGCCTAATGACACAAAGTGGAACAAATGTAATTAAGAGCTGTAAAGTTGAGCTAGGCACTGTTTGGGAGGTTAATAGAGAGCAGGAGCTCAGCCTGACAAAGGAGCCTCTGAGCTCGGCTGACTCGAGTCGAAGGGTTGCACATGATTGCACACAGCGGAACAAATTTCATTACAAGCCTCGCGATCAACATTTTTAGAACCTCAGTGAAATGGGTCAAGTTCACAAGGATAATTTGGTTACCACAAAAACACATCCATGATGTTTGACACTTTTTATGCCATCAGAGTATTTCTTTCCTTTAAAGTCCCAGCCCTGCTATGACATAATTGTCCAGGTTCACTGAAGTGTTTACTGTGTTTAACCAAAGCATCTAATTAGATAGACTAATGACGGACTCTATTCTTACAGTTTCAACATTCAAAAATTACTTTCTGGGGCCATCAGAAATAATAAAGGGGGGAAAGAATCTTTATTTTGGATGTACTGAAGGAATTAGTAATGGTTTTGAAAGACAAGCCTGCAATCAACTGGTTCCCATTGCTCTTGAGATTAAAAAAGGGGAAGATCAAACTCAGATATTAGATATCTATAGCTACATTTATATATAAATGGATGTTTCTTTACTGATTACTTTCCTTTTCTGTTGATTTCTATTGAGATATAAAAGGCTAGGCCAAGTGAAGCTGAAGCCTTTTGATTCAGATTCCAACCTTTTCTTTTCTCTTCTTAATATTTTTTTTCTTTTATTCATTTGTTCCATTTAAGTGCAACTACCCCGTGACTTTTCTCTTTCAGAGACTGCCTAATCAAGAACATAGTCTGGTTTATGGAACATGAAGGAGCTTAGAATAGCTTATCTTGCACATCTCAGTTGGTTTAGCACTACTGGCAATGATTTAAAAAAAAAACCCAATATGTAATAGTTAAAAGAGATACAGGTCAAAAAAACTCAAATAACGACAGTAATGTGGGCTATTTCTTTTTCATTTAAAAACTTACCTCCAAGCTTTGTTCTGAGGTAGATGACATAGAAAGCATATTGACTTGGTGATATTAAAAGATGACTGGTAGGGAAGTGTTTACTCGAATGTGTCATAAACATTTAGTAAACAGAAGGAGTGTATTCTTCTGCAAGGATTTACCTAATCGTTTCTCACATCACTTCAATTTTCTTAAGTATGGTAATATGCTAATTTTTATGCAACTTTTCAATTAAAAAAAAAAAAAATCAAAAAGACAATGAAAAGTTCATCTGCTCAAAAGCATGTATGCAGAGATTTAGTGAAAATACTCTGAGTAGCTGCAAAGAGTGGGATTTTGAAACTCAACCTGTGTGCAATATGCTACCACTTCTGGAAGGCACAGAAATGTAATGACCCTGTTTTACAGCTGGAGAGCTGAGGTACCAACCTCAGGTTGGCAAGTGGTTACCATCATGACTAACCATATTAAAATCAATGACATTAGTTGTGTATGGAATTGTTGACCAAGCTGAATAAAAGATTTCACAATGTGACTCTCAGAGACAAAGTGGTTTGCCCAAGGTCTATAGCCTGGGACTCAGCAAACCACTTAAGCATGTACTTAATTTGTAGCACGTGTTTACGTGTTTTTTTTTTCTGCAGCAGAAATAAAGAGAGAATCACAGATAGAGTTTAAATCTAGGACTCTCAAGTGCCAGGTCATTTTCTTAATCGTTAAGACCACCTTGGCTCTATGTGATAAACATTAACAAGAATTCAGTATGTCTTACACTGGAATATTTGCTGATTTTTGTTTTGTTTTACAAAGGTAACTGCAAGGGGATGAATCCTAAATGCATCTCACTTTTTATGGAAGGATATTATGGCTGAAGTATTAAAAGAAAGTAGGCACAAGGTAGGACACAGAGATCCCTAAAAATGAGAAATTAAAAGGCTGCTCTTATCCGAGCATCATGATTCATAACCAGGCCTGTCATCTTTGCTAATACTATGTCATGTGTGGTTCCTACAGGAAACTGGTAATGCAACAGGTATCCTCAATTTCATGAAATGTTTTCATAACCCACATCTGGAATTCAATAGATTTTTTTGTAGCTCCAGCAGTAACATTTGTCAGAAATTCTCTTCTATGGGCAAAACATTCTTTGAGCACAGAAGATGCTCTGTATCAGGAAAAACAGTCAAGAACAGTTTCATAGAACACATACAACCTATTTTATAAGAGTACAGTAATTTGTCTTGGTCACATGAAGAGCAACTGACCAGGGACGAACCATGCAGGATTGTTCTGTGATTGAAATTCCTTCAGCAAGTCACAATTCACTCCCTGGACTACTGCTTATTGCTGCATCTGCTGTGTCAGTCTTGGTCAGAAACCAAAGCCATGGTATCTTATTTCTTAACAAAAGACAGAGATTGCTCCTACAGACAGTTAAATTGTTTGCTCTTATCCTGTCCTTTCTATATTACTCAAGAAGCTGCTTCAATAATGGGCTCCATCCATCTATCCCTTTCCAGCAGATTTGTGAATGACTTCATCACTCAGTCTGCACACTGCATGCAAAGCCTTCCTTACGGTGTAGTCTAGTATAAACAACAAATTATCATAACACTTCTCAAAAAAAACCCCAGAGATTCATGCCCAGAAAATAGTCTTTCATCCATTCTTTGGGGACAGAGACGCTTGGATAATGTATATGCCTTGCGTGCACTTCTCTCCCTAAATGCAGCAGCTGGAATGGAACCGTCTTTGGAGATAAAGTTGATGTTTTAATTTTTTTACCCCGAAGGACAATATATAATGTAACTTTTCAATTTTCATTAACTGTGGCACAGGTTGCTATAGGCTAAGCTCTAAGCTATGAATAAAAGTAAAAGAGTGAAACTCTACAGAGGAACGTTGCAGCTAAATGCTATCCGTGGTGTTTTGTGGTGGTGTGAAGCTTGGATGGAACAACAGTAATTATCTCTCTCTCCAGCTGTTTTCATAGTAAATTCACCAAGATGTCTTTTTTTTCCTCCCTAATCTCAATCTCATGCCTCCAAGTAGCAAGAATGCTGGTGTGTCTTAACTGAAAGATGTAAAAGGAGGAAAAAAAAGCTAAAGCTGAGTATAGGGGATGGGAGAGGAATAATTCCAACCTACAGAATGAGAATAGTCTCGAGAGACATTGTTACTTTGGTGACTTAACATAGGTAGCTCAAATATTGGAAAACATACTGAATATATTAGGCAGGAGAGACAGAGTTCTTTCTACCACACACCTGAATATTGCTGCCTGTGATGAACTGATTTCTGAGCCTGGCCCTGAATCATGTACTAGCCACAGGCTTGGTTACATCACCTTTCAAAATTAAGTAGGTAACACTGTCTTCTGTCAAGGTCTTATTGGAAGCCAGCATAAACCTTCTAATTACTGAAAGCTGATACTAAATATTACCAAATTAGTCATAGTCTTAATATATATGATTAGGATGTCATCTAATAACTACTGTGCTTGCTCTTTGGGTTAGTTGATTATACAATAAGAAGTTTATCAACAAGAATAGGATACTTAGGAAAATGAAGACCGTGGTTTCCATCCAGCCTCCTGAAAACCAATTTTATGTATCTCAAACAAATTTTATAGGCTCAGATCTGGATGTCTTTAGGCAAGTCTTCAAGCCAACGATAGTCCTCACACAGCTTGCTGAAGCAGAGTTTTGCCATTTTTATTTGCAACCTAGTTCTCAAAACTGTAGCTAGCTCTTAGGACATCAGTGTTTGTATCCTGTAGGAACACACAGAAACAAGGTTTGTTTCCCCATTTCTATTTCTTGACAAACTCAAAACTGAGAGAAGGGGAAGTCCCTCTTAAAACACAAAAGGGTTTTCAGAACAGACCTTCAGTATGAAGAAATTAATTCAGAGAACTGATGTTTAAGCAGTATCATATACATCGAGTTGCTCCAGGGGAGATTCTGGCTGGATTCCAGAAGAAAGTTCTTTACAATGAGAACAATCAAACATTGGAATAAGCTCCCAAGGGAAGTGGTGGACTCCCCTACGGTGGGCAGTTTTAAGACACAACTTGACAGGGTGCTAGGCCATCTCATTGAAACTTTTTACTTAAAAGGTTGGACCAGATGATCCTTGAGGTCCCTTCCAACCTGGCATTCTATGATTCTCTCTTTACTGTTTATGTTAACAAAGCATATGTATGGAATAGCAAGTATAGCTGCTTTTGCTTTGTCAGCTCATCGCAGTGTCTTACATGGAAAGTAAGAAAGGAAATTATGTAGCTCATACTCATCCAGTCTAGCCCAAATAAACATAACATATTCAACACAAGACATTTATGCAGAGGATCTGTTTTTCCTATAATGTAAAGAACATTAATTTATTTTCCTTTATTTCTTTGGATTTTTAAGCATTTATTTCCCTAATGCTTTAAGACATCTCTGTGCTGACAGGGCAACTAACCTGCAAGCTTCCATCAGTGATCAAAATGATACTGAGGTAAATTGAATGTATCTTTAAAACATAAACAGTGGACACATTTAATCCTACAATAAATCTACAAACAAAGTTACCATCGCATACATGAAGCTTTTCCTAGGCTCCAGAGATTTCAAATACAATGTTCAATGGTGACTGACCTTGATCAGGATGCAAGGCACCATCTTCTCCCTTTTCAATCATTCGTCGATCTAAACAGTACCTACTTGCCAACTTGCTACTGCAGAGCTAGATTTGGAGTGAGTAGAACTCCCAATTATTGTTCTTACTGTCACCATCTGCCTCGATGGGCTCAGACTCACAAATGAACTTGTCTGTGAGAATGCTTAATGCTAGTCCTGCCAGGCCGCAGCACGGGGAAGGTGGGAGAACTGTTTCAGACAATCTTTTCCTGCTCATGCCTAAAAGAAGGGTCCTGTTGAGCCCTTAGTGTTACAACAGTCCAAAACCCTTTGCTTCCCCTGGGTTATGGGTCTTCACTTGGGAGGGCTGGAATCTCTGCTCCTGCCTGCTGAAGGGTACCCAGCTAGCTTTGATTTACTTCATGGCTTTCGAAAAGCATGTTAAAATTCTCCTGCTGAACATTCAGCTTCTTTTCTTGTTGAAAAGCAGAAGCTGTAATCATAAATAAAAGTACCTTAATCTATTAGTGGCCTTACTAACAGCTGCATAGGACACTTCATAATAAAATAACATTTCAAGCTATAAATACTAAATCAAGATGCAAACGGATTCTTATACCTCAATATAACTTGCAGATACAATACCACCTACAATTCAAGCTGAGATTTAAGATGATTCCCAGTTACCTAAATTCAAAGATATAATTTAATACGGGTTTAGCTAAAGTACTAATGTTTAATTGCTCCTTACAAGGGCTCTTTCAACAGAAGACTTGATTATGCCTAAACCAGGCCAGAATGATATTAAAATCATGCTGCAGAGCAATATAAATTTGACCTATCGCTGATGGAGTTCCATAAAGAATGGCACCATCTTCGTGCAAAGCCATTTATTTATATTTTGTGCAAACTTGATAGCTATTGAAAAAGTCTGCAAGGAAATAAGCGCTCAGAAAAAGTGGCTGATATACTGAAACCCTCTGGATTTTTTTAATAAATGTATTTCTTTTGTAATTAGATAACATGAAACTGAGCAACCTTAAATATCCACTAACACAGAGAGTCCCTTTTAACAAAACTCTGTAATATTTATTATTTTCGTATATTCATATTTGGTTATATTTTGGTATATTCAAGCTAGGGTAAGACAGTAATTGCAGTCAGCAAAAAAAACAGGGCCTGGGGGGAATCTCAGAAGAGCAGTCTCAACTCCCTTGGAGGGGGAAGCAATTGCACCTTCATCATCCTCAAAGGGTGAGCATTAACTACTACCACATCACCAGGAAACCTGTGTGGACTTCACCATCCTTACTGGACACTTAGAAAAAAACTGTTTAAACTAAGTCTTTCTTGAGGAAATTTCAACCTACCTCTTGCCTTGTCTTCCCTAAGGATAAATCATTTTCTTCCCTTAAGAAAACCATGAGCGATTACGAACCTTAGGCTTTCTGGTCATAAAATCAGGACCTTTTTTACACCATGACCCCCCTCTTTGTATGGAAAGTGAATAACAACCAGAAGCGATTACATGTTATGCACATAAATGCGCCTCCCAGAGGATCCATCACCCAGTCAAGTGATGACATGGGGACTACAACATACAGCTTGCAAAGCCTTCTAGATACAGAACATCTTCCATTCCCCTTCTCCCAAAGGAAAGAGACTGTTTTCCCAGGTATGGAAGGCAATGAAGAGGCCAGGATAAGAGAGGCCCTGTGAGAATCCAGATGCCTCAGAAAGAGACAAAACTGAAGGGTGCTAATAGAATATCTTTAGGAAGTTCCCCCTTCAGAGAGTGGATCAGTTTAGTATTTTTCAGAGGCTCATTCAGCTCATCTTCTGCCCCGTATCATAATGAGCTCCCGGTTGGAGAGATAAGTTTGCCTACAAAGAGGCCAGACTCAGTTATTTTCACCACTAGATTGGTGATGAAGTCATGGCTTTTAAACTGGCTTCCAAATCCTAACCCCAAACATCACAGTATTTCCTCAGGCAACCAAAATCTATTAGTGTTATCAATTATCGTGCCACTGGAGCTATTATTCACAATGTTTATTTAGAATTGATGCTACCAGTAAATCATCCAATTACTAACTGTTTGGAACCAAGGTAAGAACATTAAATCCTAATCAACATCCATAGTCTCTGAAAGGGCAGTCAGTCCACTGTGGAATTCTGCCTAAGGAGGAGTTTTGGGCTCCAGAAAGAAGAGCTCTACATGTGTGGCAGGGTTTTGTTTTAAAAAATAAATTAGTAAGAGATTTTGAAATTACTATTTAACTCTGTCCTGTGTAATTCTACAGTATAAAACTAAAAAAAAAAAATAGAATGGGCAGTATATCCCAACATGGGAAGTTGTTTAGTAACTTTCCGATTTATTATAAATAGTAAGAAAAGTATCAAATCAAATGATTTTTTTTCCCCTGCACAGGTATCATCTGGAGGAAGATTCTGCAGATGAACAGACTGCGACTTTTGATCTGAAGCCAAGCCCGTAACTATGAATTTGGACACACCCAGTCTGAAAACAAACGCAAAGTCAGGGCTGGAGAGTTAGTTTCTTAATAAAGGCAATTATTTGAGTAAAAATAATGAAGGCAGAAGTCACATTTCTGCAAAAGCACTTTGGCAGAAGGGCTAGCCCTCTGCTTTATAGTACTTCAGATGAAAAAAGAAGCAGCTATTAGTTGCTTTCTTTGTTAAGTGTTTGAATTAAAACCTTGATGCCACTCGTTTACTATTTGCCAGTAGCGCTGAGTAATTCTCTGCCTGTAATTTCTTTGACTAAATTAGCGTCTTTTTCTTCTCGTGGAATATCCATCAGCAGATCGTGATTTTCTCATTTAAATGTACTCAACAAATATATCTGATTTTTTTACCCTGCGAACTGATTGCAAATATTTGAAATTTAAACTGCAGGCTTATTTGGGATTGGTAAATCACGTCACGCTGTTTGTTCTCTCTGACTGCACGAGTGTGAGAAACATGACTTTCCTGTACAGGCAGTTGTGCGTTCCCTCCTCAAAACCAGTCTTCCACAAAACAAAATTTTTATTGTTGCTTTTTAGAAACCTTTCTGCTAAAAGTAAATTTCAATTGATTATTCTATGTGTGACTATGGGGTGAAAAGAATTGGTTTAAAAGCTTTAATGATTACTTGTGGACATTCTTTTTTTATTATTATTATTATTCATGCCATGCTTGTTTATAGACAAAGAATGAATTAGATAAAAGAATGCCTTCAATTCATATAACATCCTTACAAAAGACAGAAAAGGACAAAACTAAGAAAATATTTTTTAAAAGTATATTCAGTATTCAAAGGGGCGAACGCTGAATCATACACCAAATTTGACAAAAGCCAAAAACCAGAAAAATTCAATCCCTCTATTGTGCACCATTTATCAAAAATTGCACTTAACAAGCCAGGAATAAGCTCCAATCTACAGTTTTTGTTTTCCTTCCACAGAGCAACAGGATTCTGGTTAAGGGGGTTCCTTGTGGACTGTAATTACTATGCTGTTTGCAAATGTTGATATAATTTGGAAGTGTAAAATTATTCTCACATGATGGCTCCATGGATTCAGCTAGTCCACTGCTGAACAGAGAACAAGCAAAAAGAATAAAAGTATACTCCTAAATGTGGTCGTCTTTTTTTTTTTTCTTTAACAAGGGTTTAATCATTATAAACAGAAGCGTGTGTTTTCTCTCTAACTGTTTTGATAGTTTGGAGAAACAAATAGATTTTTCAGTGAGAGCAATGAGGAGGAAAGGAGTGATTATATGGATACAGTGAATAGCATCATGGAAAAGCTCATAAATAAATAAAACAAGCATGGATACACACAGGGCAGATGTCCTAGTTCCCAGTTTCTTAGATGTCTCTTCGCTACAGCCCTCTCTTCCTCTCTATCTCTCCTGACCTAGGTCAGCTCTTTCCCTTCCCTTTAAATCAGTTGTCTGACAGACCAGTCAAGATGTTGGCCATAAGAAACATTCTGTTTGGTCTATCAAAATTCTGACCTGATGTCACTCCCAAAGTAATACAATATGCACCAAGGCTATGCATTTTGGCATCTTTTACACCAAATTCCATGGAACCAAAAAATACTCGAGTAAAGAAGAGTTTTTAATTATTTTTCAGTGATAAAATCACACCAGAAATCTCTGACCTGCTGATGCCATTCAGGCTCTGCACACCTTAGGCCACCTGTCTAGACACAGACTGTTGCATGACCTTTGTCCATCAGTATTTTTATCAAAATCCTTGCCATTTAGCTGTTGACAACGATTATGTTGCAAAACTGTCCTATCCTGAGTCCCAACTCCAGAAGCATCAGCACAGATATCGAACAACATCCACGCCTATCCAATTCCAAAGTCATTATCTAAATTTAAATAATTAAATGAGCGGTTTCCCAAACACATAGGTTAATAATAAAAAAAAAACAACGTCAAATAAAAAAATCCTGGAAGTTATATTAATAGATCCATTTTGTTCCTAAAGGAAAAGGAAATTGCTGGTTTCTATCTGCCTATAATGTTAAAAAAAAAAAAAAAAAAAAAAGGAAATGCAAATAAAAACACAGCAAGTCACAATGGAAACTTTTCTTTCATTATATAATCAGCATCTCTGGCTTTCACATGTTTTTGCATAATGATAGGGCTAATATAACATAACAAATCCTAAACTGTTTTCACAAGGAGTGGAAAAAAGATGTGTAAAAGTATGCTCTGTCTTGCTTCCTTCTGTTCACAATGTATCTAAATACAACAAATGGTGTTCTTGCTCTTTCTGTCTGTTTCTCAATCTGTTTGGAAAGTAGCCATCATTCCGCAGCCAACCATAATATTTGACACTTCCTGACATCATGAAAGCCACCATCTGTCGATCATTGAAGCCCTGTACTTTTTAAAGACTGCTTGGCCTGATCTTTAGTGAAGCTTCACTGTGAATGCACAGATCAGTTTAGATAAAAAAAAAAAAAAAAAAAAAGAAATGGGGGACATCTGACAAAAGGAATCTGTGCGAACGCGCTTTAGTTAGATTCAGTCACAAAACAAAAGGAAATATCAAGACCTTCTCACAGACAGCAAAGAAAAAAGTTTAGTTTGCTTTCAATTAGTTGGAAGTCCAAATTAGTTGGGGAAAGTTTGGAGGATGAAACTCAATTCAGAAAAAAAAAAAAAGGACAAAACTCAAATTAAGCAGAAAGTGTTTTTCCTTCCTTCACCTAAGTACTGTTTTGAAAGATAAAGATAGACACGCTGCTAGTGTATGTAAGAGCTATAAAGTATAGAATATGCTACTCATTGGAAATCATCATGAGATTTCATACTAAAGGATTATAACTATTTTCAAACATCCCAAAAGCATGTTTTCTCTGGTTTTGACTTGATAGATAAATTTTCAAGATTCTTGAGGACAGAAAAGATAGAAATCTTGGTCTATTTTGTAAATACATCCTAGAAGGAAAGTATAAGCTTTTCTGGCCCAAGACTTACCGGGGAAATGTACTCCCTGTGGTATTTTAAGGTGTGTTGCTCCCATGATTTTTGCACAAGGCGGTGACTCGAGCTGTAACTGCTCTACTTGGTTCACTTAGAACAGATCTGGATGCAAACCTTTAGAAACCTAACTTGAAAATCATGACCTTTGAACACTCCATGATACATTTTCTTCATCTACAAATTCAAGCGTCTCCTCATGCCTACAGAGGAAGAACCCTCCTTGCAGCCTTCAAGTCTGCTATACTCCTTCCGAGCTACAGCTCCAACAGATACATAGACCAATTCACAGACAGAAAGCCAGGACCTTGTCCCCTTTGGCCACCATCTCTTCTTTCCTTCTCCTCTGTCAGTTTGCCCCCCTCCACCAGTATTGAGAATGGAGAGGATGCATTTCCTGTGTTTTTCTCAGCACAGCAGCCAGTAAATGTGACCAGCCCTTCATCACAGAATCCAGGTCAGGAGAGAACCTGTGCACAGGCCGTGCTGCAGGACAAGCCTCCTGCGACTAACGACCCACCTCAGAGGGCGAGAGTGAAGCAGCAGCTTTCGACAGGCCAGGAAGCTGCCCGAGGTCTCAGAAAGAGTTTCTAGCAAAGAGCTCCAGCCTGCTTCTCGCCACTACTACCTCTGCGAATCATTGCTGCTCAGGCTGCAATTAATGGGTGCGAGGACAAGAAAGGGAAATGCTTTTCTTACTGACAATAGGTAACGATAATAGATGGCAACAATATTGTCTTGCTGACAATAGATGGCAATTATTTTCACTTAAGTAATTATCCTAGAGCCAGTTATAATAACGCCCAAAGCAAAAATTGAAGTGTGGTCCTGCCTTCTGTGGTGAGAACAAATAAGGAGCAGCACGGTCTGAGTACCTGTCCAAATCCCATCTTCAGTCCTCTGCCTCCTGCTTTGTACCCCTTCCCACCCTCCACCATAGTTCCTGGAGGTTGTCCTCCCATCTCCTGTCAACTTTATTCAGCCTTTATTTCCTACCCTCCCATCATACCTTCCCAAGGCACATCTGCAGGATTCAGTCTGAAGGACAGGATCAGACAATAGGAAACAAGATCCACGATACTACTTTTATCAGTTTTGTGTGGAAAGTACAGTATTTGGGGGTCAATTTACATACAGTATGCTGAATACCCTGAAGTCTCAAAAATCTACAGACACAAGACCATTTGTATGAGGCAGGTTTTGCGCGAGAGCTTCTCTGTTGATTGTCAGTAGCATATGGCCACTGGAATTGTCTCTTTCACTCCCTCCCTCTCCTTCTCTTCCTTCCCCATCACCATTACACCTGAATGTCTCACAGTCTTTCATTAACTTACCCAAAATGCTGTTGTCTCCATCTCCTGCTATTATACCCTGATAACTCTCGGTAGCCAAGCAGGGAGCTGAGTCCAGGTTTCCCAAGTCCTAGGCTAATTGTCCCATCACTAGTTCCCATGGAATCTTCCTGTTCGCGTAAGTCGTCTTCTTTACTGCTTTATCACAGTCTTCAAATTCCCTGCTTTAAAGAACGACCTTCCATAATTTTAATAATCAGTTTCTTACATAGGCATTTTTATCTTTTCCTAGCTTTTTCCTATTGCATCGTTTTAGGTTTACAAAAAATGGCAGCTTCTAGAAATAGTCTATGGCTTGCCACACAAATACAGAGCAATGGAAGTTGATTTGGTTGATTGGAAGACTTCAGTAAAGACAGAAGTGCAGTCAGTTTAGAGCACAACAGGCAGCAGAGTGATTGTGTGTTACAAACTAAATATCACATGGCACATAGGTACAGCCACTCACTGTGGAGCAGAGATGGCTTTATACTACCCAGGATGATGTTGATATAATCATAGTACCATTACATTCAGTACTACGGAAATTGGCTCTTCAAGCCCAAAATGGCATTGAAGGAATCCCCTCAGGCATTCTTTACATGTAAGCCTGGGGACAGGACCATGTACACCGGCTTTATCCAAACCCTGCACCTTAGAAACTTTCTCCCTGTGTGCTGTAGGCTATAGAGCAAACACAAAACACTGGGGTTTTTTACCTTTCCCTTGTGAAACACCCTGACTTGCTCAATAAATGAGGTGTAACAGCACTTATCTATCACTGAAATATAAGAGAGAAAAGTAGGAGCCGTTGATACTGTCTCTTTGTGGTAGAAAAAGAAGAGTGAAGAGTAGCAACCTCCAGCTGACATTGCAATGATAACAAAACAGACTTTGTCCTTGGCATTTCTTTTTCTCTTTGGGAATGTTACTGGATTCCAAATTAGCAGCGCTGCTCCAGGTCTCTGTTTTGGATATCCCTCCAATGACATTGAAATCAGAACCACCCGTATCTCGTCTCATTACTGGGTGCCATCTACTGCAAACACCAGCATCAGAAACTTTCAAAGATCTTCAATGCTCTAGACTAGGAGTAGTGAAGTGCAGGGAAAAAAGGGCATGTCTGCAGCCCAACAAAAAGAGAGAGGTGAAGAGAAGAGCACCTAGAAGCAGCAAAGGTATATGGGACTATGTAACAAAGTAAATGAGCCATCCAAAAACATACATAGTAAGTAACCTCATCCTCTATACAGGTTTGATTCATATCACTCAGGAAAACAACATTTAGTTGTTTCTAAGTTTTTACTCACCAATCAGAAGTGAGATATGATTTTATACAGTACTTCCATTTACTACGGAATTAAGACTAATGTATTTGAGTATGGGTAGTATAGCTTTTAGAACAGTAAGCAGCATGCAAAAACGATGAATGTTGGTTAAATAGAGAATAAATTATTCAGAGCAGCTGCTCTGGTTTGAAGAAATTTTTTGCAATATTGATTACAACCTCTTAGGTTGCTTTGTGTGCCCAAAATCAAGGCAGACTAATCAGTATCAGTCAAAGGCTATTTCGTGCCAAAAATTACGAGGACTAACAAAGTCATGGCCATGAACAGCTAGGATTACTAGAAAATATATTTTGGTTATGCCCTTGATCGTCAAGTTATTCAGATTTATTCTCTCATACACTCTAAAAAAGAAAAAAAAGCAACAAAAAGCAAGAACTCTTTCTGCAAGCAAGGGTTGAAAGGCTGATGTATTCAGCCTTTGAATCTGGAGGCTATGAAAAATTATTGTCAATCAGTAATGGATGTCATTCTTTCATTTTTGAGGAATCCTGAAGAAAATTTAGAATATAGCTCTGCTGAAATTCTGTTGCATGCCAGCAGTGATAGCAAATCTTCTTGTGTAAAGATCTACATCCTCAGTCTACTACCAGATGCTTCACAGGACTTTTCTGCTGACATATTTTTCAGATTAGATGAATAACTATAGAACTAGATTGGATGGAAAGTCAGGAGATCTGGTTTAAATCCTACAGCTGCCACCTATTTCTGCACAGCCATGTGCTAAATGCTCAAAATCTCCACTCTTTGCCTTCCATTCTCTCAGACAGGGAGGCTGTTACCTCTTTTTCTCTCCTTTTTTTTTACTATCTTGTGTCCTTAGGGCATAAAACCTCATGGCAAACTGCTTCTCCTGTATCAATTCAATGTTTGCATTCTTGGTAGGGTATGTTACACACAGTTGTAAGATAAATAATCACGTTCCAATTCCTAACTCAACATTGCATCTCCTAGAACAATCCAGGAAATCTTAGCTACTGCTTCAGAAGATTAATTTGAATGGACTATGAAAAAGGTTAAAATGACAGCACAGTGGCTTGGTCTGGTCCTTTTATGTGTGTGTTGTCTTTCCTGTCTATCCCTACGCCTCCCAGGAGGTGCTGAAAAGATCTGCAACATGAGAAGATGCATCTGGCACCTTCTTCATTTATACTTACGGTTTTCAGTTCTAGAACCTTTTCCTGAATAAACTGTGAAGGAGAGAGGAAAGGAAGGAAGAAGGGCCTATTGAAAGCAAAATTACTTCATACTAATGTCTGAGTTCCTTCTGGAGTTCATCCAGTCACAAGCTATTGCCTTTCAATTCAGCCCTGCAGTTCTACTTGACTGTGGTTAGACAGCGGATCAATTGCTATGCTCTTTTTGTCCATTGTCTGCTTTTCTTCCTTTCTCTATGTAATTAGGCATCTGAAAGACTCGTCTCCCATTAGCTCCATAGAGGGGGCTTAAAAAATAATTGACCTGATTCCCAAAAGCAGAAATTCTAAGGAAATGCTAAAGGTAACACAGCTTATCTTCACTTTGCCCACATATTCAGGGGGATCTGCAGATGCTGCCAGCCTGGTTCTTCAAAGGATCAGGCCCACAAAATGCTCAGTAGTTTGCATTTATGCAACAGAAGTTACATCCCGAGCTAGCTAATCTACCGTATTCCCCACGGAGCCATCCCAGCGTCAGCTATGTTTGCTATCTCTGTTCCTGTTTAAAGGTGTCAGCCTAAATTCAAGCAGCTGTCAGCTACCTAGTGGGCTTGGCTCTTTTCTGGTAGTTAATTGTGCAGACACCATTAATTGGGGGTGTAGGCCGCTTCCACAGTCTCTGTTTTGCAGGGAAACAAAGCGGAAGAAAGAAAAGAAAATAGACTCATTTATTATATATAAGCCAGGCATAAATATAACTTTCATGCTATTTGCAAAATCAGCTAAGAGTTAATGCTTAATGTGCAGATTATTTTCCGTATCTTGATCGTTCTATGGCCAAGATAGGCAGCAGAAACTGAAACGAGATATAAGCAGTTTCTTTTCAAACTTGTTTCTGATTCCAGTTAGTTTATTTTATAAATAATGTTCTGAGGAGACCAAAACCTTTCAGAGAAAATCTCATTCATAAAGTTTGATGGCCAGAAGGGAGCATTAGTCTGACCTCTATAAATCACAAGCCATTACACTTCATCCAGTTAATCCTGTATCGAGCTCAATAATGTGTGTTAATGTCTGATCATGGCAACCATTCGCTAAACACATCCACTCGTTTTCAAAATTGGAAAATGGAAGCGTGCAACATAATTAGTGGAGAGTGAGAAGAAATCTAGACTGGTTCCTGAAACTTTCCGAGCACAATTAAGCTCTCAGCAAGATATAAAAAGATTGTAGATTTTTTTTTTCCCCTGTTGGTATAGATGTGAGACATATTCTCCTGTTCTACGTCATGAGTGAAAGCCTTCTAGGTGGAGAAAAGGGATCCTTCATTCTCTTTGCTGAAGTTGTAACCAGAATATCTTTACAGACTGGCCAGCTGAGGTTCTGTTTTCGTGTTCTGGCATAGATTTGAATGAAAACTAAATGTTAAAACTTAAGTTACTGGAGTTTTAAGGATGTTGTTCTGTTAATGGGAAGTGCAAATTTTCAATATTTATTCTAAAAGCCATACCACAGAAATAAGCGCTTCTTTTTTTTTTCTTCTCTGCCTACTGTAAGACAAATATATACAGACACGTACGTGTTCGTGTGCAAATTAAATCCTAACTTAAGATGCTCAGCCTGAAGAATCACAACATTTCTTTCACTCATTGTGGAAAGCGTAACACATGCACTTGACAAAAAAATCATTGCAAAACAGGTTTAAAAGAGTAATTTCCATCAACACTGTGATCCTGAGAAAGATCTATGACCCTGAAAATTTCAGAAGTGGCACATGTGTCTGACGTGTCTGGCACACACAGTGGATGTGGCAGCACCCGGCCCCTGGCAGACATGCTCCTGAGAAGCAGCCCTTCAAAAGTCACTGACTTTTGGGTGGGTGATGTCACTCCTGCTGCAGTGATCGGGTAGTCAAACACAGCTGACCTGCTATAGGGACTTAAATCCCAGAATACTGAATTGGATGGTGGCTTGAGGAGCAGTCTTTTTGTAAATAGATCATACTCAGCAACAAGATTCATCTAGCGCTGCTTCCTTGCACTTTTGCCAGTGCGGACTTTCCTACTTTTTCTTCTCCAGGGCCCCTTAACAGGTTTGAGGTTGTGATGCCACCAGCAAAGCCTTAACCTGGGCGACTTCCCACTGCCATCACCCATGTGTTTCCCCACAGCGGGGTGTTTCTGATACAAGTTTATCAATATTAAGACATCTAATACCAGAGCATGGTACGTCTTGTTTCTAGAAAGATTCAGAAGACTTTGGATGTTCAAAAAATATTAGTAAACTGAAAATTCCTATCCTTAAAAGCCGACTAAGCCAAAAGAATCACAGAATCACAGAATGTTAGGGGTTGGAAGGGACCTCAGAAGATCATCTAATCCAATTCCCCCGCCAGAGCAGGATCACCTAGATTAGGTCACACAGGAATGTGTCCAGGCAGGTTCTGAATATCTCCAGAGGAGGAGACCCCACAACCTAAAAAGGTGAAACAAGCTTAGGTGATCTGAGAATCATACTCCTCCCTGGTCCCAGTTCTTTTTCATTTCTCCCAGAGAGGAATATGGGCATTTGTTTTGGTAGACACAGAGTCTTTTTGCAAATCTGACTGATTGCATATTGAACTTTATGTGCAACCACTTTGATTTGAAAGAAACCGCATTTTCCAAAACAAAGCAAGGAGAAGTGAGAGACACAGCTGCATGAAGCTCCGTGTTCCAGCAGCGGGTGTGGTGAGTTCTCCCCAACACACATTCCAGATACTCATTTCTTGGCTTTTATACTTTGAGCAGGTTCCTAATTTTTTCTTTTAAAAAGTTGGGGTAGCTCTGGGGGACTTTCTACCTTATGGTTGCTGCCTCTGTCTAGGAATATTTTTAAGAGGTTTTTGGTTGGTTTGGTGCAAGCAAACAATGTTTGAACTCGGTTGTGGCATCGGAAATGACACTCACATAGAAAGTGTCGCTTTTTGTATTCTCTAAACTATACTTTCAAATCTATAGGCAATTGGCACCTAGGTCTCTTGAGAATGGTGTCCCACCTTTGCAGTGGGCACAGAGCCATCCCAGCAGATGGGCATGAGTGTTGGCATGCTGCGAATCGGTATGTGCATCACGTTTGAGTACAATAGGTCAGCCTCTCATGCAAGAATGTGGGAATTACAGTGTCTGTGCTCAGCTTCCGTGCCAATGGTTAAAGGAATATACCATCATTAAGCTAGCTGCAGGAGAAGACTCATTATTTTAAATTAAGCCACATTTGTTCTAGCTACTTGATAATACACCATTTCTTCTGCAATGCTGTGATTCTTGGATTGCTAATAGAAGGTAGATTACTGATATGTATACGCTCACATACATAGCCCAGCCAGGGAGACACCATCTTGTTTCAACAAAGACGCATTTTTGCCCTACTTTGCCCTCCCTGCTGAATGGCTCATCTAGGTACAAAAGCCAGATCTGTAGAAGCCAGCATATAATTCCCGATAAATAGATCCTTCAGAGCTCTACAGTATTTGGCATGAAATTTGCAATGAAGCCCTTGAAGGGGCTTTCCCATCCTGGAACCAACACAGGCTAATTTTGGTTCAATAACAAACCAAAAAAAAAAGCACCTTGCTCACATAACAGAATGGACTTTTTCAAGCTCCTTTTTCCAATCACATGTGAAAAATTCTTGATAATACCAAGCACGCGTCCTACGCTCTCTTCTACCAAATGGTCAAACTACTTTCTGAGCAGTATGGAGGCTGAGGGCATTTGGACTGCATAGCTCATGTTACCACAACCCCTTTCAGCATAAAACGTGGGCAGTAAGTAAGATTGCCATTGGCAGTCAACGGCGTCTCTAGCAGAGGACATGTATTAACAGCAAGCCAGAGGCGTTTGGTTCTCTAGAGAGATGATGACCACTCAGACCAACTGATGTTCTTTGGCCTTAAGCATTTGAAACTGCGTCACAAGGTGCATTGTAATTCATCAAATTTCTTCCCTCTGTCACTGAATAGTTTGTTTGTGCTTTCAAAATGTCACTCCTATTGGAAAAGCAGACTGTTCAGCTCAAATTCAAAGTTACTCTTGTTGTCATCAATTTTAAGTAGAGCCATTGAAGATATTTTTTTCTGAATGGTGAACTAAAACACCTGGGTTTTTTCTCTCATGTATAGTCATTACATGGTGTCAATGACATAGTGGAACAGAGTGAACTTTCAGCAAGTTTGAAGATGACACCAAGTTGAGTGGTGTGGCTGACTCATCTGGTGGACAGGATGCCATCCAGAGGGACCTGGATAAACTTGAGAAGCAGGCTTGTGTGAACCTCATGCAGTCCAACAAGGCCAGGTGCAAGGCTCTGCACCTGAGTCGGGGCAACTTTCACTATCAATACAGGCTGAGGGATGACGAGATTGAGAGCAGCCCTGCGGAGAAGGATTTAGGGGCACAGAGGGATGAAAAAGCTGGACATGAGCTGGCAATGAGCACTCACAGCCCAGGCGGCCAACTGTGTCCTGGTCCACATCAAAGGAAGCATGGCCAGCAGGTTGAGGGAGGTGATTCTGCTCCTCTAATTTGCTCTTGTGAGACGTCACTTGGAGTGCTGTGTCCAGCTCTGGAGTGCTCAGCACAAGAAAGACATGAACCTAATGGAGCGGGTCCAGAGGAGGGCCACAAAAGTGACCAGAGCACTGGAGCGCCTCTTCCATGAGGAAAGGCTGAGAGAGCTGAGGTTGTTCAGCCCAGAGAAAAGAAGGCTCCATTGAGACCTTAAATTAAACTAAAAGATGGTAGATTTAGACTAGATATAAGGAAGACATTTATTAGAATGAGGGTGGTGAAATATGGAAACAGGTTGCCCAAAGAGATGTTTCATCCCTGGAAACGTTCAAGGTCAGGTTGGATGGAGCTCTGAGAAACCTCATCTAGTTAAAGATGTCCCTGTTCACTGTAAGGGGGTTGGATTAGATGACCTTTGAAGGTCTTTTTCAACTTGAAACTATTCTGTCATTCTACATGATTTTTAAATTAGCTTTATGACAGTCATGAAAAATCATTCTGAAACTTTTTCACTACCATTCTAGTTATTCTTGAGAAAATGAGAGACTGACTGTAATGAATAACGGAGCAATTGATGTGGAAGAACCAGAGCTGTATTTCAGGCTTTATCTCACTTGGGATTATTTGAATTACTAAAAATAATAATAATCAACTGAAATCAGATAAATGTAGAAGGAGGACTGAAGTCTACAACCAACATATGAGCCGCCAGAATACGAGCTCTATGAATACAGGCCTGTTTCCTGGAGGGACCTCTTTTAATGAAAACTATCAAAATATTTAAGGCGGGGGTGGAGAAATATTCTGGCTTAAAGCCAAAAATAATCAGGTCATGGCAATTACATTTTACACAGGTAAGTCAGTTGTCCATATATCATCAAAATATTATTGAAATTTAATGGCATGTTAATCACATCTAGCTATGAGAGCTCAGCAGAAAACTTCTCATTTTACTTCTGAAAATCTTCCCAATGTCCTAGCTAGCAGCGTAGACCTACAACAATAAGTAAGTAGGGCAAGGCATCACTGGTCCTATCATGTCTGCATAGGACAATAGGAAACACAAGTTTCTAAATGGCCTCCCACATCTGTCATAGGAAAAGAGAGAGTAAAGCATGAGAGACTGGTCACCATTAATCCCTACACTTATTCATCTCTGTGGTCTAACTTTTCATTAATAAAAGTTGGAGAGGGATTCATAGGTAAGGAGATGAAGTTTCTGAGTACATCATGCCTGCCTTTAATGACAGGGAAATAAATAATTATATAAAAGAAGAAGCAATTACAAATTTAAAAAGCAACTTTAACATTTCAATTAGTTTGTAGTAGTATTACATATATGAACATGTGCACATAATTTATAATAATATATAGTGAGATAATCTAATAATATAGTAATATAATGTGTAGTATTATATAATGATTCTAATGCTAAGCAACCCACACTGAGTGTTCTATATTATAACTTGTAAAACTCACAAATTCTTCGTGATTCAAGACCATACTATAGTACTGAAACATCAAATCCTTGCAGAGAAGTTGAGAAGAGAATGCCTTTTTGTGTGTTAATTATGCAGTGGGCAGATCAGCAGAATGAAAATTAACAAGCTTTTACTGTATAATTTACTTAAGACTTTGTATTTCAGACTTGAGTCAAGTGAAGAGCTCCATCTGGCCCTTATAGTTTTAGCAGCGCTAACCATGCAGTAATTTATTTCTTTTTAATGAAGAAACAAGTAAAAGTAGAGTTAGAAGTACCACTACAGTATGTATCATTGGTTTGTCCTTAGTCCTCCAAAAGCTTGAATTCATTCCTTTATAATTGAAATTGTTATTGCAATGATATTTTTTAAAGTATCTGCACTAGTTCAATACACAGCTTGAGCTGTTTTCTTCTCTGGTTTTCAAGATCTTCCCAAAGCCCTTGCAAATAATTGGTTTTGTACTTACAATAACCTAATAGAGCAAGAGACAACCAGAACTACCATACCTGCTTGGGACAGAAAGAAACAGCCTCCTGTGTCTCGAGAAAGTAAAGGAGAGGAAAATAAATTCATATGGCTGGACCTTCCCCTGACAAATTACGGACAGGCTGGAAAAAAAATGGGAGCAGTTCTGACGAACGTTACCTCTTTAGTGCCCACAAGGAGATGGCGGAGGAAAACATCTTGCTGAGGTGAGAAGTCTTCTTGCCTTTTTCTCATCTGGAAAAAGCAGCAGGAAGGGTATTATATTCATGTATTAGCCTAAGTTATAGAATATCTATCTCCGCATCTGTTTAGCAAACACATCAATCAAGTTCCTATGTGAAGCAGCGTAACAGCCAACTTCAGTTACGTTCAACTTTCTTCAAGAGTTGTACACCCTCCATCCTTCTCCAGAACTCAACACTTTTCCTGCAAGGCAGTCCTTCAAAGATCTGAAACCACTGGGACGGTGACAGAATATGGACTATCAGAAAATATTATTGACTTAATTAGTGAATTAAATTAATTAATATATTTGTGTCCATGAGTAATTTCCTTTTTTCTTTTCCTCTCTCGATGAAGGTGATAACATACAACTTTCAGTTAAGCATATGACACTGCCAATGTTTTTCGTCATACAAAGTTCTGTAGATGCTAAAATGAATTCCATCCCAGGGCTATTACATTCCACCTGAATAGGCACCCAAATGGACGACAGTGTTTGAGAGAGAAGGAGAGAAAAAAGATTTAGATGTATTTCCAATGATTGCTGCCAGTAACATGATAACTGACATGATACCAAATTACAGGATTTCTAATCAAGGATATCAAAGAGTCATCATTTTTTGTCTGTCAAGCTTCTTTTACATTTTTCTGCTTCTGAAAGTTTATCTGTGGTAAAGAAGGTTCTCTTTCAAGGTATTTTTTGTAGGAGTAGCAAGGCCAGCATCACAAGACGGGATCTGAAATGTAATTTTTTTTTTTAATGACATGTTATCACAAAAATAGTTATTCATAATTCATCCTATCTGCTCTTCAAGACTGAATTAGTTAAGCCTGTGGTGGCTTCCACAATGAAGCCCATCGTGCTGCAGACATCAGACTGATATAGGCAGCTTAAGGCAATGTGACTCAAACACCAGGTAAACTAGACAGGGTAAATCAGTCTAAGCCTATTATGGGCTACACTGTTCCCAGCAGCAAGATGAAATGCTATTCTAGGGCTTAGCTTTCTAGATCCCAACTGAAATGTAGAGGTACCTTCAGTTGTAACACCAAGTGATACTCATGACAATAACAATAAATAAAATGCAGGCTTTTATCCCACTGGCTAAGGAGTTGTCCCCTCAGCCCAAGAAGGTGAGCCAGAGCACACCTGCAGATGCCCAGCTCCCTATATTGTTTCTGAAGACAGGCGGGTGGTTTACAAGGCAAACTCAGTAGGGAACCAAGACCTGAGTGCAAGGGTATGGCCCAAACTTCCCAAGTTTTATTTTTAAACCTTTCAAGATCAAGGGGTCAGGACCCACTGGGTTACAGCAGCCCTCAGAACTGCCCTTCTGGTTAACACAGAATTACTGAGACTTGCACTGTCCCGTCTCAGAAAGCAGTGCATCTTTTTCACAACAATCAGGCAGCCCTTCAGTAGACTCAGGGCTGGCCAAGCAGCCTGGCTCTGCAGGGCAGTGGTGGTCCTTGATAGTCTCTGACGGTGCATAATCCAAGCAGAAGACCAGGGCCTGCTCTCACAGTCTGGTCTCATTTGTCCATTTGTTTGTTACCCACCCAGACCATTGAACGTAACAAGGCATAAACAGTCCAGTGAACACAGATCGAAACCCAGATCTCGCACGCACTAAGCCAGTGTCCTTAATCAATAAGCTAAAGATTTGCTGTCCCGCTTATTTGTTTTCATTCTGGCCATCGGAGTTAGGCAGTGATGGAAAGTAGACTCTCTGACTCCCTCTTTTGAATTTAGATATCTACATTTTATCAGATGAAGTGGCCTTGTCTGTACAAATGTCGTTAACTGATCCTGTTCGTTGGGATCCGTGATTTCCATATATGCCAATGGTGCACACTAGCATCCCTGAAAATCCAGTCTGGCTGATGGGGGCTTCTAGGAGACCTGCTTGTCTCCAGGTGCAGGCAAGAGCCATTCTAACTTCCAAGCGCAAGATAATTCATATGGAAAGAATGAGGAATGAAAATCAGTTGGGATGTTGTAGTTAATGCTCCTACTTCTGTGAAAGTATCATAGGATTTATTCAAATTACCAAGTCTGTTTCATTTATATATTTATATATTTTTATATATTATATATATATACACACGCTCTGTGTAAAGGAAAAAAATTCCTTCTCCAGTACTTTTACAGTATTTTACTCATGCCTTCCACATGAGTACATAAATAAATATTTTATTATAAAGACTGGAAAACAAAAGAGAAGTTCAGCAACAAACTGAGCTATCTATCTACTGTATTACAGGCCTGATTTAGATCTCATCTGATCAGTATGTAATAGAAGTAACTCCTCAGAAGTCTGGGAAGTCACACTGGCATAAAAGCGGTGCAAGGCCTCTGGCTGGAGATTCCTTGCACATGAAAATACAGTTTAGATCCTCTGTCTGATTTACATAAGTGCTGCATATTAAGGAGAGGTCAGAAATTTATGAAGTCAGTAACTGCCACTTAAAGAGCTCAGTTGTCAGTGTAAGAACAACCTGACACTAACAATAAAACTGAAAGTTCCATGTATCCTCACGTCCTCTCTTCCTCAGCCCTTTGAAAGAGTCATATTTTATCAGATCCGAGTTAATTAATAAATCAAAGTGAAAGTAGAGAGCATGACCCAGGGCAAGAATATGTTGCTACTGCTCAGGCTATTGCTAGTGCCAGGAGGCTCTAACCCCTCAAGTGGAGTCCCAAGACTGAATTAGACGCTTAACCTCTCAGAGCCATTTAGGTGAGATTAAGCACCTCCAAAAAATTATCCAAAAAAAAAATAAAAAAAAAAAAAAAATCACACGGTGAAGGGAAGCTTCCTAAGGAGCTGGGAATCTCCTATGTTTAGCTAATAGAAAACGCCAATCATGTCTGTAATCTCTTCTCTCCTCTGGAATTTCAATTCCTAGACCCAAGCTGCGAGCAGACACACACTCCCTTTCCACTCGGGACCCTCAGCCACAAATCCCCTCCTGGGAGAAGCTTTAGCAATTGCTCTTTGAGCAGACCTCATTGTTTTATTTCAAAAATAAATCCAAAAGAGGAACCACATGTAATAGCTTAGCGGTTAGTGGCATTCCTCTAGGAGAGCGAAGGGGGACCATGTCCTCCTCAGCCTGAGGAGGCATCAAATTAGCAACTCCAGGAGCTGCTCCAGCCACTGAGCCCAAGGGGTGCCTGCTTCCTCTCTCATGCAGCCTGCGTGCAGTCAAACCTGAGTCATTTGGTCACATTTTGAAGGAAAATGTGGGAATATCTCCAAAAGCGACAGATAACATCTGAACAGTAGCATCTAGTTGCAGCTGCTGATCATTGTTACTATGTCAGTACCATCTTCTTTCTAATAATGACCACTTTTTAAACTTTTTACCAAAATTATTTTTGCACTTCAAACTTCTTAACTTTTGTAACAGTTCAGCATCTGAAATATTTGTCATACAATGTTTAAATGGAGAAGAACAATAACACCCCACTCTATTGGAAAACAATTGGCTTTTTTTTTTCAGCAATGAGCTAAATGAATAAAACTAGTTAGGAAAGCAAACCTCATGCATTTGTGAATAACAGCATCTAGAGGTTTGCAATTAAATTGATATTAGTTTGTTTGGGCTTTTTGTTTAAAAAAAAAGGTAGCAATCTCTCAAATAAGGATTATAAGAGGAAACTTATGTGCTGTATATCTGAGTGCTCCTAAGACCAATCTAACTACATTCCACCACGTTCCCTCTCTTCATTCACCATGCGTTATATCACATTAAAGGTCAGAAGAATTTTTTTTAAGAACAGTGGATTCTAATATCAAATATCTGTTCAAAGAAAAAGCAGATAATTAGTGATTAGGATAAGCAGAAGATTTTTATCTCCAGAGAATTCAGTCCTCACAGATCTCTAATGAAACCAGAAGCAACTGCACGATGTGCATACGCTTTTAAAGCCTGAGCAAACCTTGAAGCCGGCTGGTACAAAGCGATATAGGATATTTTATTTGCTTGTTCCTCAATACTTCATGCAGACAAGACCTCTACTTCCACTTCAGCTGCTAATCAGCTTGTCTAGTAACAGGATGGCTTTTTGTTGGCATTATTAGGAATTATTTGTATTGCCTTTGTACTTAGGAGACCTATTTACAAACTGAAGCTATGCTACTCCTGCCAAAAAAAGCAGGCTCTGCTTCCATGAGCTTACAATTTAAGGACTGGTCTATACTGTATATGAGACTGTTGCTCATGATCAAGCCACTTTATTTGCATTTTTTTCAGGTATTTTCTCCCTATTCTGCAGCTAGCTTTGTAAATATTATGAAGACATACCTGAAGTGCATGGTAAGAGACAACAGATACATACAGACATATGGGTGAGGACAAGTTAAAAAAATGAGGCAATATTGGTCACTAAGATTGATAGGGGTCAAAGCACATTCACATCATAATTGTTGTCAGCTGTTTGCTAAGATTTATGGCCCCAAAGAAAAGGTTTTTAGGAGGAAGTGAAAAGAGGGTGATGAAGTAGCTGTGTATGTAATTACAGGGAGATTCTTCCCCAGCATGAAGAGCAGAGAGGAAGGACAAAGGTGCTTAAGATAGAAGTGACTAGTGTAGACCCAGGTGTGAAAAAGAAGGATATGGAGGGGTGGAGACAGGCTCTGAAGAACCTTAAGGGTGAAGGCAAGCAGTGCAAACCTCACACAACAGATGTGGGGAAAATTGCAGAGAAAGAAACAATCTGAAAGATCAAAGAAATGAGTTAATAAAATGATCTTAACACCATTTTACATTAAGTGAGACCAGGCTGCCTTGTCACATTTGGACCAACACAAGCAGTCATTAAAGTCTTAGATGATTAGTGCTTGGTGTGCAAGTGTGAGGAGCAGGTAGGGTGCAGAGATATCTGCTACTTGTCCAGGACAGCTGAACATTCCTCCTGTATGTCATTGTTTGTGGTTATTAAATATCCACAGGAGTTAGATTCACAGTGACCTTAAAGTTCTATTAAGCCAGTGGACAAAGCTACTTCTACAGACATAAGAGTGAGACTGGTAGCTCTGTAAGATATTTCATCCTCTCCTCTAAGAGAGCTGATGTGAATCTCCTTTCTACTACCAGACACAATCAAAATCTTTCTAAGCACGTTTTCAAATGACTGTGTTGAGTTACATTTTTTTTATTCCATTTTTTTAATGCATTGTCTCTGTTACATCCAGGCTTCCTGTCTCTTCCTGTTCTCTAAAGGTTATGAAGTTAATTTATCAAAGTGGTTTTAAATATGAAGTGGTAATGAATATTTACACACGCTATGTCTCTCTTTGATGAGATAAAATGTGAGGATTTATTAAACAATTTTCCAATTAAAGATAGTCTGCAAAGAAAAAAAAAATACATCATTGGGTAGGGTACAGCAGAACATGTGGGGATGTTAAAAGCTTATGAATACAGGAAGTATTGACCTGCAATAATACACCATTCCTAAAAAATCCAGCACTATTTTTCACATACTATTAACTTTTGATGTCACTCGCCCTTTCTGTGAGTCTTGGTGGGTTTGTACCCTGCGGTGCGAATTTCTTAGGATGCTTCCAGCTGAACATCTGTAGTCCCCTGCAGATGGTTTTTCACATGAAAAGGTACTTTCTTGCTGACCTAGAAGGCATAGCGTGCACCAGGACAAGAAGTAGAAACCGGGGGTTACTTTCGCGTGTTTGAGAGGAAAGGTGTGTTCTTTTGGTGTTGGTGGTGGTGATGTAGAGAGATGTCAAAAGCTGAGTTTAAATGCAAAACCACTTGGCCATAGTGGTCATACAAAATGTGAAGTTCTACATTTTGACTTATGTACATACAAACATACAGCATTCTCAGGTCATTCCACTTCTTACAAAGAAACCCAAGTAATGTCAGTATTCCAGCAATCCAGTGGGCAAGTTCACAGAATCATTGTCAACTTGAAGAGTTTGCCCAATCTTTTCTTGCTGTTATTCCCTGTATCCTAAATATGAAGGGTCTGTTGTTTCCAGTTTACTGTAACATTCAGCTCAGCTCAGCTGCTGGCAGGAACAGGGGAGCGGAGAGTTCACGTTTCTCACTGAACTCCAAATTACACTCAAGTTCAAGAAATTTTTCAATTTCTACAATTATCAGATTTGCCCAGATCTAAAGTATTTTTGTATCTCTCTAAAAAATGGTGAAAAAATAATTTTCCATCGTCCTCTCTCATATCCAACACTATTCTTGCTACTAAGAGGGCTTCAAATAATAGTTTACATTCCTGAGCTGTTCAAATAACTCAGACAAGTACAGTGAAAATGACTTATTTGTCAAATATCACTAATAAACATGCACAAGGGCCAAAAAGCATCTGTATATTTTAATTTTTGGGGGAAAAAAAAGCACTAAATATAATCAGATTAGGTTCAAATAGTCCAACTTATCTGTAGGCACGTTAAGCAACAGAGCACGTTACCTCATATGGTAGCCTTGTTGATGGCTAAGCTACCACCCACATGTGACATTTAAGAATATAAATAATCAAGAAGTTATCAGGCATTGCCAATGGATTGCACATTGCTGCTCTAGCTCAACTCCCAGTAAAGCAGTATTATAGTTTTAATACTTTAACATCAATGTCAAGACATGCTGCGTCTCCTCAAAAGAGCACAAATACAGGGGCGGGTGATGGGTGGATTGAGAGCAGCCCTGTGGAGAAGGACTTGGGGGTGCTGGTTGATGAAGCACCGAGCACGCGCCTGCAATGTGCGCTGCCAGCACAAAAAGCCCCAACCGTATCCTGGGTTGCATCAAAAGATGTGTGGCCAGCGGGTCAAGGGAAGGGATTCTGCCCATCTACTCTGCTCTTGTAAGACCTCACCTGGAGTACTGCATCCAGCTCTGGAGCCCCCAATACAAGAAGGACATGGATCTGCTGGAGAGGGTCCAGAGGAGGCCATAAAGATGGTCAGAGGGCTGGAGCACCTCTCCTATGGGGACAGGCTGAGGGAGTTGGCTCTGTTCAGCCTAGAGAACATAAGGCTCTGGGGAGACCTTACAGCAGCCTCATGTCTGAAGAGGGCCTACAGGAAAGCTGGAGATGGACTTTTTATAATGGGGGAGGCGAGGGGGGTGGCGATAGGACAAGGGACAATGGTTTTAGAGGGGCAGATTCAGATTAGATATTAGGAAGAAGTTCTTTACTACGAGGGTGGTGAGACACTGGAACGGGTTGCCCAGGGAAGCTGTGGATGCCTCATCCCTGGAAGTGTTTAAGACCAGGCTGGATGAGGCTCTGAGCAACCTGGTCTAGCGGGAGGTGTCCCTGCCCATGACAAAGGGGTTGGAACTAGATGATCTTTAAGGCTGGAACTAGATGATCTTTAAGGTCCCTTCCAACTCAGGTCATTCTACGATTCTATGAAGACAGTATGACGTGTCCAAAAGAAGTCAAGATCAACCGTGTAAAAAAAACGGAGCAAGAATTTTCTTCGGCAAAATGAACACCATCCAATTAGTTTTTTTTCTAAAATCTACTTGTTAGTTTTTTTCCCTTTTTTTTTTTTTTCACCTCCATGTTTTCAGTCAGGAACGGCAAAATATCAGTGTCAGCTTGCACATACTGTCTGAAGCTGATGCAAATGAAACTAGTTATTAGCTTGGGATAAAGGAAATATATCTTGACAAATATGGTTTTTTGCCAACTGTATATAAAACCTTTGATATATATTCATAACACAGCTTCAATCTAGATGCACTTTTCTCCTCAAGCACAGGTGGTAGAGCACAAAATAAGGTTATAATTTTTAAGGGGTAAATTTTAGCAGAATGAACAATTGTTGTGATTTTACCTTCCAAAACAGGAGGGTGATATCAGACATTTGATTTAATCTGGTCAAAAGAAGAAAGTAAAATTCTTTCTGCCATTCTTGTCTTTGAGAAGCCAGTTTTCAGCCTATGTTTATATTAATGTAGTTATTAGTGCATAGGTCCTAGCATGAATTTCTGCATTCAGAAACCTCCCGTTGGGCAGGACTGATCCTTGCAGTAATTTGAATAAAAGAAAATATATGTTAGACTGTGATTCAGTATCATTCTGATGTTTGAGACTGAACATGTCCAGTCTGGGAAAATCTCAACTAGGTGGTAGAGCCTGGGACAGAATGATGGAGGCTGCTCGCATTTTGCATCAGGCAACCCTCTGAAATCTGTTACGTGACAGCTTTTCAGCTGTGGGATAATTTCAGGTTCCATCTCTCATCGCCAGCTATATTTAAGAAGCAGATGGACAACATCTATTTCAGTGATAGGTGGGCCTCAAAATGCTTCACTGCCTCTTTCTTTAATAAATTGCCCGTAATACAGTTACACAACTAATAAATAGAAAGCTTATTTGACATTTTTAATTAATGCTAAATAATTAATGAAGGCATAAACAGGTATAATAGGAAAAATCTGATTAATGCAGAGCATAGGTACTGGTAAGTACTTTGTAGTTTCTCATAAGTATTTTAAAATAAGGGGAATCATAGCACATACTAGCAAAAAAAATATTAAAAATTGGTGAGTAAGTTCAAGAAGGGATTGCCTGCAACTTTACTCACTTCTGGCATTTTGGAAATTATCTGTACTAATTATGTCACAAGCTCTCAGGTTCTCCATGGAGATCCTAGTTGGCAGCAGAAAGATAAATATGTACCAGATAATATTAGTCTAAATTAAAACCGCTGTCATTGTAAATGAAGGAAATGTGAACACAGGCAATTTCAGCTCCCTGAAATTTAGAGCCATCCCCTATTCAAGTCAATGGGTCAGCGTTAATTTTAATTTAGGCTTCTATTGCAATAGATAATGAAATTTTAAAAAGCAGCAGAGAAAGAAAGGTTATATGATTAAAGTTTTAAACCCAAACAGATACATGCATCAAGTCCAATCTCACACCACCCCGATCCACGTCCCAGCTCTGCCCACGCTCTTCTAGAAGCATATACTCACTTTCTTCTGCCTCCAGTGCCAATAAACTGGTAACACATGGATGTAGAATCATAGAATTGTTAAGGTTGGAAAAGACCTCCAAGATCATCAAGTCCAACCTTCTACCCAACACCTCCATGACCATTAGACCGTGTCACAAAGCATCATACCCATACGTTTTTTGAACACCTCTAGGGGTGTTGATTCCATCACTTCCCTGGGCAGCCTGTTCCAATGCTTAACTACTCTTTCAGTAAAGAAGTTCTTTCTACTATTTAATCTGAACTTCCACTGGTGCAATTTGTGGTGGTTTCCTCTTGTCCTGTCATTAGTTACTAGGGAGAAGAGGCCAACATCGGCCGCTCTACAACCTCCTTTCAGATAGCTGCAGAGAGCAATAAGGTCTCCTCTCAGCCTTCTCTTCACCCCGGCTCATGTTCAGCCAGCTGTCAACCAAGCCTGGCTGTCATCTTCAAGCCTGTAGCATTGCCTGGGGTTGTTGTGACCCAAGTGCGGGACCTGGCCTTATAAAATCTCATGCAATTGACCTCAGCCCATGGACCCAACCTGTGCAGATCCCTCTGCAGAGCCTTCCTAACCTCCAGCAGGTCAACACTCCCACTGAATTTCGTGTCGCCTGCAAACCGACTGAGAGTGCCCTCAATCCCCTCACCCAGATCATTGATAAAGGTGTTAAACACGAGGGGCCGCAGCACTGAGCCCTGGTGAACACCACTTATGACCAGTCACTGACTGGATTTAACGCCATTCACCACAACCCTCTGGGCTGGGCCATCCAGCCAGTTTGTAACCCAGCAAAGAGCCCACTTGTCCAAGCCGTGAGCCGCCAGCTTCTCCAGCAGGGTGCTGGGGGAGACGGTGCCAAAGGCTTTACTAAACTCCAGGTAGCCAACACCCACAGCCTTTCCCCATCCCCTTGGCGAGTCCTCCTCTGCTGGGAGGTCGATGATCACTGGTTGAGGTCACCTCTCAGCTCGGGGGGACCAGTTACCACTCTCTGGACTCACCTCTGACACTGGCAGAGCCCTCAGGTTCCTGCCTGCCGAGGCTGCTTCGCAAATTGCACCGCCCCGGGACCACGCCCTCGCTGCTTTTCCACGTGGGACTCCCTCAGGGCTCCTTTTCTGCAGGGGGAGGGCGGGTCCCGGCAGGACCCTTGGCGAGTTCCCGCCTCCTTCAAAGCGGCCGCCGCTGGGGCTGCGTCAGCCCGCGTCAGAGCTACCGGTCCCGCACAGCCGAATGCCCCCAAAAAAGCCCCCAAAAGAGCCCTTCGCCGCCCCTTTTCACCGCGATTCCCTTTCCCCAGTGCAGACTGGCCTGACCTGGAGCCGCTATCCTCGGCTAGAGGATGTAGTCTTTGCACATAGTCCTTCCCCAGACGGATCTGCACCCCAGTTCAGGCCTGTCCATCGCAACTGCTGACATGATGCGGTCCCAGGAGTTTCTGAACAGAAGCTGACATCCCGAAGCACCTTGAAGGAACTGAAGGATAACCTCTTTTCCACCCTTAGGACTACTTTCTGCACTTGCAGACTCCAGTTCGACTTCACCTACCTCTTCCATTCTTATTTTAAGAGAAAAAAAAAAAAGTAAAAATCAGTTCAGTTACCTTTAAATTGATTATGAGACTAGCTATTGGAAAACATAAACAGCCCTGATCATCACTATGTTGTTCAGAAAATCCTTCTCATATCTGAAAAAGGGTACGAGCAGGACCAGTTCAAAACATAACCCCAATTGAACAGGACAAAATCTGCTTGAATAACCTCCGTGCACAAATGTGTGACTTAAAGGGTGGCAGGGTGTCCATTTCTTAACCCACGGTAAGGAGCCTCAGCCAGCCTAAAGCTGCCATTCCATACGAAAGACAGGAATAAGGCTTCAATCACCTTGATATAAGTGATATTTTGTCCCTGGTTTCTAGTTCTGCCACAGACATCCAGTGGGAGTGTAGACAAATTCACAGCCCAAACTCTGCCTCAGTAGCCTGTTTTTAGACCAGAGGCTATGCTTCCTGGGACAGAAGTAAATCATTTGAGGCCAAGCTATTGTTGTAGGAGAGCTAGATTAGATAGACAGCCCCCATTTACTTTGCAGAGCAAAATAAACTAGCCAGGATGCAACTTGAAGCTATTGTAGCTTGACTGCTCCTAATTTGTCCTTCAGAGGTAGCTCAGTTTTCTCTACATTGTGCTTTATACTCACAGGCATTGCTACACAGACTGGTGAAAAAAATAAATCAGACCTGCTCTCCTACCAACAGCTTATCCCTGTCTGGCTGTTTGCTTTTTTCCAGCATATATAACACTCATGTTTACATTGGTTCAGAGAGGTCTGACCCCCAGGCAGCAACAGTGCAGTCAAATCCAATGAGTTCAATGGAAATACTGTTGTTTGTTTAGGTCAGTGAATGTAGGGTCAGACTCTCATACATTCAAATAGACAATTAACAGGCAAAGAGTAAGTTGACACATGTTCCTGAAGCCTTCAAGGAGAAGAATGAGAAGGAAGTGTCTCTTACAGCTCAATTAGCAAAGGTTAAAAGCTTAGGACATCTGATGGCAGGACTTCTAAGTCTCATTGATCTAGGACATACCTGCACATTAAGCAAAGAGAAATCTTTTAATTGATCACCCCGAGTAGACATGAAGCATAGGGCTCAGCCAGCTGGGCATTGAGCTATGCCCAGGCTGAAAATCAGAAGTCATGTCTAATTTAACTGTTTTTTTTCCTACTGCATTTTACTTTCATGTTCTATGCTTACCCCTATCTGTCAAAAGTCTTAGTTCCTCTGCACACTAACAGCTAGATCTCAACATCAGTCATTCCAAACTCAGACAATGCAAAATCAATTTTGCTTCCAACATTTGCCAAGCCCATGGACTACGTTTGTGTCAGCTTTTTAAGTCATCTGACTTTTTTCCCCATGGCCCTGTTTGCAACTGTGAGGAGCTCAGCATTTTTTTTAGGCAGGATTGTTTTCCTTTGTGCTAGCACAATATCCTTGATGCAGACATCTTCAAATGCTTTACAACCATGCACTTACCTTATTGCATGTCAAGGAGGTTTGTATATATTCTGTCTATATAGCTACATTTATACATATTACATATAATCCATATAGCACATACATGCATATGCATGTATGTAAAGTCATCCAATTAGTATATTTTTGTATTGTGTAGTTGTACAACTCTATTATGTAGGTGCCAGCTAGACATACGTGATCTTTCAGTGGTGTTATACAGCAAGGTAAATGCACAACTGTAAAATATGGGAACAGTTCTGAGTCAAAAATCCTGTATATACACAATTTTCATCATTGTCCAGTCATACATCTGAATAAACTATAGCACATAGTAACTTTCTGGAGATCATTCATCAACTCATGAGCACAGTTTGGAACAGGCAAACCTAGCCATGAGATATATTTTATTTTCGGTTCTGTATATTGAGAAATGGAGGACGTTAGAGAGGGTAGTGATATACCAGGGTCAGACAAGTCTGTTTCTTTCTTTCCTTGACTTCCTCATTTTTTGACAGAAGCTTTTCTTTTTTTTCTAAACATTTATATTCCCTTTGTAATATAGTGCTTCAAAACAAGCATGTTGGAAAGTTAAAGTGCAGGAAGATCAATGAAGCTTTTTAAATGGTTTCTAAAAATGTGATAAATCTTTCTTCTAGTTTCTTCTATAATAAGCACAATGTTTAGCAAAGTAGTTAAAGCAATTTTGGGCTCCTGTAAATCTGGCTTAAGCTGTTCTAACATTAATATGGAGAGGAACATTAAAGAATTAGAAGCATATGTCTTAGCAACTTTGACTCTATAGCTGAACTATTCTCCACCAATAAGCACATTCTAAGGCACTCAAGGTATTTCTTTTTTGTCTCATTGAACTACAGTTAAAAAAACATATAATTAAAATAAAATAGTTGCAGCCTGTGATTCATAATAAATGTTTAGTAGGGTAGCATAGAGATTTCTAACGGCAAGTCAGGTACACATAATGCTTTCTTAACAGAATGTTAGTGCCCATTAAAAAAAAAAAGTATTATCGTAGGTTGGTGGCTAGGGATTCACCAATCTTCTGCATTACCTGTGCTTCACTATGTTAGTACCACAGTTTTGCAGCTGTTCCAGCTAGCTTTTTGTTGCTGCATGCACAGATGCTGTCAAAATACAGTTAAATTAACACTACTTTGCAGGATACGTCACATGGTCTCCACAACATCAAATCACCTAAGTAGTATGAATTGGTTAACATATTTTACGACCGAGCTGTGTTAATGAACAGTAAATGTATTTTAATATTTTTTTTAAAAAATAAAAAAAAAAACAACAAACAACAAAACCAAACACCTCAACATGTTAGATTTGATAGGTAACTGCTGGAAAACTAAAATGGTTTTCTGTGCTTGAAAACAAAGTCATCTGCTTGTTTGTTACTGTGTGAATATGAATATTCTGATGAAACTGGTATAGCTGTTGCTTTCTGTTGCTCTCTGTTACTCAGTGTTTTCGGAGCTTGGGAACAGATGGTGCACCACCTGACTCTGCACACTCTAATGTAAGATTCATTGTGCTTCACAGGAAATCAAAGATCAAGCAACATTGCAGAAGGTGAAGCAGCACCTCAGCAACCAGCAACACAGTATGATATAGTCAAGGGGTGGAGCGAGAAAGTAGGAGAGGGAGAAGGAGAGAAAGAATAGAAGCCAGAAAGACTTAGCTTGGTTTCTGAGTTCTATTTTACTTTCTTCTTTCTCCTTTTATTTTTTAATTTTTTTTTCCCCTTTTTTTTCTTTTAAGCTCAAGTCTATTCTCCATTCTTTGGGTAAAGGATCAGTTGGTTCCAAAGAAGAAACTAATCCTTAGGTTGTCAAAAGTTCACACCTGCCAATCAAAATCTGAACACTCAGAAGCAAGAGAGTTGTTTGATCTGTTTGTTTACTTCAATTTCACAAATGCCTCTTTGTAACATTAACAGCTTTACAATATTTAAAAGTTCATTCAAAATTTCAGATGGTTTTATAGCTGTAAAGAATTACAGGTATTAGTCACCTGCCTCTCTCCACTTGCCAGCTGCTCACAGTATGTTACCCATCCTTCCCTTCCTTTGCCCTGACTTTCTCTGCCTGAACGACACACTTAAGCCTGGGCCACCCCATTAAGGAAATCCAGAGTTCACAGATATATTGTTATAGGCAAAAAAGCAAACCCTTTCCCCTAGCCCTAGGTTATATGAAGCCAACAGGGCAAATTAAGCACTGAGTTGAAGGGCCTTCCTTCAAAACACTTGCCGCCCCTAAATCTTTTGGGTGAAAACTGGGAACTCCTGTCCTGAGCACCTCCACTTGAAGTTGATACAACTTCAGGTGAAACTGTTATGCTTATTCACCTTACATAAACACGTTCAGGAACTAAACCCACCATGTAGCCCGCCTGAGATTCTCATATACCCAGTACAGCACCATGAAGAATACAGAGCATCTTTCACGTCACTCGTAAGCAACAGGTAACTATCTGAAAGGATCATCCCCTACTTCCTCATTACTCAAATGCAGGAACTAAGCTCATTAAAACCTGGGGATACAGTATCTTAAAGATTGAGTCATGGATCCTGAATCACCTTCCTAGAAGCAACTGAGTTTAGAAGGTTACTATATAAGCCTGCACTGTTCATCACCAACCTCAACTTTCAGGATGAAATTTATTTCCTTTCCCCTCTTTTTCCAGCAATCCATTTATTACCACTGCAAAGCAAGTTTTTCCACATAACAGCTTTGAAATGAATAGAGGGAGGACTGAGCTTGCCAGGAAGAAGCTGGGCAATTGTTCAACAAGCAGAGCTCTGTATTCAGACCATAGCGGTCCTTCTGCATCACCATCCTTTGTACACATAGTAAAACTGAAGAACAGGGTTCATAGATTTCACTTTTTAAAAATCTGAACTGTACACTGACAATAAAATAAGAAAAATCACTATAACAAAAGTGATTTTTTTTTTTTTATTATTATTATTTTTGGCCACAGCTGTACAGTAAATATTTCCTCTAACCTTGGTGCCAAAGAGCTGACTTTCTTTGGTTAGACAATTCTTTCTTAAGGTAACTGATTAAAGAAGTTATCAAACTAATGAAGAATTTCCAATGAGAGGATTTCAGAACTTTTAGTAAGGAATAGCATCTGGTTCTCCCAATCTAAAAATATTACATCCTCTCTAGAACAACATGGCTAAACTCCAGTATAAGAATGAGTTGATCAAACCCCAGACTTTGTGTATCTCCCAGAGCCTTCAAAAATGACATTTCTTTAGAATAGCAATGTGAAAGTTCATCTCTAAATGGCTTCTCTGGGAAAAAAAACAAACAACAGTATTATTGGACTCTTGCCTTTTTTTTTAATCAAATAATTTCCAGGAAGATAGCTTAATCAGGCACAATAATGCCTTTTTTTTTCTGGCCACTATTACCTTTTTATTCCCAATAGAGTTAAAAATACTGGAAGCTCCTGAATCCTCACGTTCCCTTCCCTATAAAGACTTCCACTTGCCCTCTTCCCTCCCACTATTTTATCTTCTCTGACCTCCCAGCTGTCAATCAGTAACTGCTTTTCTTCCACTTTCCCTGGCCTACCCACCTGTCCTGCATGACTTACACAAATTTCCTATCTTCTTCCCTATGTAACTCATCATCCACACCCTATTTGTCTTTCTCAGACAAATATTATCTCACTCCAAATATTTGTCTTTCACTCTATCAAGACCAAACAGCCTTTCTGTTATCCTGGCCAAACCCAGACAACAGGAGTAAGAACACACCACTACTCTCATTCACAGACCGGGTTGAGCCCTGTGGGTCTCCACCCCTCCTTCATGGCAGAATCCAGGTTGCCTCTGTAGTCCATACCAGACCTGCTCCTATCAGGTTTTGTCAACTCCTTGTAGCTATTGCTTCTTGCTTCCCAAAACACTAACCAAAGAGAGGACACACCAGCTTCAGGACTGGTTTTACATCAAACCCCGCAGAGATTTGGTGCCACCTGGGTATTCTTAGTTTGCAACGATTTCTGCTGCCTGGGAGGAAGCTGCAGATGCTGAGTACTCCTTGTTATGGCGTCTTTGCGTTGGTCTTCATATGGAAATGCCAGACAAGTGCAACTATGTTGCTAAATACTAGAGTGGGTATATCCATCATTCATGGCTCACATAGTCTCTATTGCTGGAACCAGGACAGAGGAAGGTGAGGAATTCTGAGTACTGTTAGGTGCATTTTTATTTATTTATTTATTCCTTTTGCAGATGGTGCTGCATTTTCCTTCCCAGGAAGAAATTATGCTAATTGAATACAGGGGCTGTCTGCCAGCAATACGCAGACCACTGCTTCAGAAGCCACTAGGATATACCTGATGTAGCTACAGATGAGTGTACATAGATTGTGACCTCAAAACCAGAAGACAGTAAACATGGAGGAGTTGACGCTTTCTCTGACTCAAGATTTCTCAACAGACAGCTCAGAAGCTCTGTCTTTGTGAAGATGGGGAGCATGAGGAGCAGAATATTATCCAAAGAAAATTAATAGCAATTGCAATACCAAAAAAAAAAAAAAAATATGAATAGCCTCACCTCCTTGAGAAACAGGAACTTCTTCAGGATATATCCAGATGTTAGGTTCTTGCTCCAGCTTCTTCTCTTCCTGACACATTAAGAGCTTTTGCAATTTTCTATTATTCAAGAACAAAATTGTTCAACAAGGAACTTCTGCTTTGTAAACTCCAAGACACAGCATTAGGACAAGCCTGACTTGCATTAAGATTTCAAACAGCTTGTTTGAGCTGTAAGAACAGATTCTGTAACACAAGCTTATAGGTCATGGCAACTTGGTGGTGTTGCTGTTATTTTGTTAAGTCACTTTTGCCCTGTCCTTGAAAGTTACAAACAGAAAATACTAACCAGGACGACATTTTGCTGGAAGCTTTTGTGCTCTGAAAATAATGATTTAAGGCTTGACTTTTCTTGTTATGTTGTCACTCTGTTCTCAGAACAGTGGTGACTTGCCAACTTTGCTTCTTGAAGAATAATGAAGTAAAGCAGCTGAACATCAGAAACAGAGCTCATGATGAGCTTGTCATTTGAGTTTAACAGCAGGGGCCCCGCACTTGGTAATCATTACTACTGCCTAATCTACTGCATGTTTTCTTAGTCAGTAGAGATTAGAGCAATGGTGCTTCAGACATCTATTGGGAATAGAGCTAAAAAGGAATCACGAAAATTATGTGTAAAAATAAGACTGTATGATATACACACGTTAATGCTTCTTTGCTGAATATCGTTGGCCTAGTAAAAATGCTGCTTGCTGCTATGCTTGAGTCCCACCTTTGGGAGTTAACTGTAGACTCTAACAACAAAACATAGAGACTATGGGCTTTGGAGGCTTCTGTAAATTTAGAAACTCATTGAGAACACTTGTCCGCACAGGGGGAAAGTTTTCTAAGTTACGTGCTTGGGATTAGACTGCGTGAGTGCCAACAATGTGAATGGGAGTTATTCTTGCCTCTGAAAATATCACCCTAACTCTGTAATAAAGTAATTTCCTCCACTATTGGTTTAAGTGCTCTGTGCCAAATTTCTGACCTCAGTTACTTATTTGAAATCCAAGGTTGCTTTTTGGATTGGGTTGTAATGAATCAGCGCCTGCAGGCAAGAGAAACAATTGCTCAATAAAATTGGGACAACCAGCACATCTAGGACTAATATCGTCTGCTTCTAATACTTATTTTTGTACCTCTGTGCTCCATGAATAAACCACCAGTAGGGGACATTACATGCATTATAAATTGAAAGCATGGGAAATAATTTCACAGACAAAAAAAAGAAGAAATATCAGGTGAGGGAACTGCCAGATGTATTAATCCAATGGTTAATCAAGGTTAGTTGCTGGCTTCTCTCCTTAGGGCTCGCAGAGCTGCTCAGCACAACGTACAAGCAGGATGCTAGCGTGATAAATCCCAGCTTTACATTCCACAAAGTCCAGTATCTCTTGGGACATTGTGGTTTACCACCGTACTGCAGTGAAGCAGATATTGGCCCACCACAGCAATCCAAATAGGCTGTGGGAGGTCATTTTGCTGGTTTAGAAGATGCTCACTAAGATGCAATGGCTCTCACAAACCAGGAAGAAAAGGTTTTGAAAACGAAGTAGGAATGGGGAAATGCCACATAGGCAATAGGACTATATCAACATTTATCATGACTCCAAATTGGGGTGAAAACTTGAAACAGAACTACTCATACAGTTACACTGGAAAAAAAAATAAAAATCTTTCATAGTACTAAAGGTGAAGCAATATGCTTCTGGTCATTTCAGCATCAAACTCAACTTGTGACAGGACCGGAGGTAATGGATGCAAGCTGTGCCAGGGGAGGTTTAGACTGGACATTAGCAAACATTTCTTCACAGAAAGGGTTATTAAACGTTGGAATAGCTTGCCCAGGGCAGTGGTGGAGTCACCATCCCTGGAGGTGTTTGAACGAAGTATAGACCTGGTGCTTAGGGACATGGTTTAGTGGTGAGCTTGCAGTGTTTGGTCGAAGGTTGGACTAGATGATCTTGAAGGTCTCTTCCAACCAATGACATTCTGTGATTCTGTGATTCATTATGTTACTTCATTAGAGCAAGTAGAAGTGAAGCTGGTAGACGTTTTTTTCATCTATGAAACTGTCTGTCTGGTTTAATTATGTCTAACAGAGCCAGGTGATACTGTTCCGTCCTTGTTGGATTTCCAAAGATGCTGTAAGAAGATGGGATAAGTGGAATTCTACTTTCTAACATGGGCAAGACAATGCTCTAAACCACTGAGGTCACATAAAAGTGTATTGCTTGAACTATTGTTCCCATAAAACTAAACCAGAAAATATTGTTTAATATTCAACTTATTTAAAAAAATTAATTTGATTCAACTTAACAAAATAAAATTTTGTTGAGTTGAGAGTTTATAGGAGTTGTCATACCATAATGATATGTGTAGTTTTGATTCTTTTTCCTTCTGAAAAAAAAGAAATTTACTCTTTTTGTGACATTTACATTTTTCAACAGAATTAACATATTAATGGAAAACAGCATGACTAGATCAAGTTTAAATGCTATAAGCGCTTTGGCTTTCCATAATGCTGAGCATCTTGGCTTTGGTCCAGTAAAACACACAAATATATTTAACTTTAAATATAAAAACAATCCAACATGTATACTGCACCTGCATAGCTCACAATTCATTGTGGTCTCCTGCTGACCCTTTCCCACCAGTGGAAACAAACTCAGTAGGCCGCTACACAGCCTGGTCTTCTGGTTATTTACACCAAAGGAATCTGTTGGGGTCACAGATGCTCTGTTGTTGCCTGTATATCAGTATTTCTTTACAAAGAAAACAAGGGACCACACCTGCATCCCGTCTCAACATGTAGTCAGAAGTTTGCACCTCGAAGAACTTTCACACCACGCATCTCTAATGTAAAGAAATTTTGCACTCATCTTCAGCATGATTTTGTGATCAACTACACTAGCATAGGCATCCTTTCTGATTAACAGAAGCAGTAAAGGAGATTGTCTCTGCTGCAGTTTGACATATACTGACAAATGTCACCCAGGTGTTCTTATAAAGGCCAGGAAAGAAAAAAAAAAAAAAAAAAAAAAAGAGAGGAGAAAAAGAGAAAAAAAAAAAACAAAAAAAACCCCCACAACCTTAGACTATCCTAGTCAGAATGCCACAACCAAAAGTACCAGGTAAGAGCAACACAGCTATATGACAGTGGAAGAGACAGAGATGGACTTTTAGCCTATATACATACTGCAGATATACCAAAGACACTAGTTCCATCATAATGCTGCATTATCACTATTTTTAAAGTGTTACTTTGCTTCCATTTATCCTTTGCGGCAGAGACATATTAAAAACAAAACAAAACAATAAAGTTATTTTTTTCCAGCAAAGTGATTTTCAGTCTTTCATTGTATACTTGTGTGTGTGTGTATTCTTTTCATCTCTCTTCCCAAACTTTGAAGACCAGATCAGGAAAAGCAGTGAGATTCAGACAAAGAGGCAGAGAAGTGTACGCTGAAGAGAAGAAATGGTTAAAGGTGTCGTGTGGGTTCTAGATCAGACAGGAGAGATTGTTGTGGTGTTCACAGTCACCGGGCATGGAAAGAAAGTCCCATGTTTATTACGCTGTTCAGCAAAATGTCAGTTTGAGAAAATTAGAGAATTGGCAAGAACTGGAGTTAGTAGCAAGGTAGCAATACTCAATTTGTCTGCTACGAAATTTGCCTTCTGTCCGTTTCTCAGCCGAAAACTGTGAAAATGCAAGTTGACTAGATTGGGCGAAGAAGAACCAGCATTTCCAAAGGAGGATGTTGCCTTATATCTGCTGATGAAAAACTAGATCTTTGGTCTTCAGTCTTTCTACAGTATGTTATTTATGGTGTTCTCTCGTGTCAGTCCTTTTATCTCATCAGGTTTCACATGAATTATTCACTGAAGCTCTGGCTATATGGTTTGATTGCTCTTCTAGAATGTACGTTAAATTTAGTTATGCTGCACTTTTCTTAGTGAAGCCTTATTACTGAAACACAGTTTAGCAGGATGCAATCCCCTCCTCCCACCTTCCAACTGTGGTTTTTGCTGTGGGATGGTTTGGTTTTTTGTTGTTTTTTGTTTTGTTTTTTTTAACAGAACGCCAACAATATAGTGCTAGACAGATCCTCCATTTATATTCTGAGGCTGCATTTTCATCTAGGTTTTCACCTCTCAGAAAGGTCTTGAATGTCATGAACTGTGTTCTATTCAAGTGTGTTTCTTGTAGGATGCCAGCTGCTTTCCTGGCATTAGGTATGAGCATTGCTGCTAAATTATGCTCTCTAACACTGTTGCTGACATCTTGAATGCAATCTTTATAGCCCTGACCCCCTGTCTGAATTGAAAAGCACGTTGTGGAATATTTCTGTCCTGGCCCATTCTTTTTTTCACTTTCGCTTGTATTGTGTTAGATAACTGAACTAATTGCTGTGACTTCAAAATGTCACAACTTTGCATGTAGGGGCTTGCTGTCCTTCTCCCAAAAAAACTGACATCATGAATAATGTTGTATCAGCAAGGTTTTGAAATAAAGATGACTTTAAAATATTCTTTCTAACAGTGAAACAAGAAGGTTATTTGGAAGATCTCTCTCCTATTGTCTGCCTAATGAAAATTTTATATTGGCATATAAACCTTGTGTATCTCTTACTGCTGATCTTATCAGGACTGCAAATCAAGGTCTGAAAACTCTGCCCTGTGAAACCAGGAAAGACATTTTGCCAAACCAGTCATTGAAACGAGGATGGTCAATAAATCGTTTTCGTGTAGCTACTGATTTAGTCAAGTGTCCTCAACTTTTGAGATTAACTGTGCTCTGCATACCCAAACTCTCTGTTCAGGCATAGCTCTGATCTGAGCGGTATGGAGACTGTGGCTTTTTACAATACCCACAGATTGGAGTGACTGGGAAGAGTACAGAATATGACATAGAAAGGAGCAGAATGATTCATATTTATTGCATAGGTACCTCAACATTTTGATGAGGATTGAGTGCGAACATTTGGACTGTCCAGGATTAGCATTATGAAGAAACATACAATGGTCATATCAGGAATGCCACCTATATCTCACTTTTTTAAGAAATTATTTCATACAACTTTCTGTTGCTTATAATTCCAGTTTGAAATCAAGAGAATCTACAACCCCAAGCATCAGTGCTCTTCAATATCTAATTTCACAGTTTTCTTAACACATATCTCATGTTATTTATTATAGTCAGTGTCATCCCAACACCTTTGTCTATTCTTGCTATGTTTTAAATGGTTTAGCTGGCAAGCCATCAATCATAAATCATGAGACGTATTTTAACTTCAACTGAGACCAGTTTAGAAAGAAAACAAGTCTTGTATGGCCTAATTGGGTACATTAGTCACATCTGTAATTGATAAATGCCTGTTCTGGAAAAGAAAACTTTTTTCAGGGTTTTGATGTGTATCTATAGACAGAAACAAAATTTTCAGTTTCTTTATGGCCCGGAGGAGCATAGTTGTTGATAAATCCAGAGACTTTAAGAGAAGAAAGCCTCTTCAGAACTAAGTTTGTGCTCAGAAATACATCTGTTGTTTCCTTAAATATAAACACTTGTTTCCAGTTATATTTCAGTCACTAGGTAAATGGAGGAATGATACAATTTTAGGAATAACTGGATTTCCCCATCTATAGACATAAATAAGCCAGAATCAACGTTTTTATTTAGTCAGTGTATTTAAAATCTTCCCCTCCTGTAAATGATCATATACAGACTGGTTCTTCAGTTGTTCTTCTCTGACTAACTTCTGATGCTATACAAAAGAAAGCTATTTTTAAAATATGAACCCCTGTGTGAATTGATCACCTGTTTTTCTCTGTCTGGTGTTAAAGAACATTACAGCAATAACAAACTCAAAATAGAAAATTATGGGGAAAAAAACAAACAAAACAAAAAAAATTCCATTTTATAGTGCAAAGCAAACAAATATTTGGGAAAGATGGCAATCATTTCTATAATGCAATTTTAATTCAAAAGAAAATAGATAATTTTACTTACGCCATCAGGTCAATTGTGCTAGCCACATTAACCAGGTGATGCTCATTTCACTTTACAGGTAATTTATTGCAACTGCAACACAGACTCTGAGATGGTTCACAAAAATAATTTACCTTGAGTAAACACCATTTGCCACTAATGATGGGACAAAACAAACTTGCAGAGCATTTATGAACAGTAACATCTCTCTCTTTCAGCACACATTTGCAAACCGATCTCTGTTGTTTGCAGATGAATTAAGCATGGCTTGAAAAATCATTAAAGCCATCTGCTTTGATGAGAAAAAAAACTGCTGTGATCATTTTATTGCACTGACAGAGGCTAGGGAGCATTTTACAATCTTTTTTAGCATCATTTACCCTAAATTTGACATCCTGCCTAAAAAATGAGCAGTATTATCAGTTCTCGTTGTGTCTATTTAGAACTACATTTACAGAGAAAGCAGCTTATACAGGTAACTCAAAGTATTTGTTTTGCTGGTCTCCAACAGATGGATGAGCCTGTTTTTCAACCATTAAAATCTGTAGTTACAACAAACTAAATGTTTATGGGTTCTGTGGAAAGCTTAATCTTCCTCTGAAATGATAGGACCTAATAAGCATAAAAATATCATCAGTGGTTTAGTTACAAATTAGTTCCTATGGTCCATTTAATATAATTTTTTTTTCCCCAGAATACTCTACAGTTATTCAAAGAGCAACAAATCAGTATGTTAATATTGATGGCGTTTTTTTACTTTTCAAATACATACTTTTGTGACCAAATCCGTGTCTTTTAGCTAGCAGCAACTTTTAATAACACTCATAATTTCAGTACTTCCCTTTTTAAAATCCTATTTGAACTCCTGTGATTTCAGCGGATTTTTCTCTCAAGCAGCTTTCAGCAGTGTTTCACTGACTGGATTCCAGCACGACTGACTCACTTGAGAACATATACATCATGCAGAGTTGCAGCATTCTTCCACCATTAACAACACTGCCCTACTCTCTATTTAGCTTTTGTACAACTGGATATACTGCAAATATGGAAATTAGTGACATTTGCTGATGATAAATCCAAAAGCCTCCTAACATTAAATGAGTCATATTATGGTGCTTTTTTTTCAATTTCAAGAGGAGAGTGGTGGATGCACCACCTAGAAAAATGTCCCTTATTCCATCAGCGTCCTAAATACATACTGTGGGCCACATAGGACCAGAACAAGAAACTGAGGAACAAGAACCAAAGGAGCCGTTCAAGGCACTGGTTACTGCCTAGAACCACAGCAAGTATTTACTGATGCTAACCATATGCCCTTTTGCTGTTATCATTGCACTTATTTGAGTATTTTGGCGCATTCCAGACTCTCCAGTCCTGTGACCAATCTAGAAAAAGCAGTCCCTGTGTATTCCTTTCTGTACATCCATCATAGTTCCAGGTCCTTTTGAAAGTACGTAACCAACATAGCACAATGCAGCAATAGGACTGATGGTTTTCAATTTCTGGGTGATAACTTCCTTAATCCAGTCTAGAAACACATTCGCTTTTTCACGACTGCACCACATTCTCCTGCAGTAGGTAAGTACTTGTGTATACAAACTGCTGCAGGGCTAAATGGTCGCAAAATAAATTATTAATGAGTCCTCATTCATGTCTATCTACCTCTGTTTCACTTAGGACTCTCCAGTTCTCTTCTTTCCATTCTTAGTCTTCTCTAGATATTCTCCTAACCTCTATTCCTTCTCCAAGAACCCTTATTCTTCCAATGACTCTAGTCACAGAATGATCCTTCCCTCCTCTTCTTTACTTTCCCTCTGCTCCACTTCCTTTTTCCCTTTGTTTTCCCCGTGATAATCTCTAGGGAAGCTCTTCTGTTCACTCCCTACTTGCCAATCCTCTGCCTTTCCCTTCTTGTCATACGTTTACATGTGTCCTATGGGTGTTGACAACGATGTTCCAAAAATTCAGTCAAGAGCTTAATACAAGTTACTGGCTTTTCAGTGTTTCTTGGATGCTTAGGTGCTCTTCCCTCAACCCCCACTGAAGTAATTTCTGGAAAACCTTAGTCTTTGTAGAAGGCTGTATAATCAATTGCTATGTTTAATAATAATATTCTTCGTTTGGGAATATCAAATCAATGCAGCTACTCCCGTTTTTCAGACAGAGAACTTGAGCACAGAATGGTGAATGAGATGGCTATCCCTGTAAAGTAGGTCAGGTAAAGATCAGAGTGAAAAGACAGGTCTCTGGGCACACAGCACTGTGGCTCATTCATTTTTCTGAGCTCTTTTATAGTTCATATGAGAACAAATTTTAAGCATACTTGCCCCTGATAAGCGTTAAAGAGTTGTCACCTATCTAAATTCTTTCATATCAAGTTGAAATTGTATAATCTAGGAACTGTTTCCACTGTTAAGTATGACAACACACAGCATCATTGATGACATCATGCAACCAAAGGAGTTAAACTGAGCAGGAACACAGCAAAGCAATTGCACCTGTTCTTGTTCCTGGGTTAAGAACTGAGCCCTTGGGATCATTCATTTCCTATCTTTTCCCAGCTGATTGACCTGTAACTGCCATCACTCTACCTTCCTGTCAGAGAAATCTATCTGCTGATACACACACAGGTCTTTGCAAGGTCCCACAATCAAAATCCAGCTGTATTTCTGTTGGTGCAGAGGAACTAGAAAGATCACTAGTGGTTTCCTTATTTCTGTGCAAGATCACCTGAAATGCTCGATGGCTGCACAAGAAAAGATTTAACATCTATCTCAGACATGCAACAGTAGCTGTTAAATTCTATGTATTATCAACAAACCAACCACGACGACTCATTACCTACTTCTCATTACCTGTTCTACAGTAATTCTAAACCATCATATTTCCATGGGACTGTTTTCTCAGTACTCAACATTTACTCAATAAAGGCAGAATTTGAAGATAAAAGGTGATATATTTTTTAATGGTAGAATGTATATTGTATGAAACAGTCACATAGTGGAGAGTTGAGTATTTTTCTGTCTCTAATTAATGATATTTCTAAGCTTCTGTGATCAGGCTTCTGTTCTCCTTGAGTGACAGAATTATGCAGTTGATCCCTGAACATCTTAATCTAATCATTAAAGTCCACTATTTTAATTAGGTAAAGTGTTTTGGATCTGATTGCTTTTATCCCAGAATGTCAGCATTGTTCTCACATTGCATCTTCCTTTTAAAAATACCTCAGGTTGTGTCACACCTATATATATATATATATATATATGTTTGTATACAAAGCAACAACATAGGCTTTTAAAATTAACGCTGAGGCAGAAGGTTTTGAGGCAGGGTTTGTATGGAAAAAAACTCATCACTTTCATACTTTTCTACTGTTTAGCTAGTCTCTTTGAAAAGAATTTATCCTTCCATTCCTAAAAAAAGCTGCTGAAGGAAAGATGAAAAGTGCACTATAATGGAAGCCCTACCAGCATTTTACAACAGAAATCAAGACTCATGTGCTTGGAGGGGATAGTAGCTATTCCCCAGGTACAAGATGCAAAATATAAAGCATAAGACACAAAGTATATAAATAAAGAATTTGATATGGACATTAGCTAATCTTATAATCTCTTTTCATCTTCAAACAATTAGTTAATATATTTTCATTTTTATTCTGCTATCCTGCAGAACATACATATTCTGTATCCAAGCTCACAATCCGAGCCAACTTTCCCCAGCTGGTTAATAGTTTAAGGAGCCCTGCCAATACTTGCTGATTCACAAAGTCATGTTACTCATTCTCTCTTTGTCCATCTTCCACATTTTCTCTACTCTTTTCTCTACTTTTTCTGATCAGCATTGTACAAAAGAAGCAGTCTTTTCTTCATTTGCATATTTGTTCTGGAAAAAAAGCATGTTGATGGTTCTGATAATGACCAGAGTATGATTTGTCTTGAAATATTCCAGATTCGTATTTCAGTAAAAATAAGACGCTTTTTCCTGTTCACCCTCACATCTTCCATGTTCTATATAAACAAGCAACTAAAATGAAGGTTTATTTGATATGTTTTGAATAGAAGCCATCTTTATTTCTTAAGAACTATCCAACATTTTCCCTCTTCTCGTTTCTTTGTTCTTTACTCTTCCCAGCACTTAAGCAATTAGTTTTCCTTGTGTGAATATGCAGGGAGAGTTATAAATAAAAGTTACAAACTAGAAAAAGTTAGATGCTACGACTTTCTGTTCCATAGTAAAGCCCAGTATTTGCAAAGTACATTACATCACTGCTATTTTTAGAGCAGCAAGAGTAAAAAACAGATTCCAGACCCCACTTCACAAAATACTGCATGAATATACAGTAAAAGAAAGCTTTTGCTTCAGAAATCATATTAGCTCAGATCAACATACTATGAACATGAGTGGAAACAGTCCTATTAATTTTATTTACCTCCATGTTGATTTGGGCTTCATCTGTAATTTGTGTTATATTGGCTGTAAATTACACACACACCTCCAGAAAATTCAAAAGGCTTTTTGTGAGAACTTGCTAAACCAAAGCAAAAACAAAGCAGCAGAGACTATTTTCCCTATCTGACTTCGGGCAACTAACTTAGGCATGTACATTGTCCATGCTCCTTCTAAAAGCCAAATCAGAACAGCAATGATAAGAGAACTGCTCTACCTGTTTGCTCTGTGGCAAAACTTTGGGTTCTATTCCAGGCCTATAAGAAGGTACGTGAAGTAAGAAGGTGAGAATTACAACTACAGGAGGAATGGTAGAAGAGTGTACGATACCTGGACTGACAAATAGCTGGGATACAGGGCTCAAGACTTCCTGGCACGCACCACGAGCACAACCAGGACTGAACAATGACACTTGCAGAAGCCAAGCAATTCCAGCAGTTACTGCTGACTCTAGGAGGGAACATCACCTACTGCGGTCACAACAAACCACAAATGCACCACGTACTGGTTTGAGCAGCTGCAACAACCAGTACCTCAGTTCTGCTAGAGCAGATGTTTCACTACAGCCCAACAGAACAGGCAACTGATGGTAGGTTGGTTGTGGACTCGCAAAGAAACGATTTCCTCCTCTTGTGGAAAAGCCCAATAGAAGTGAACAGAATTATTTTTTTTTGACACATCCTTTGAAAATTAACATAGTTATCCTATTATTGAAAACATGCATTTTTAACTTTAAAAAAAAAATTAAAACGTATTTTGTGTTCCGTTACAATGAAACTTTTTTACATTACATTACAGTCAATAGAGACCTAATGGTTTCAACCCTGCTTAATTCTACAGGAGTTTTCCATATGGAGAACTACTATCATATGGATAATAGTATCGTTGATCTGTGATAAATCTTTAGGAATTTTATAGCCATTTGATCATGCCTACATATATAAGGCAGGAAAACACATACACTCTCTTCAGTGCTTTTTCTGCCCAAATTTGAAAAATTTAACAAGCTAGTCATTTCTTCCCTGTGAATTCTTACCTCAGTAAATGAGAGAGGCATGAAATTTCTGAGTAAAGAAACAACAGAAAGAACTCCAGGAACGATTTTCTATGCAACGACTCAAATGATTGCAATTAACAGCTTTCACATTTTCAGGTGTTTAAGAACAGAATTTGACCTTCTTGAAGAATCAGAAACTGAGTACTCTTTCTCCTAATCTCTCTTTGAAGCTGAGCTAATTTAATTCCTGGGTGGCACTGATTTCTTTGCTATTGTATGAGCGCAGAATTTGACCTTATATCTTATAAAAATTGGTTTTCAGTGTAACTGCATTCGAGATGTTTTTCTACAATATTAATTGATGCTTACTGAAGGCTGAACGGCTGATCATTTAAAGTTGTGGTATCAGACACATCTTGCTTGTGGGCCTTTGCAACATGACAGCAAATACAAAGACTATTAAAATCTCTTTGTGAAAACACAAAAAAAATCAATCCTCTTCCACAAGGAGGTGCCCTCCAGCACAATCAATACAAACTGGTACAACAATATCTTATGACTCTTGTCTGCTGCTTTAAACCTCTTTGCTCAGTAAAGTTCACAAAGTGGTGCTGCCTTTCATCTCTGCTAGATTGTGCCAAATGAAGATGTATTTCAAAATGAGTTGCAGGGGCAAATGCTGCCATCAGTTACCCCCTTGCAGATGGCTTTATATTCAGCAAGGTTGTAGAGGAATGAATTCAACATGGATTTCATCCAGTAGAGTTAATGATGATGCATTTGTTTACAGCTTTGAGACTTTTCTTTCCTCTGCTTTGGTTATATTACAGGTTCTTGATGGATTCTCGCATGCTAGAGAGCCCAGAACACCAAAGGAATCTGAGTAATGACAATCAAAATATTGTTCTACCTTTCTTCTATTATTAATCAACATTATTAGCTCTAATTACAAGCCAACTGTTAGAAACTAACTTCTTCAAGAGTTGTATGCCTTGATCAAATGCATATCTATTAATGACTGCAATTTTGCTTTGTCTCGTTGGAGTTGTGTGCCTATCACCACACTTTTAACACACGATTGTGGAAATCTTCTGCAGTGACTTTCCAGCAATCAAATATTTTCCCCAGAAAACTATGAACTTGATAATGTGGAACTATTTGGTTCCTACTGTCTATCGTCTAGTTCAATCGGGTTCATCTTCTGCTATGTATTCCTTGAAAATAAGCACCACAAAGACCAGAGTGATAAAGAACTCTAGGTTAACATAATGTTGCTAAGAGTTAGACACAGGAAAAGACTCCACTAGCCCAGGACAACATACCTGCACACAGATCTAATACAAAAAGACGCTTGATAGGCTTGTTTAGGGAAAAATTAAACATTTCTCTCTCTGTTTGTGCTGCATTTCTTTATGCAATGAGACATCGAACACCATGACTGAAACCAAATCCCACAAAATCTTATCCAAACAAGCCCAGTCAAATCAAAATCCCTTTTATGGAAATTAACCTGCTGTGAGAAGAAAAGAAAACTCAACCAAATGGGCAGCTGCCTGACACTGTAAATTTGTACATTAGTCTTTCAGTCTTAGGAGAACAGAGTTTAAGTTCTGGCTTTAGGTGCAAAAGCAAACAAATTTTGAGGTCTCATATGAGCCATGATCATGCTGTACTTTTCATAGCTCATATTCAAAGAAAGGTCATTGTGATCTGGATGGATCACGGAGTAATCTTTAGCCTCTGTTTTTATTAACTGCTAAATTAATTTATTAAACCAGTGGAAAGCAAAGAACCGTCCTGAATTCCCCCCCATTGTGAACAAAAACTATGCAAATAATACACCAGATCCTTGTTTGTGTGTCAGAGAATGGTAGCAAAAATGTTACTTATTCCATTGTTTTTTCTTCTACAGAATACCGTAGGGATACATGGAATTGTGTGAGGACAGAACAACCTCCTAGTAGATGCAAGAGTATATCTGTTGTGCAAGCACTGTGCTCGATCATTTCTTTTATTAAGGTTACAAAGCCTCAAAAAAAATCATCAACTTGATTTTATCCTTTTTGGTTGAGTGGAGCTACCATTATGGGTCCTGGTTAGCAAGAGATGCCTGTCCTGACAGCACTCCTGCAGAAATTAGGGATTGGCCCACATGTCAGATGCCAAGATATCTTGTGGGAATTTCAAATAGGAGTACGACCAAAACTTGAGAGTCGAGTATTTGGCTCCCAAAACTCCTTGCATCACACAGTGGCACAAAATTTGTGCTCAGCCAAAACAAAGCACTGAGCTTTCCACGGGACCTGTATTTCTCCCTTCCCACCAAACTCCTGCCAGCTATCTTCACCTCCAGTCTAGGAAAGAACTGCACGCTGGGAAACCAGTTCTGCAGAACTGCTACATTCCAGAACAGACAGCCAAGGTGGGATTGGGATTCAGTCAAGAGCTTTGCCTGAATGTGCTGCTCCTTGTGAGGGTCACATAGTCCAGATCAGAAGAATTCCTTAGAGAGCGCGTGTGCGAAGAAGTAGGAAATTGTATCTAGTGCACAGCTGCTGAACTGGATGAAGCTGGATAAAGCTAAATTCAGCTCCAGATCAAATGAAGCCTTGTGGGACTGTTCCTCACCAATATCTCAATGTATACCTATAAAACAGGAAATACACTTTCTGATCCTCCAATATTGTGAGGAAAAATCATATAGCACTCAAGTACAGTTGAGAAACTCATAACTGCTTATGAATATGGAGGACTTCAGGTAATTGCTTATCTTTTCATGAGGCTATATCTCCAAAGTACACAAGTGACCTCGACTCACCTGAGGTTGAGTGACTTCTAGTGAGGTAATGTCCTCTAAAATAATGTTGTACACGGCTGAAGGTTAATCACATGCTGAAACACGTGCTAGCAAAGGAGTCGGCTTTTCTCACGATCTCTGATGCAAACATATTTTTATAGTTCTCTTTCAGTCTTTATTATGTATTATTCACAAAAGAGATACTTAATATTTCCTCAGAGAGCTGCTCCCTAGTAATACTTTAGGTGTAAGCAGGACGTGCTTCAGTGAAGAAACACTGTTATGACTCTATCAATAGATAAGTTAAAAGTGGGTTGAGTGAGGCACGCTAGAAGTATTTACATATATGAACTATATACTCTCAAATGCAACTGCAGGTGGCCCGATATTCCAAAAATGCTGCAATCTGAAATGCAGTATTAGCTTTAGATCTTTTAGAGTTTTCTTGTTTGAAGAAGAAATCCGTGATACAAAGATATTAGACAGGACTGAAAATTTGAAAGAGTAATTCTTGTAGATCCTTGCGTTTTGCACTGTTTCTCTGCCACAGTACTCTCAGTAAAACATGTTACCCCATCTGAACAAGTCAATCTGTCTGCCTGAGCTTTCTGAAAAGGGGATTTTCACAATGAAAGAATGTAAAACACAGAAGACCCCAAGCTAACTGAAATACATGGGATAAAAAGAAAAAAAAGATTTTCCTCTTCTTAAGAGAAAAAAAACCTGCAGATTACAGTATCGTGGTGGTGACAGAGACACAGAAAAAAAATAAATGATAGCCTGTTACAGCTCAAAAAACACCACAGAGGAAGAAAATTTCTTGTCTTTGCATGGAGAAGAGAGGAAACAACTGGATGCCACAGCCCAGTTCTTTACCTTTTATTTTCATTTGCATTCGTGCTGATTGTTTTGACCTTGCTTGATACACACCCCCTGTACAAGAATAAATGTATAAAGAAAGGGCAGAAGCAGAATGAATCAGTGTCCTCACAGCAAGTAAACAAAAAAATACCTCAAAACTATAAGGCATACAAGGTTAGTCTCATCCACATGATAAAAAGGTAGAGGAGGGATATCTTGGGCTCAGTCCTGTTGAATTCAACAGACTTCAAGGTTCTTGTTTTATCTAAACTGTACAGAAAAATTCCTAGCACCACTGTGAAATGCTGGAGATCTTCCCAAGCCGTTAAGCGGTTCTCTGCTGCCAGCAAACGTTGACAAAAACTGTTGCTTCAGATTGCATTTGGCCCTTAATCTCTGTCCCTTCACAGCCCAGGCTTCCACCTGCCCAGAGAATATTCGCACATTCAGGAAGCAGTGTATCATGTACGGAGATAAAAAAAAGGCAGAGGGACATCATGTCTGTAGACCTCAGGGAAGACTCAGAGGAAGCATTTGAACTGCGCATATTAAAACACTGTGACTAATATTCTCTCTAACTTCTTTTGACAGAGCTGATTATATTTGCAATCCTAAAGTCTCTGCTACCTGTCGTAATTATACTTAACTTTAAGCTCACTAATTATTCTTTTTCTTGAAGTCTTGTGAAGACATTCTATTTTACAATCCTCAGGGGAAGCTGAAAATTTTTCTATTGTTATGCAGAAACTTGCGGGAAATAAATGGATTATCCTATGGCAATAACTGGAATCTGATGAATGTTCTTCCTCTCACAACTGCTTCTCAGTCCTCTCCTAATTTCCACATCCATTTTGAAAGTGGATGTCGCAGTTTAGGGTCAGGGCAGCCCCAGAACCTAACAGACGCTCTCTGTTAACCCCCCTCCCTCCCCAAAGGGGAAGAGAAGAGGAATAAGGAAGAGAGACTTACCGATTAGAAAAGGAAACTAGAACAGCTTTAATGATAATGGAAAATAATAATAATAATAATAATAAAATGGAATATATACAAATATATAGCCAATATCGAACCCAAACCCCCCTGATGTCAAGTACGTCACCATCATCAACTGATGTTGTGGAGCAGGCACCTGGAAA
>VWZK01006332.1:136958-218718 GCA_013396935.1 Baryphthengus martii | reverse complement strand
TCACTGATCTTGGTGTCTGCAGAGTTGTTCCATTCACATATTCTCACTCTCTTTGCCAGCTGCAGTTGTACAGAAGCTTTTCTCTCTTCTTAAATATTTTATCCCAGAAGTGCTACTACCGTACCTTATTGGCTCGGACTTGGCCGGTGGTGGGTCCATCTTAGAGAGAGCTATCATTGACTTTATTGGACATTAGGGAAGCTTCTAGCATCTTCTTATAGAAGTCATCCCTTAGTACCCCTCACTACCAAACCCTTGCCACACAAACCCAATACACTGCTATACCAGTATGCTGTCTTTACACACATGACAAGTGAACATTTTTCAGAATGCTCTCTATTGGTTTGAACGCGGGGAGAGCTGACTGTCAGTGCATTCAGAGGCTGTATTTTCACACTCACATAAACATTCTAACTTTTCTGACACAGCTCTGGTGTGTGGTTGCACTAGCCTTGTGTCATTTGTGAGGCCTGATTATTGCCTCTTGCTCCTTAAGCCGTTAGCCATTGAAATCCCTGGAATTCTCAACTGTAAAGCCTTGGCATTTCAACAGAGGATGACTTTGGTAGATTTATAGTGCTTAAATAAATGTATCTTTTAAGGTACAGACATACAGGGGCACCGTCCATTGAACTGGAGACTCTTTGACCCTCTGAAATGGCAATATCTGTTTCACCTTATAGTTTCTAGTTTTTCTTGATGGTATCACTTAGCCCTGAATTATATAACATGAGAGAGAGACACTATTCAATAGTCATCAGCTGAAATACGTACCTCTGTATAGCCTCCAAAATATGCTAACGTGTGACAGGACTTAGACCAGGAATCAATCCATGAATAGTAACAAGCCTCACAGCAATGAGGCATCCAGTGAGTAAAATCCGTTCAGAAGAGTCTGAGTCTTGACTTTTAGCAAGAGTTCTGGGTATTTAAAAATACAAACACAAAGACACACACATACACACACGTATGTATTTATATCTAAGGATACAAGTGATTGCATATGATATATAACAATAAAAAACTTTTTTGGCATCCAGTGATGAAATTTAATGGGAATAATCAAACTTAAGACCATATATGTATCTTATATTGCAACCTAAAGCATTTCAGTCAGTTTGTGAACATTTACTTTGTCAAGTTACACTTCACAATCAAATAGATTTAATTATTTAGTTTTTAATAAAAACATTTGTTCACTGAGTTACTAACATGCTATATTGTGATGTATACCATCCGCACTTCCTGGAACAGAAAAAGAAAAATCCTGCCAATTGAAAGAGTGGACTTGGGTCAATTTACAACAGGCACTCTGAACTCTGAAGGATGGGAATTCCTTCCGGGCATGCATTTGTGTTCAAAATTATTTGCAATTTGTATTTCAGCAGTGACAAGTGGATGCATGGATGAAAGAGCAAAACATCCCTCTCATGCTCAGTGACACATAGGAAGATAATATACACATTCCACAAAAGATATTGCACATCTGTGCTCTTAAAGCTTGGCTTTCAAACCATCCCAAAATACAAAACTGTCTTCAGAGAAACGGGTTGGGGGAGGGCAGGGGGTGGGTGGGTAAGGAATTTGCATCATTCCATTTCTCTGCTGTGCCTATAAATGTTTCTTTCTGCAGAACTGCAGCTGGCCACTGCTACAAAGATTAAGGATAAAATCTCTAAAACAAAAGCATTAAACTGAATGCTTCCGAAGTTTAATCCATGCACAATTTGCAACATTCAAGTCTTTTATCAGGCACAACGCACACACCTACAGTCACACACACCCATCAGCAACAGATAATCCTTTCGTACATGCTACAGGACTGTCACTGAGAAAATGATCCCATGCATTCAGGAGCACAGTAGGATTCCCAGTCAGAGCTGGTTGACCTTTGCCCAGGTTCCAGTGACATGCTTTCGATCATATGATTTTTAAAGGCTAATTTGTCATCATAAGGAAGACCATGCTGCTGATGGTGAATTTATGGGCTTAGAAATATTGTTCTGCTTCTGCTTGAATTCTTTACAGGCAGCTTGTATTAAGCATTTTAGTCATTTTGTTATTGTACATTAGTTTAGATTATTCTTCTCTATCAGAAGAACATGTTACCAATGAAATTAAGCAGCTGCTTAAACTGAAAAATAGCTCATGCTTTGTGTAAATTAATCTGCTACTTCCATCTGACTTTCTTTTTAGTCCTTGCTTTCAGAAGTAGGCTGATCTATGTACACCATGGAAGATTCAAAATCATGTTTACTGGCTGTAGTGGGCTTAAAATCTCATGCATAAGGTTGAACTAAACTGAGACTTCGTGTTTTTTTGTTTCTTTATTATCACAATCCCAAGACAATTCAGTAAGCAACAGAGTCCAACCGGCTGCATTATTGTGTACAAAATGCTAGCACGCATATTATTATTTTTTGAAGCATAGCAAACTGTGATACTTGGAGCACTCTCTAATTGTAGTATCTGATCTCCATTAAAGATGGTGTGTCGTCATAAATATGGCACCTGTCAGCTCTCCCAAGGTATGCAGCGGTATTTTGCATATGGCTGCATAAAACTATGGCACAACTTCTTATAACAATATGTGATAACAGGCATAGAAATGCAGACAAAATGTAGCCAAAAACTTAATGAACAGTTTGCTTGAAACTGTACTAATTAGCAACATCATCACTTATCAGCTCCATGGTGAATCCAATGCTGTGCAGATGGGTAACTGGCCAGTTATTTGATTTTCACAGCTACAGAAAAGATTGTGTTGTTTCTGAGACTTTCAGTGTTTCCCCTCTTGAAGAGCTTGATGCAGCTCATTACGTATATTTCTTAAGTGGTAGTTTTTTGATTCATAAGGAGGTTAAATGGCCTGATGGACCGAGCAAGACACCAAAAGGAAAAATTCCCAAGCTCTAATGCTGTCTCTGACACTGACTCACTATGTGGTTTGGATTTAATAGATGCCATTTTTCCCTAAATGAGGGCAGTATTATTTAAGAACCACAAAGAGAGCAGCAAGGGATAATTATTATTTTACTGTGTTTTGAAAACACAGAGCAGCATATCTATCCACTGAGCTAGGCATGAGTCGCTGAGGTTTTCAGTGTTTTCCTTGGTAGTAATGAGAGGAGACAGATTTCGCTGGAGACTGTGCCATCAGCAGAAGGAAAACCAGTTGCTAAGGGAAGATGCGTGTGGGAACTGTCGGATGATGCCCAGACTGAGGAAAGCTGCTTTATTTTCTAATCAGGGTGGAGACAACTGGTAATTGCAGCAGTCTGAAGGGAGAGCTGCTGAGGAAGCTGTGTCTGACCCCCACCTCACTCAGTACCCATCTCCAGCTGGCAACTGAGAGCTACACAGGGAGAACAGACGGACATGGCTCTGGCAGGGAGGCCAGGATGGAGCAGGAGACAGAAGGGAGTCTGTAGGAGTGGAAGGCTGCAGCTGGGTGAACCCAACTGAAGCAGAGAGCATCCACCGCAAACACTGCCATGGGGCACCCTGGCATGTTTGTCCATAAGCAGCTTGAGGCAGCTTTGCCAGCTGCTTCACGGACATCTGCTCCTTACTCTCGCCAGCACCAGCAAGGCGATGGTCTGTATGAAGTGCTAGTTTATCAGCCCAAAGTCCACAGATCGTTTTGGGCCTGGGTCAGGGTATGGAGGAAGACAATTGTCAGCCAGCAGTGCTCAAACCAAGTCTGAGCCCAGCCCCTTGGTTTGCTCCTGTCTTCTCACTGCGACATTCAGCACCCAGTGAGCTTCCTCTATACTGAGTAAATACATCAGTCCTACATCATGTTTAAGATCCCAGGCATGATGTGTGCTGTTAATACTTTCTCCAGTGTAGGAAGTGGCCAAGAAGGGACAGAACATTTGGGTACCAGCAGATGAACTACCATTAACCCAGCAGTCCCCAGGCTTCTGCTACATGGCTAGGTAGGCAGGCATTTCAGGGACAGGTGAGATATTCTTTTAGTCTCGAGTGAAGCTTTATTTGAAGTTTATGTGGACCACAGGCAGTTTTAAGAGATTTCACAAATTAGCGAAAAGTGGCAACAGTAAAAGCAGACTTTTCTGGAAATAGCCATAACTCTTGCATCCTCTGAGATCTGAGGGCTTAGTCCCTTGTCCCCAGAACTGTTGATTTATGCTGGGCAGCTTTCTGGGAATGCTTTCTGGTGGCATTTCTAATTAAAAAGAGATGAAAAAACGGTATTGGGTATTTCTCTTCTTCCCCACAGTGTTTCCCAATCGGAAACACTCTATTTCACTATCTGAGTATGTGTTAGGAAGCCAATATAGAAAAACACCAATCAAATGCACTGAAAAATAACAGTAGGCTACATTATTTACTTTAAAAGCTATTAGAAATCAATCAGAACTTCAGCAGGGCCCAAGAGGCATCCTGATGTAATAGAAAGCAGTCTATTAGACATAAAAGTCAATTATGCAACAAGTTCAGAACTCCTGTCCTCCACTACAAAAAAACTAAGGCAAAAGAGACAATGCCAGCTTGGACCCTCATCTTGTCACAGGCTCACAGCCTGAGGGCTTGTCTCTAACAACTGTGGTCTCATGGATAGATCCAAGACAAGGACAATCAGGCAGACATTTGTAGGAATGTGCATTCAGAAAATAGTGAAGATAGCTACCATCAGATCACATATATATCTTGGTCTGGTGTTTGGGAACGGTGCCTCAGTGTTATTCCAAGATCACTTTAAAAACTCCTTTAAGGAGCAGTGCCATTGATTAAAAAAAACAAAACTCATTGACATTTACCAATGCCAAAGAAAGCTTACAGAAAAAGCATATCTCAAGCACTTCTTAAATATTACCCATATATTCCCCTCTCAGGGAGATCACTTCTCCTTGGCACTTAATAAAGTACTACACATATATAAGGTCATAATGACTTGTTCCTTAAATCTCTACACTCACGCAAAAAGAGCTGGCAGTTGATAGAAAAAAATTATTCCTCCATCCTGAGTCTGTCAGAAAAGTTTAATTCCAGCAGCCCGTCTAAAAAAAATAATCCATATGACAAGAGACAGAGGTCAAAGGGAAAAAAGGGTTGTTGCTACTTGCAGTCCCCTGATAATAGTACTAAAATTTTAGAAAGCTAGGATAGGAAAATCTCTTCAATTTGGAAAGGTCATTTGATCCAAGCCACAGAGCAATTACAAACACAGAAAGTGCTGCTTAGTCTTCTTACATATTCTAGTGCAAAAATCTTTTATTTAGGAAACTACTTCACAATTTTAAGCAAGAAAGATAAATGCTGCCCTCATATTTTTCTGAAATATTTTTCTTACTGACCTATTTTCACCTTTTTTACCACTTGCATTGCATTCATACATCAAGAAACAAGGTATAACGTTCGCACATATCAGCCCTTGGTCTCTGAAGAGAAGGGTTTAAATTTCTGTTAAAAACAATTCCAAAGTGAAATATATAAACCCACATACTTGCTCACTCTTGCGAGCAAGATATTACCAATGCTGGCAACAGCCACAGCTCAAAGACCAGACTTAGTGCAGGTTTAGAGGAAGGCATATTAGCACGGTAGCACGGTAGGACAGCCTTAATGATGAGTTCAGACCAATCAGTGAGTAACCTGGAGTAATGAAAGTCACACATTTCATCTATATGCTAGAAAAGTCACATGTTTCATCTGTATGTGGAAAAAGCACATCATCGCATCTGGTCTTATTGTGCAAAAAGATTTTATGCTCTGAGAACAACCGATACTTAGGGGAGAAGAGGAATCAAAAGTGCCCGAGAGGCACTGTAATGTAAACGCCAAGGGTAAGCTGGAAAATATTTGTAGCTCACTATTGCCCTCTAGTGTACGCTTTGCAACCATTTATTGTAGTTTTAAGTGATGAAGGGGAAAATTTTTTAAGTACAGCTCTTTATTTTAAATAAGAAGGTAACAGCCCTTTCCAGGGAACTGGAGTTTTGTATAATTTTTAATTAACCTTGAGAGAATCTGGAGTAGGGAGGGAAAGAGGGAACTTTGGAGAGGTGATGATAATACACCATACCTTCTCTGCCCGGCTTTTTGGGAGAATAGACATTTTACTTGGAAGACATTTGCTTCACAGACCCTCTGTCTTCTAATTTAGTTGCATCATGTGGCAACAAATAAATTGTTTCCTGACTGTTATAAGGCAGGACAAGGCAGGAGAAGGTATTAATTCCAACATGAGATTTAGAGTAAGGGAAGAGCTTTTATTTTAAAGAAAAAAAAACAAACTTGTCCATGGTCATTTGGTATATATATATATGTATTTTTTTTTCCTCTTACGAATAACTAGAAGGATTTAAAGACAGTTCTTTTGACACCAGTATATGTAAAACACTGGGATGATAAATCTGATTGCATATTTCTGAGAACAATGTTCCCAGAATACTTTAAGTTAAATATATGGAATTTTTAGCACAGAACAATATGTCTAAAGAGATAAGAAAATTACTTATGCAATTTCCTGCACAAAACCTTGTGATTACTACAACTTAAAAAGAGAGACTGAGAATGGAAATAATTAGTACATTTATGATAGGATGGAAAAATATACTCAGGAAAAAAAAAAAAGACATTTCCCTTGCTAAGCACTTGATTGTGAACAATATCAATGTGATCTTGAATATAATCTATCGTGTAGTTATGCCAATAAAGGAGACTTCTAGATCAATTTCTGTGAGTTACTGCTTGTTCCATCTCTCTCTGCTTTCCCTGCCAACATTAATACTTTTCTTTTTCTGCTCTCTCCCTGGCTATTTGTCCGTAGCGGGGAGTGGATTCATTTGTTCATTCACAGACATTTGCAACATGGACATACATATTTTTGTTTGCCACCAATAGTGCAGTGAGTGAAAACACGTAAGTACTAGAAAGTGTGATTTACCTTAAAGAAAGCATAGAATAATCAAACCCTGGAAAGGTCTGTGCCTGAGACTAAGATAATGAGCCTACATGTAACCATCCACATGAAAGACCTCTAGAGTCAAGAAAGAACAGTTCCTAAGCCTGATCTTCAAATATCATAACACATTGAAGATCCACCTTGCCTTCAGAGCAAAGAAATTTGGGAAATAATTTGCTCCCCTCTTTGTTCTGCTCTCCTGCACCGGAACAAAGTTCAAGCTTTCCTTTACTTCCAACTTTACTCATCCAAACTGTCTACTTCAATGCAACTGTCCACAGCCAGTTTCTGGAATCTATTTAACAAGAGTCACTTAGCTGCTGCAATGATACTTAGCCTTCATTCTTTCAAGTACTCTAACGATAGCATAACTCAAGAGTAAAAGAACGCTTGAAACCCTGAGGACTGAGTGTTGAATGTCAGAATTACGTGATCTGATGAACTAGTATGAAAAAAATCCCTCAAATGCTAGAGTTTATCATGTGGCAACTGACAAACTCATAGCTTAAGCACTGCTGGCACGGCATTATCGTACTGACATCGATTGCCATAGCAGATAAAGTATGTGAGTTTGACAAGTTCATTCTTTCAGAGAATGTGATTTGATAATAATTACTATTTTACAAGGACTAGACCATAGATGAGATTAATAATTAAGTAGACATGCTTTGCTCTCATGCTCATCAGAGAGTATCCCAACATACATCCAAGAATCACAGTGAATGGCATATACTGACATTAATTTATTCATTACTTGAATCCAGGAAGAACAGTTTTATTCTGGATTCTGATCTCATTTGCCTGTTCTCAAAATGTGTGGGTTGACTATATTTACAAAGCAGCTACGTTGGTCTGATCGCATACAGCTGCACTTTCGCTCTCCATATATTTCCACTGTCTATGGAAAGATGAGTTATGCTGGTGCTTAATTGAACAATGGAAAGTCAGACTGAGTAGCTCCATAAGTACAATTAGAGCACTTTTAGATTTGAAGTAGTCAGTGAGAAAAAAATGTTACCCTGTCTGAACTACAGTGTGCAAAAAAAAAAAAAAAACTACAAGAAATTTAAAAATCCTATATTTGAAAGAATCCTGCAATACAGAGTGAACTTTATAACTCTTCTATGCAACCATACACTCTGTAACTGGGTTTAGAGCCCTGTTTTCAGAACTAACCTTTTGTAATCCAATAGAAACACTGAAGGCCCCAGCTGAGATGAAACGTGTACCAAGTTGTATTCATAGAAAAACAGATCTTACCTAAAAAGCTCTAATAGAATGAAAAAAAAAAAAAAAAAGTTAGAATATTTTTCAAAACACTCTGTCCAGCAGCCTTCCTCTCTGTAGCAAGCTCTCTACCTCCAGAAGAAGGTGACCACATCTGAATTATGTAGGGAAAATCTCTCCTGTCATTCTTTTGAGTCTTTCCCTGAACTGTCTGTGAAATGCTGGTTGGTATATGCTAAAGTCATTCCAAGGAACACACTAGCAGCTTACAGACATGTAAGGATGAGAAATATCCTGCATACACATTTTGCGATACAGCATTAATAGAAACTTCCTTACAAATCTGTTTTTGTCAGACTGCCCCAGGACCTCTCCCAGGGAAATCAGGTTCCCTGTCTTCAGAGCTCAGACTCAGGTTAGGGATGGGGAATGCTGCTGTGAAACTTGACTCAAAGAAAAAAAATAATAAAATAAACAGTTTCATTTATTTTTAATCTTACTCTTATCCACACAGCAAGAAAATTTGGAAACTACACATTTTATTTGCTTTGTTAGTGGAGTGAGAGGGAGGATTGCTCTCTGCAGTAAAACTAATTTCCAGATACATCACAAATCAGAAATTCTGGCATTCAACTGACTCTACTTACAACCAAAGAAAAATGTTGAGCAGTGACATAGCTGCAGCAGGGAACTCATTCAAAGGCAAACAAGATGCCATTATGTGGCTCAAGAACAGAATAGTGCTCTGATTCTTGATGAAAATAAAAAGCCAAGAGAAGGAAGGAAATTTCAAGGTGATTCGGAGTCAAACATGGTTTATATTCAATTATATTTCAAAGCTAAAATCTCAGCCAATTTGTTTTCCATCTCCTGTGTGTTTTAAGCCATGATGCCATATGCTACAGTTTGGAGGACTGTCTCCCTCAGTTGTCTTTTAATTGACTCGACCTATGGGAAAGATGGCAGGAAACCAAGCTAATTATATCAATTCACCTCATGCACTATAAAGTCTTCTATAGAATGACAGGTTGGGTGAAAAAATAAAAATGAAGCAATAGTAGAAATGCAGTTAGTTTCTTAACATGTTTCTCTACATGCTGGACCTTACTTATTGAACATCATCTTATGGATTTCTAAGGATTTTATTGACGAAGTGAGAAGATTCAGATCTCAAACTGCAAAGTAAAACTTTGGGAGAAAGAAAAAAATTTTCTGGCATTTGTTTTCCATAGAACTATTTTTAAAGTCATTAACAGCGCTTTCAAAATGAGCAGGACACAACACAGAATAACTGGCTCATTTCCAATTAAAACCAGATTCAGTACTGTATACCTTCTATCTATTCAGCATACATCACCAGTACTCTTCAGTTACACTGCTTTAAATTGAAATATCATTCCTAAATTTCTGAAAAACTGGGAGTTGCTGTCAAAAAAACTGCTAAGAGTGCTAGGTGACACGAGTTAGACAGTGAAGTAGGTATCAGAGCTGTAAGAAAGTCTTATTTAAAGCCACAATTGCATGTCCCATATGTCAGTAAAATAAGCAACTTATCCCATCTAACATCATATCCACTTTACAGACTGATATTTGAAATGATGAACAATGGAAACCTTGTGAAATGCTTTCTCCAGTACACTTTATAGCTACTGTGGAGTGCATTAGGCACAAATGGGTAGCATTTTAATGATGATCTACACTGAAATGATAAAGTCTGTCATGCCTAATCTTGGTCACCCAAAAATGAGTGGTCTATTCTAGTTTCCTACTATTCGTTGGATGAATGTATCTGTCTCTCTTTGTTGACACTGGAGGATGTCCAGATGATTGACTTAGCTGTCAGTTAATTGAATTTGATGAAATGAGCATCACTTTAAATCCTAAAGATTTAACCCTAAAGATTAAATCCTCAGAATACATTCCTGAGATAAGTGATCAACGTTTTTTAAAAAATTATATACATACACAGATACTTATTTGTCACATCCCTTTCGTATACTGGTTTACATGTCTGGAAATGGACCCTCAGTAGGCATTCAAACTTTTAGACTACATTCCTATTTATATCTTCGTTTTGTAGATAAGAGAATAGCCTACTAACAAACCCACTTAAACAAAATAATTCACAGAATAAATATAGAGGCTTAATGAAACCACTGGGAAGGAATTAATTAACTGCCTCCACTAAACAGCTCGACTTAAATGCAGCAAAGCACTTCAATATCTGTTTAATTCTGAGAACAGAAAAAAACACTTACTAAACAGTGAAAGAAAAGTCAAAAAGAGTCTCAGCCATGCACAGAGTCTGTCAATGACAATGTTGTCCAGAAATGATATTGCTCTCTTCCAAGTAGTTTTCCCAAAATCCTAGTAATTTCATTTTTAGAAATGCAGTATATTGCCAGATTTCAGCATTTCACAGGACTTGATACACAGGGCCCAGTCTCAAACTGAGCTGAGATGCCTATTTTGCTAGTTTAATTTCATACTCACTATCAGATTTCCATTCTGATACACTCCTCACCAAAGTCAGTATGAATCTTTTCATGAATTACAATGGCACTGTGTTAGCCCAGTCTTTAAGTTATATATTCCAGCGGTTTGACACAAATGTTGTCTGATAACTAGACAAAGATGTTTCCTGCAAATCACTTAAAAAATGGCCCTGTTACTTTTAAACTTTTGTAGTGGAAAAAGTTGAGGAAAAAATGACAGTACCAATGAATCATAATACCCTTATATTACTTTTTTTTTTCCATTTACACAATACTTTACTCCAAAAGAAATTACAGGAAATGAAGCAATCTTAAGGGAAAAAAATATTTAAAAAAAAAAATATTGAGTAAAGAGATACATTCTGTGCAAGATATTCCTCTTACTATTCAGTCTGTGAGAACACCTAATGAGGTGCTCTGTAGAGATTATCGCCACTCTCTACAGACAATCATCTGTAAGGTGGTCACCTGAGGCATACATACCTCTTGTCTGAAAAAAAAGTAGAGCATTCTCCAATGTACTTTGAGCACCGTGCATAGAAGAGCATTCTCACAGATGAATCGTCTTCACCCCTACCCCTCTGAAAGAAGATACTGGAGCTTTATTTGACCACGTAAAGGAGTTTCGTTTGAAAGTAATAGGATCTAAGAAGTAGGGTTTTAGAAGTTCTTAAAATCTCAGGTTCAGCTACGACTGTCTGGGGCTAAAATCAACATCTATTTGCTTCCTCACAGTTCACCTAGTAGTAATCATCTTACAACAAAATCCCAGCAAACTACTGCTAAAGACCATTATGATACCACAGATCTAACGGTGCTAGAGCAATAGAGAGTGAACTTCTAAAGAACAAGCAACTTGTTTCCATGTAAGGACTTTCAGCAATTCAGCATGCTCTAGTAATTTAATCACAAGCTGTTACGTTATGTGCAAGAGTCCCTGGGTGAAATTGTGTAGTTTGGGTTAAGCCGGAGTTCAGCCAGGATGATCATAATTGTTCCCTGCAGCCTTTAGATGAATTAAAAACAACAACAACAACAAAAAACAACAAACAAACCCAAATCCACAACAACAACAACGAAAAGAAAAACCCACAAAAAATCCCCCACAAGTAAAGAAGCAGCTGTTTTTTTCATATGTAAGGGAGTCAGAATCGTTCCAAAATCTCCATCTTTCATATTCCTCAAGTGCTGTTCTTGAACTGAGAGTATAACTTCTCTGACAGATCTGATATGATCTGGCCAATCAATCATAGTGTTCTTTTCCTGAAAGAAGAATCAAAATCATAGTGACCTCATAATTTTTAAGGTGTTGTTCAGGAAAATGAGCTGAAACAGTGGATACTCTGAACTTGAATGTGAATTTTCATTTTTCTTTACATAACAAAACCTTCTGCCATTCATACATAAAAACTTTTTAAATAATCACTGAAACTGACCATAGAGGGGCTACCCACTGCAAGTTGCTGCCAAAGCTTGAAGGCCTTTAAGACCAGCGTACCTATGAGAACATGGAGAAAGTTTAATACAAAAAGTGCAATTGCTGTTCTGCAAGGTAAAGAGCAGAAAGAAAGTTCATCATGGATTGGGAATTGAAACCTTCAAAATACTATGGCTTGCCAAATTTTGACTTCCAATATGAAATTCTTCTCTCCTTTTAGTTTTTAAAATATTTCACAAGCACAAGCTTTTTCAGGTACAAGTGAATCCTGAGTACAAAACTGAGCATTGCAATAGTAAAATTAGTATTAGAAAATTCAGTAGATGTGTCAGAAAAAAATACATAAATAAATGTCAGATAAACAACTTCTGATTTTTCCAGCAATATGTTACTATGTTCATTTGTTTAGTTATAATTCTGAGAGATCAAAGTGAAGAATACGGAAAATTCATCTGGAGTTGCTTCCATGTGGAAAAGGCTATATACTTATTGAAACAAGTCAGTCTCAGAGAGGTTCTGAAGCTCAACTTGACAAGTGTCAGGGCAACCCATTCCAACATTGAAATTACTTTTGATGTCAGTGGGGTTTGTATTAGTCCACACATTACTTCCAATCTAAATTATTCTAAAATTATAAATACATGGAAATCCCCATTCACCAGAATCAGTCTTAAAATCATGCTTCATGATTTTTCCCTATATTCCATAATTTCCACTTAGGTCCTGTGGGATTGTGCCACTCACCACCAAGGCCTCCACTTCTTCCTGCTTTCACAGACGCACACACAAAAAATTTCAGGACTCAGAGACAGAAACGCTTGTCCACAGCTTGTTGCCTAACCTATCCACATCAAAATAAATCAAGGGTCACTTCTAAAATAAACAAGTAGGGTAAAGTCTCCCAAATGAGCTTACTGCACAGCAGCCCAGCTTCTACCATTATGCACTTCTCACCTCCTCTTGAAGAGGCCACTCTCTCCAGCTTCTCTCAAAGCTGAGATATGCAGCAACCTCCTTTCTCCCGCCCATGGACAATTGATGTCACCACTGAGCAGTCATACAAAAGGCAACAACTGCAACACTGCCTCTCCTGGGTGACTGTGGAATATAAGTGACTGATGGTATTGTGAATAAGTCCTTCATGTAGGTGACTTTAAGGCCTCCCTAGTCATATTTTCCTGACTAGATCTTCCAGAGACATTAAATAGCAGAAAGTTTATATGGACATTTCTGATCAGACTAAGACATAAAAGAGATGCCATAATACTTGGATATTTGACTGAACAGTCACAAAAGCACTTGGAGTTTTCCTTTGAAAACTTACTAAAGTAGTGTGGCAGGTTAACCTTGGCTGCCAGACATTCACCAAGCCCTCTATCACTCCTGCTCCTCAAGAGTACATTGGGAGAAAATACAAAGAAAAGTTTGTGGGGCAAGATAAGGACAGAGAGATCATTTGCTGATTACCATCATGTGAAAAACAACGTCAAACTATGGCAAATAATTTAATTTACGACCAATTAATAACAGGATAGTGAGAAAGAAAAAAGAACAAAACTAAAAAACTCTGAAGCGATGCAGGGGCAATGAGGAATAGGTTTTGTGGTCAGGCCGTAACTCTTTGTCTCTTCCACTGCTTCCTTCTCACACTCTTCTCCTGCTTCAGCATGGGGTCCAACCAACAGGGGAGCATCTCCTTCATGAACTTCTCCAACATAAGTCCTTTCCACAGAATGCAGACATTCAAAAATGAACTGCACCAGTGTGGGTTCCCTGCAGTCACAGGTCCTGCCAGACGACCTGCTCTTGCATGGGCTTCTCTCCATGGGCCACAGGTCCTGCCAGAAGCCTTGTCCAGTACTGGCTCTCCACAGGATCACAGCTTCCTTCAGAGGACATTCACTTGCTCCAGCATGGGGTCCTTCACAGGCTGCAATGTACTCTCTGCTTGGGTGCCTGGAGCGCCTCCTCTCCCTCCTTCTTCACTGACCTTGGTGTTTGCTTGGCTGTTTCTCTCACATTTTCATACTCTTCTCTCACAGTTGCTGTGCTTTTAACCCCTTATTATATGTTTATTACAGTGGTGCCACCAACAGAATTTATGGGCTCAATTTGGACCAGCAGCGGGTTCGTTTTGGAGCTGACTGGAACTAGCTCTGACTGACATGGTGTCTTTTCACAGAAGCCACCCCTGCAGCCTGCATGAACAATCCCCATAAGTGTTTTCAACAGTTTTGTTCATGTCAAAGACACAGTGCAGGAGAGATTCTTGCTTACCTGGTGCTAATTCTAAATGAAAAGAACATTATAGTCAAATAAATTCTGTGAATTTGAATTTCCCCCTGATCTCCTAGAATGATTTAAAAAACCTGACTTTTTCTCTTTTTCTTACTGCAAAGTCCTGCAGTCCTGTACGTTCAAGCTTCCTTTTACAAAACAAGACTTTATAGATGTATAACATTAGAGATCTCTAGCTCACTTGCAAAAACAGATTGAAAAGCAATCCTACATCAGAGGAAGTGTTTTCAAGAGGGGAAAAACAGTAAGTTAAAAGCCAGCATGTGTATTAATATACATTTGCAAATGCAGACACTATAAAACTGAAATGAAAACAATGCTAGAAAGAAATATCTTAGTGGATAGTAACCATTGTTCATAGTGAGAGGAGAAAGACAAAATAGTGGGTAAGTAGGGAGATAACGCTATGCCAAAGATCCACTATATTTCCACTGAATCATATTTTCCGTTTCTGCTTTCATCCAATGGTGTATATAATAAAAGATAGTTGCCACTGAAATTTGATGTTCCAGCAAGTATGAGCAAACATGGAATGTGATCTGGAGCATCATTTGTATTGGTGAAATTCTCAGCTAGAGTCCCACAGAACTACAAGATATTAAATAGATTTATTGCCTATCAGTTTTATACCAGAGGGAGAGTATCTGCTTCTCACAGTGAAGAGATGCATTATAAAAAAAGTAACTGTGATACTAAGAAATCATCATTCAGCCAAGCTAAAATAAATGATAAATTCCCTTTGTGGCTGATTTTTATCTGGCTGCACCTGACAGCAAAAGTTTTCACAGGCAGATATCCACAGATTTTTAAAAGGAGAGTAACTCTAGATAACATTTACTGGTATCAGTTTAACCCTCTCTCTCCCTTTCCTTATTTTCCCAAGCTGTTGACTGGAACAGAGAAAGCCCTTTATCAACTTACTTTGAGTCTATAGGGACATCAAAAGGTAAGTCAGGCAAAATATAGGATATAAATTTTCATTATCATTTTACACCTCTGGCAAAGTAAAGATGAGCACGGTCTGTCCTAGAATTTTCTGCCACTTTGTGGAGCTTCACAGTCTTCAATAAAATGTAAATGACGGAAAGGATCCTGATGTTCTACAGCATGTGAAAAATAAACTCTGCATCATATCTCTGTGAGTAACAGAAACCAGGGGAAAGACCCTTATACAGTCCCTGATAATATATAACCCAAGCACAAAACCGTATCTTTCCTGATTTTACGAGTGAACTACAAAGGACATCCTCTACTAAACAAACATTTACTCCACAGCAATGTTAGTACATTACGTCATGATAAAGCATACAATAATTCATCCCACTTTTATTTTGTCAGAGTCTATAAATCAGGAATTATAGGAGATGGCAGCACACCAACAGGCAGGCATAAACATCTTTTAAGTCCTATAGATTAAATATGAAAGTCACATACTAACAATATATCTGAAGTAATAGTCTCTTTCTCTTAACATAAACTAGTGTAAAAAGCTGATTCTTACTTAAAAGTTTCATACTTTTTTGTATCAGTGCAAGTAATCAAAGAGTATCAGAGTGGCAGGCATTACTTTACTATTCTGAACTAATTTATTTCTTTTTTAAATTCTGTACTCCATAAGATATGGTTTGTTTTTCAAATGTGTATCTTGGTTGCACATCTTTCTCTTCCTGATCTTTTCTACCTCTTTTCTTTTTGTATATAGGCATTTTCCTACTCCTGATGGATTTTTTTTAAGAGCAATGTGGAGTGCACTTCTCAATACGAATTCATTTGCCGATATTGAAATTCACATCCTTTGCCTTTCCTGAAATGTGTTTCTTCTGAGAGCTGAAACTCATTTTTACAGTGAGCAGAAGGCTGTTGTTTGTAAGGGATTGTTCCCCCACCATGGGACCTATTGTCTGTGACAGTGACTATTAGGCTCTGAGCAATTGTACTATGGGTTCCAATGAAGCTGTGCACCAACTCTTACTCCGAAGTCCTCTGAGCAGGAAAATGTGAGGCACTTAGGTCTTCATACAACAGATAAAATGTCTTGTAAATAATAACAAGAATCTGTATCTTTCTGGTAAAGGTGCGTAGCCAGGGATCACACCCGTATTAAAGGACAACACACCTCACAAACAGAAAAATGCGGAAAGAGCTACATCTGCCATGGGCTGACTCCTTCCTTCTTAATACCTACAACGAGTCACCCTGAAGCTGAAGGGCAAATCTAGTACTCCCTGTGCATGGGTAATAGATGGAATATGAAGGGAACAGAAAGGTATCTTTTCGTAAATATTAGATTCCAACCTTCCTCTCACTTTCTCATGTTTATCTTTTGAATTGAATGTATTCATTAATTTCCTTAAAAATTTGATGTGTTTAAGGTTTGATAAATAGAATTATGTACCCTGACAGTGGAAGGTCCCCCTACACTCAGAAGCAATAAAGTTTACTGACATAATTAGACCCATTTGAATCTATGTTCCAGTTCATTTTTCCCCCTCGTTTCTCCCTTCACTAATTTTTTTTCTTTTTCTTTGATCAGTTCTTCTGGTAAATATTCAACAGCTGGATTGCTCTGGAACCCTGTTACAGTGTGAGGGCAGAGGGGATGCTAGGGCCTGTCTTGCAATTCATTCTGTGCTGACAGTAAAAAAACCCAGTTCAGCATGATCTCATATTTAGACTCAAACAAGAGGCCCAAAAAGACAAGATACAGTACCATTTGTCCCATATATTGAAAGAAGTAGATATCCAGGTTGGCTAGATTTATCTCAGCCTGAAGAAGGAATTCCACTTTACAAGGAAAAAAAAAAATTATCCCAGAAGAAAGACACCTAAGTTAAATATGGTTGATAAACCAATTCTGTGTAATAAAAAGTTCCATATCAGTCTGAGGCACATAAAAAATGTGGTAGAAGAGAGAAATTTTTTTTCAAGAATGAAACGTCAGTTAAAACATGTTGTCAGTAACGGTGTTTCAAGTCTTAGCCTACTGTTTCTAGCATTTGTATTTATTCTTTACACTCTCATGGAAACATAGTAAATTCAGACTAGTAAGCTTTAAAAAGCTCTTACTTCTGTCTACTCAAATATTATTTTCTTCCCAGCCCTTTACCCTGCACCACCAGCACCCATGAGTTACCTCTGCTGTATAACTGTTACAGATGCACTCTTCTCACTGCATTTGGTTTGCATTGTTTTCTGTCTGCATTTATGGCAACAACTTAAACAAATGTCTGACACTGGACCGCTAAATCAGGGTGTCCGCATGCAAAAAGCCCATGGGAATGCTCTCTAGACTGTGTTGAGTTCCCTGGTAGCACCTGGGAATAAGTGGCATGGTGACAAATGTCCCAGGTCAGAGCTGCAGCAGGGACTCTTCCGACAGCAAGGATGAGCAAATGCCAGTATTCTGCTCTGGCACAACTCAGATTACCAATATAGGCCTGGCAATAAAGTCTAAGTACTTTGGTTGCTGTTTTGTGAGTGGTTGAAGCACCCACTCCTGCCAGCTGAGCTGTTTGAGACCTGCTTCACACATCAGCACAATCGAGATCTGTAAACCATGACTTCGCCATCTGTGTTCCATAAGTACAGTCCTGTGAGGTTTCTTAAAGAACAATTCATGGCTTGGGATGACTGTTGCTTCATTTTAAATCCTCTGTCAAGTGGTCTGAGGATGTAAGAACTGCTTTGACAGGGATTGTGAGTGTGTCAGTATGTGCATAGCATGAGAGGAAGCTAATGAATGCTCCCTTTAGATTCAGAATGCCAGCTTTCAAACATCCGTAGAAACTGCACACCTACATTTCCAGATGGAGTTCACACATCCCTGCCAAATTATCTGCAAAGCAAAGGGCGTGTTAACTGCTCAGCAGTCAGAACAGGTGGAAACATTCAATTAGGAAAGAGAGCCTACAGTTCCTATGTCTCCGGAGATGCTTCTTTAAATATGTAAACTATCCTGGAGCAAACCTACAATAAGTGATCTCCTGAAAGTGAGCCATCAGTACTTCTTTACCCTTCTCCTCTGTCACCATCTGGCCCAAAGCAACTTTAGTGCTTTTGTAAAAAGGAACAAATTCAATTAAAAACATGATCCCAGAAAGGCTCCTTTGCAGTCTCATACTTAAGGCTTCAGCAAGATGGCTGAAGTGAGGACAAATCACAACCATGCTGTTAATGTTGAATGATGAGGCACAGCTACTTGGCAGGGCTCAATAAGACACCTCTGTCCTGGAGATGGATGCGCTTTGATATACATCTCTAGAAACTCACACCCAGCACAAAAGATGATGCACAAAAGGCTCATGCATGTACACATCATGGTGACTGTTCTCTCCTTACCCAATGCATTGTTTAGGAAACACTAATTGTCTCTGAGGTACAGTATTCATCTCCGGGCTATGGACTTCATTTGAATGTCGTACATCTGAAAGCTAATGGTAACATGTGATCCTGCAGTAGTCAAGTTCTTTTCACATTCTGACAATGTCCATTTCTGACTTGCATTAGATAACCTCTTTGGGAATCTGGTCATAAATCCAGATGGGAATTATATAATGGGGCAGGAAAGAGAATACATGTTCTTCAAGTCTTAGGTCAGGACCTTTCCACTGAAATTCCAATTAGAATCATAGAATTATAGAATCGTTGAGGCTGGAATAGACCTCTGAGTTCATCAAGTCCAGCCTATGAACCCAACACCACAACATCTAGCTAGACCATGGCACTAAGTGCCACATCCAATCTTTCATTAAACACCTCCAGGGATGGTGACTCCACCACCTCCCTGGGCAGTCCATTCCAGCGCCTAATGACCCTTTCCGTGAGGAAGTGCTTCCTAAGATCCAACCTAAACCTCCCCTGGCGCAGTTTCAGGCCATGCCCTCTTGTCCTGTCACTAATTGCCTGGGAGAAGAGCCCAACCCCCACCTGTCTACAACCTCCTTTCAGGTAGTTGTAGAGAGTGATGAGGTCTCCCCTGAGTCTCCTCTTCTCCAGGCTAAACAACCCCAGCTCCCTCAGCCTCTCCTCATAAGACTTTCCCTCCAGTCCCTTCACCAGCCTTGTTGCTCTCCTCTGGACCTGCTCCAGCACCTCAATATCCTTCTTGAAGTGAGGGGCCCAGAACTGCACACAGTACTCGAGGTGAGGATTATCAATTACCTGGGTATGTGAAAGTTGAGTAATGAATTTCTCTCTCCCTCACATCTCTGCCTACTTTCAGAGTTAAGCATAGAAGTTAAAAATGAAAGACAAAGTTTCTTGCAAGCAGATTCAGCAAATGAGCATTTCATAGGAAAAAAAAAAAAGTTCTTTTTTTTTTCAAGTGGTTCACTGCTTAAGTAGGTTTAAACTAAAAGAGAATCAGAAATTCATGTCCTTTTGGTCTTCACTAGTTAAAAAAGCCATTTCAAGTACTGTGGACAGGTGAGCATTTTCATGTAACCATGAGTGGAACAAAAATTCAGAAACCAAAGCTCACTGGTGAAATAATAGAATGATACAATGGGAAAACTAGCAAACAGTTCATGTCTCCCTCTGCCTTATATCCTATTTATATCAGCTGAACATCAATTGTTCACATTTGGTACTGAAATAAAGTTTTTTTGGTATCATGATGACATTATAATTCTTGATCTACAGCCCTGGAACTAGTTCCTGGAGCATTTTCAAACAGAAAAATGTCTCAGCAGCCCATTTTTCCAGGCTGTAGCTATAGCAGATAACAAAAATAGCTCTTACTGAGTAGTATGTGCTAGACACCAGTTAGTGCATCCCCTGCCAAAACACTCTATGCCATTTGAGTACATGCAGGGTGGAAGGAAGCCAGTGAACAGCCTGTATCATATAAAACAACATGCAAGATAGTAGAAATATATAACTTTCTGCTTCCTTCCACTGCATACTGACTGCAGGCTCAAAAGCTGTCATTTGTCTAGGCAGATACAACGGTGCATGTATAAAGTAGTGGCCTACATTCTGGAGAAGCAAGCGCCTTCCAGTATCCCGAGAGCTTCCGCTTATTTTGACAATTCACTCACAATCTTGAGCTGGTGTACCTAGCATATTAGCATACATATTTATTAGCGCTGTTTCTTGAATCGTTAAAGCTTCCCTCCCTTAGGTACATAAAACATGACTTGTACAGCATACCAGCATACTTTTCCACATTACCAAGTGAGATTTATGTTTATACTTTTTCTTTCCACTTTTCAAGTGACAGGTTGAGGATTCTTCACCTGTCTCGAGGGTGAGACCCTCAGCTGCTCAGATTGCCTGACTAGAGCTCCATTTGTTTTCCAGCTCTGTGGAGGAGACAACCAGCAGAGCCAAAACTTTCCAGGAGCCAAAGACTCTGTCTGATTAATGACTCAGAAAACAGGTTCTCCAGAACAGAATGTTTTCGATTCACCCAGAGCATACAACACACACCACAAAGTGTTAGAACAACCAAGTGCTAAAATGTACATTTCCTTTAAGGATACGATAATCTTTCCTTGAAATAAATGTCAGGTTTTCTTATTCTAACCAGGCTAAGAGTACCAGGTTGATCAGTTTACAGTGGATACCCTACAACTTTGTGTAAAACAGTCCATCTGGATTTCAGCCATATCTTCTGTAATTTAGTCCCATTAATCAGTCCAACAGGCCTAATTTAATATTACGTGTAATTCTGCACATTTGACATGGAAAAACTGCACACTAAACAACCAGCTGTAGAGCTGTCAAGTAGGAAGTACATCTACAACATCTCCTCCACTGTATTTATTATACTTTTCAAGCGATTTTATCTTTAACTGCTTCTCTTTCTCTTAAACTTCTTTTGATTTAATTACATATTTTCTGTTATGTTAATATCACACAGGGAATTAGTCAGATCTATGACATTTATCAAAGACTACAAAGAATTTCCTTATTCATCGCATAAAATACTTCAATTTTCATTATGTGCTTACTAGATGAGTATTTGACTATTAAATAGTCAGTAAATTATACTTAATTTTGCTTATTCTGGTCCTAATCAACAAATACTGTTTATGAGCCCTTGCTCTCCCATCTTCCTTATTCTGACATAATCGTCACTCCTAGATTAGACTGAAGTCTCCTCATGATAGGTACCTCCATCTTGTTATTTCGGCAGATCAAAGGAATTCTGTGGGCCTTACTGAAATGCCTACGAAACGCAGTGAGACAGAAAGGAACTGGGCATGACCAGTGAACAACGAAACTACAAAAGAGAGTAGAAGGTTTTTGTAGAGAAATTAGTATTTCTCCTAGGGTAAAGGAGACATATATGTTTACTCTATTTTCCACATCTTTTAGGGGAGGGTTGGCACAAGTCCAGTATTTAAAATAAACAGGGAAATTCAAAAAGTGACACTTGGTCCTAAGTACTGTCTTTTCTTCCTAACCTAACAGACCATGTTTGAATCCATTTGGGATCACACGAACAATAACACTAGCGTAAGAAACCTTCACAAGGCTGTAACTGAAACAGTTAATATCACCCGTACCACCTCAAGCCACACTGTACTAGCATACGCCAATGAGAACAGGGGCTGTCCCACCTCCCTCTACTGTTTTTTCTGACTCTGTCCACCCACCCACCCTGTGTTATGTATACATCCTCTTCTGAAGCCGCAGGGATCACTACACACCGTGACAATAATTTAGGTGAAGCTTACATTTTTTCCCTCCAAGAGTTTTAATCCCAGCATGGTTCTCTCAGTGGCTTCTCCTTCATTGGCAGCAGGGTTAGGGACAAGCCCCTGTTGTGGCTGAGACTGCTTCTTTGGAAGGAGTACTGGCTCGTACCAGTTTGACGTATCCTTAGTCTATGGTTAGAAAGATTATCCGGAGAAGCAGAATCATACTATCTTTATCTTGTCAAGGTGACTTGACATTTGCTTTTTAACTAAAATATTCCATTTGAATTTCAGTTGCAACATTTTTTCCCTTTCTTTCACTATTATATGGCAAATTTGCATAAAATCCTTAAAATGACAAAGGAATTTTATTTTTTAATATTTTTTTTCATATGCCAAACTGCAAAGTAAATTGATTTCACTATGGTTGGAGATGAATACATTTAAACTTCACATTTTATACATACATTGACTATAAAGATTATGGTAATTTCAGGGTCGTTTGAAAGTAAGTGATCATGAAAGATAAAATTTATGAGGGCTTTATAACACTGTGTCTCATGAGCTGCAGTAAATAGTCTTAATTATTAAGTGACAATCCCAAACATATTCACACAGCTAAGTAATCTCTGTTAAATTCCTAGCTAGCTGAGTTAAGTTACAGGTATTTGGGAAGCACATTGCTTTTTTCCATACTACAGGACACAGACATAGATTTCTCCTAACTGCACATATTAACATCTGCACACCAGAGATTTCAATTCCAAGTAGAATAGCTTCAACTGCTCTCTTTACCTATCCACGTTTTGACAAAGGGAAGTGAGGAAGGAAATTTCAGGCAAAAATCTGACATGCAGCACTGAGGCTAAATTTAGGTGCCCAAAATTAGTAAGTGTATTGTTTTTAAAATGCAGATGTAAAACTAAATTCCACACTTTGCCTATTTACAGCCATAGATCTGGTATAGTGTTCATATTATGATAATTACTTCATTACTAATACAATATAGAACTGTCTGGTTTATGTTAATACAGGTAGTCCTGTATTGTTATCCTTTACAGCAAAGAAAGTATGAAACTTCAGTGCTTCCTACAACAGAGTTGGTGACTATCTGACAAAGTTACAGCCCAACTCACACATCACATTCTGCTCTACAGAGCATGGCTGCTATGTGATTATGATGATCTAATAGAGTCATCCTGACTGCACAGTCTTTGGATTTTATGTTTCTTTCCAGATATTTAGCTCAAATATGCATATCTCTTCATTCTCAATGTCTTTAAAGTAAGCGTACAGATATTTATTTATTTTAATGCTTCCAATGAAATCTATAGGAGAGAGTGAAACAGTTCCGAGTAAGCAGAAAAAAAATGGCAGATTATGCACAGGATTTAGAGTCAGGGTTTTCACTGATGAGATCTTCTCTGTAGCATTTTCTTCCCTCTTTCCAGTGAGAATGATTGCTCTGGGGCTGAGGATCACCTTTGGTGTCTCTGTGCTTCAGCAGCTTGACATGGCTTAGGCAAAACAGAAGTTACCAGTAATTTTCTTTGAGAAGAAAAAAACCACACAGATTTTTTTTTTTTTTCCTCCCTAGAAGTGTTTTATCTTCAAAAACTTGAGATAAATTTTGGTTTAGTTGCTTTCTTCTTTTTTTAGCTTTGTCTCTTCAAATTGTTTCAGCTTTAAAGTCTTCTTTCCTAGCTGCCTTCCACAATAGCACAGTGGAGAAAGGAAAGAAAACAAAACAAAACAGTGTGGTAGACAAGAGGAAAGAGAAAGCAATATATGGAAACCAAATTTGGAAAAACCAGAATCACAATATTGAAACATTTTTTTCACCTACTCATTTCAAGAACACAAAGTTTTTTGGTTTTCTCTTGTCCAAAGAAAATAAACACGAGCTCAGTTAAATTGATTTATACTGCCCCCTTTCTGTTGCGCAACATACAGTTGGTTATACTTGTGGCACAATTAAAACATGCCTCAAGTTTCTTATTCAGTGAACCACAGGCACATGACTTCTGAAAATCTCTTAGACACACATAAGAAGATTGTCTGAAGTTTGAATATTCCTTACCCACTGCAGAAAAACTGGGAAATACCTTGGACTTTGCTTTCCTACAGGTCTAGTGTGTGTTGTTGAAAATTAGGCTCTGAAGCAAATTTCTTTCTTTCTTATCCATTCATAAGGAGCAATTTTATTGCTATTTCAATAAGAGAGAACTAACCTCCGTAAGAAAAAAGTGTGAATGTCAAAAGTAATGTAAAATAATTTAACAATGTAGACTCATGTGTATTTGGTAAAAATGGGGTCCAGCTAGCTGTGAGTAGCTTAATAGTTTGTTGTTAGCATACAGTAATCACTTTAAATAGATACCTGCTTGCCAATTATATGATGCTGGAATAAATCTAGCATCCAGTGATAAATCAATGTTTGTTTTACCATCACCACCCAGAAAGTCATATGGAGCACCATAAAAGTGCTATCGACTTTATACTATATTATATCATCTTACAGTAGTTCTTGCTACATTTTTATACAAAATCCAATTCTATAAAGCTTTGACAAATTCCTACCGCACCATAGTAGTTCGCTATTTTAATAGTAGTTTTCCTTCCCTAATAATAAGTAAAATCCCTACTGTGTTAAAATTTTTCTGCCAAAACTCTGCCAAAACTTATCCAAAGTCAGTATTACATTTGTATAAGACTGAATAGTTTTGAAAATTTTGGAGGTAATCTGAGGATTAAGCAGAGAAGCAAACACGAGAGGAAATATATCAAATAATTCATTGTAAGCACAGGTTAATTCTTTTTCTTGTCTAAACCAGCTTACTTTTCACTCTCAGAATTTTTTAAAAGCTTGTATACTTTTCAATAGCTACTTCTCCCTCCATTCCCACTGTTCTTCTCACACAGAATAGAAACCAGTATTTTATCTCATCCCATCACAACCCACACTCAGTGGGAGAAAACTAAGGTATGTTCTCCTGCTAGACAGATCTAAGCACATTGGCCATCTCCTGTCTCACTGCCTGTAAACCTTTCCTTTTTATTGAAGTCATGCTCTAGAGAAGTTCTACAGGCGCTGTGTGGTCTTTGCCAGACAACGTCATTCCTGGTGTAACTAAAACTATGGCTGGCCAGAGGGTTCCCCAAAACCAGGTACACTCCCTACATAGATCAACAGTTGCTCTCATCAAGGTTAAATTACCTGTTATAGTATCACTAATTAGAAATTTTGTGGTCTTCCACATGTGCAAAAAAGGGAGATATCAGATATCCATTCTCATCAGACTATCTCCTTCCTTTCTTCAGCCATTGCTGCAGCCTAAATTAGCAATGCCGACGTGTTGCAAGGGGGTAAGAGGGAGTAGGACCCTACACAGTAAGGATCAAAACTGGATGATCTCTGCGTTGATTAAAGAATAGTGAGTGCAGGGTGTAAGCACCTATCAGAAACTGTTCTGAGCTGACTGAATTTTCATGTAGTAGAAAAGCACAGGTTCATTTAGCAACCTCAAGGCATGTTCATTTCCAGCTTTGATGGACAGATTTCCCATAGAGGTCAATGCAGATCAGCAGCTATCTGACATCCCCATGTATTCCATCCCCTATGTACTTTGTGTTCAGGGACTGAAGAGAGTGGGACTTAAGGCATCTCCCATGGGTATTTTCTAGTTGCATTGATGCTAGATTCATATTGAGACTTTATCTGCCTGCTTGATAATCATGACTGCATATTTTGTAGACCTGCCAAGCCCATTGCTAACAACGTATGCTAGAGGTTATTCAGTTCCTATATAGAAATATTTATAAAGCATTATACAGTCTTTACACATAATAAATAATCTCAAAACACAATCTATAAATCAGGATTGTAAGGAAGGGATAACTTACTGTAAAAAAAAACACCTCTGGAAAACAGGTCATGGATCCCACAAATATAGGGGCAATTCTGGAAAGACATAGGAAAATAATGCCAAGTACCATTGTGGTGGTTTGACTTTGGCTGGGAGCCAGGTGTCCACCAAGCTGCTCTGTCACTTTCTGTCCCTCTCCTCTTCCTCCTCTTGGCTGAAATACAAGGAGAAAATAAGATGAAACTCATAGCTTAAGATAAAGGCAGTTTAATGAAAAGCAAAGCAAGGCCACATGTGGAAGCAAACCAGTTATTCTCTACTTCCCATCAGTAGACAATGTCTGGCCCCTTTCCCAGGAAGCAGAGCTCTAATATGTGTAGTATTTGCTCTCAAGGACAAGTGGATGCACCCCCTCCTCCTTCTTTTTCTAGTTTTTATTGTTGAGCTGATGCCACATGGTATGGAATATCCCTTTGGTCAGTTTGGGTCAGCTATCCAGATTGTGGCTCCCTCCCCAGATCTTGTCCACCTCATCCCAATGGGAGGGCAATGTTGAAAAACCAGCCTTGGTGCTGTGCGAGCCCTTCTCAGCTGTAGTCACAACATGGGTGTCTTATCAACATCCTTCTAGCTCCCAATACAAAGTANAGCCACAACATGGATGTGTTATCAACACCTTTCTAGCTCTCAGTATAAGCACAGCACTATGAGGGCTGTTATGGGGAAAATTAACTCTGTCTCAGTCAGACCCAATACAACCATACAAAATATTATAGGAATCATGAACTTTTAGGGAAAGACCAGACACTGGGTTATAGGGACTTAAATTATTTTTTATAGTATCTATCTTGTTTAGGAGTTTTGATCATGGGGGACCAGACACTGGGTTGCAGGGACTTAAATTATTTTTACAGTATCTACCTTGTTTAGGAGTTTTGATAATGGGTTTTACCAAGGAAATTTGAAAAGAGGACCCAAAACCTCCCACTTCACCCTATTAAACAGGTAGACTTCAGGAGCAACTGGATTAATATTCTACCACTTTAACGTTTCAATGAGAGAAATAATGTGCAGGAGATGGGATGAAACCCGTGCCAGTACATCTATGATGCCATCCTCAGCCTGCACAAGCTCTCAATGATTTCATCTCAGTTCCCTGAGTGTACTCTCTTTCAAGTGTTAGAGCTTAACCGTGGTATAATTTAGCACAAGCGAAATAAAATTACCAGCTTTCTTGACTGTCATCAACAGCTTAACACAAAATTTAATTTGCTGAAGTGAATGTTAAAGGGGTTTTATTTTGGTTTTCTCCAGAGAAACATCACAGACTTGGATACCATTGATTTGCAGCTCTAGCCACAAACAGAATCTGTTAAGATCAGCGTTTCGGTAATATTATTACTTTCAGTTGTGGGAAGTTGGTATGGGATTTACTTTTCTGTAAAGGGACACTAATTATCTCTTGTTATCTAGAGTTTTAAAAGCATTTTCAAATATGATACTAAATTACTACATATGTCAAGAATCATACAGCAGATAATACAAGAACTAAAAACGTCCATCTACTGTCAGTCCATTTTTCTCATTGCAAAGAACTGTGCAATTCTCAGCTCATAATTTGATAATCTCAACCCAGAGGAAAGGGAGGAAATAGGTGTTTTATGTCAGCATGAGAAATATTTTTTCTCACACATTATGTTATTAGTATAGATTCAAAGGCACAGAGATGATAATTCTGGCCTGGAAAAAGAAAATCTTATTCAGGGACACTTTTCAAACTGATTTGTTCAATCAGAGCTCTCTCCTGCCACCTGATCATGCCTACAGTGCTTTAGAGTGCCTAATCAAGAGATGATTAGAGATGACATTAAGGAGGTTCAGGTTTAGTGCCATCATGGTGGCTAATCAATAATGCGATTGTCCAAGCCAGGAGATGTGTGTACAAATCTTGTTATTTACTAACCCTTAATGTCCTGCTATGAAAAAAAAAACTGATGTGCTCTTACAGCGTAGAAATGCTCATTCTAAGAATATTTTGTCTGACACAAGCATTATCACCTCTGAGACAATTCTTTCAGACATCATATGGCTTTATCATGATTACAAGTGTTTTCATACTTCCCCTGATTTTCCATTTTATTCATGTTTCATATGTTCTGAACCCCAAAAAACCACCCTGGCTGTAGTTTTGTGGATATCCAGATCTCTAGTGAAAGACACCTGCATAATACTTAAAACCTTTTCATACTGGTTTTGGAAAGACAGACTGACCAGCGAATTTCAAATTCTAAAAGTTATTCAAAAACACAAACTAAAAAGCTTTCAAACAAACAAAGACCTCATTATGAAATAGCAACAGGTTCACCTTTTTACATCAGGAGACTGAATCATTTTAATCTTGTGATTCAAAGCTAATAAAGTTACATCTTTGTTCATATATAATTTTACCTGGAGAATCACAAGACCCAGCATGTAATAGTTCTCCTGTTTTCTGAGTAGTTATTAGATGTCCCAAGCCAACTAACAAGCAGAACCCAAGAACTCTTTCAAAGTCCTTTTACACAGAAGGAAGTGGTAACAATGTACATTGATTAATTAATAAAGATTCAGAGTCATCCAGCTTTATTTATTTTGCTGTACTGTACATTTTTGCTTTAGAACAGAGTACAGCATTTTTATAACTTCCTCCGGGATTTATCAATAAATAGGCAGTTTTCCACTCACATTCATGGGTGGCTACATTCTCGTCTCAGTCACTCTGTCCTCAGCATAAGTCCAAGTATTTCTGCATTTTGGGCAGAGTAACTGAAATCTGGACCTTGCAGATTTAACAAATTCCAATTTAGTAAGTCTTATTTATATTCTGCAGCGTCTCAGCAAAAAGAAAGGTAATACTGAGACCATGCAATAAAATATCTGTAGCTACTATCAACTTTCCTCTGAGGAATTAGTATGTAATCATGCCATACTTGGACCATCTCAGTGAGAATCTCCAGGACTGCTCCATTTTTTAATTCACCAGGGAAGAGCAAGATCATGTAGTGTTGTGGGCCAAACCACTTTGAACAGCAGCACTCTCGGCACACTGGTTTTATCATTCACTATTCAATGAGAGAAAAAAAATATGCTGAGTATTACCTTTGTCCTGGGAACATTGACAAGGCTTCTTGTCTTGATCTATGTTTATTTCTTGATATTTCATCATGGGGTCAGATCAAGTGCTTGTTGTTCATAGATGTTGCAAATGGTAGGTCACTGTTTGTTTTTTTTCACGAAGAGTCAGACAAGCATTTATTGGTATATAATACCGATGTGAAATTTAAAGAAGCTTCAAAAGGTGAAACTAGAAGCAAAAGTTGAAATTTAAAGCTATGAGATTTAAGATACTTCAAGGATTTGAATCTGTTATTTGTAGTGGTTTCCAACGGTATCTTTTGCAAGTAGTTTTCCGTAACACTTTTGGGCTATGAGTGAAATCTCTTCTGTTTATTTTCACGATGTTCAGACTCTTATCTGATACAGCGAAGGATTTGATCCTGGCAAAAACACCTGCAAAAGTAAATAAATCAACCTACTGTGACCAGGGGCAGCTAAGAGGAGTAAAAAAGAAAGCAGTCAGTACTTGGGTTCTGCATTACAAACAAAACATATTGAAGAACATAAATGAAAATGTAACAGAGAGGGAGAGAAAAAAATTACATACTCTTTTGAAATAAAAGGTAAATTAAAAGTGCACTTAAAACGAAGCACTTAAACAAGGTTAAAAAATTTAAATACACTCCTCCAAAAATAACAAAGAATTCAGGAAACAAAAGTAGAACAATATTAGTCACTTTAAAACAGTAAAAGAACAGAAGGATAAAGCATGAAATAAACAGTGCTTTAGGACTATAGATAAATAAGTGGAAGGAAAATAAAAGGGATATACTGCTTGGCAAAAGCAAAAGATACTCAATTTGTTGTAAAATAACACTATACAACAATAAAGCTATACAGACAACAAAAAAACCATTAAAGTTATCTGTATTTGAGACAAGGATTCAGGCCTCAGGTGTTTGCAGAAATGGCTGCAACAAGATTTTAAAGGGTTTTCAAACCACTAATAGTTTTATTTCCCTACTTTACTTATTTTTACACAAGCCATTGCAAAGTGATAAACTACAGGATAAGCACAAAGTGATAATGGAATTTGATAAGATAGAACATGTTCACTGTAGTACAATTCATGCCAGATGGTGAAACTACCAGAAGTTACAAACAAAAGATATTGTTCATTCAAGTCCAGAGCTGACCTCCCAGAATTCACAGGGGGAACGTCTGATGAAAGGAAGAAAGCACCTCTGCCCCACAGCATAATTTGATGTGAGCTACCGTGCAAGAAAGCTCATGTCTAACCAATTACCTGTCTCCTTCCACATATATTACTTGGCCATATTTTGGCCCAACACCAAGTCTACTCTATTTCTAGGATCTCAGTACAGTTGCTATATCCTCTCATTTGAAAGATATATTGCCCTTCCTTTCCATCACAGCTTAACTCCTCCTTTTCATAGCAGAGAGGTAATCCTAGTTCAGTCCTAGTCCAAGACTTACCGAAGACCACAGCCAAACCCTCAGGGGTTAAAGAGTAAAGAAGCAGGAGGAACAGCAAAGCCATCAGAAGCATAGAACCATTCATTCTTGCAGCTCACCAAGATTACCCAAGCCTCAGGCCTGATTTGTTAAAATACCAAGAATTCTATTGCTTAAGGGGATTTTTTATGACTCAGACTCCTGACAACAAATAAATACTTCAAGACTATTGATTAGCACGAAAGAGACCATGGTACAGTTTTGCCATTTCTAGTCTGAGCAGGCTTCAAACCAGCAGCTAAAATAAAAGAGTCTTTATTATTCTGTCAGCCATCCGCTTCCCCACAGGCAAGATAAGATTTGCCAGTACTTCAGCATCCATTCATGGGCATAACATGAGTATTATTATTAACTGGCCACAGCACTGGCTTCACACTTACTAGCTCCTCAGATCTCTTCTTTGTCTGTTCCCAATTAGCAGAGGATGCTCGTTTGTAGGCTTCAGGCTGCAAGCAGCCACCCTCACACCCAGCTGGACGCTCAGCAGTAATTACTGCAGCTGCAAAGTCACCATTAAAGTCAGAGGTCCCTCCAGCCCTAGAGGCTCCCTGCAGCTGCGCCTCCTCCTGTCAGCCTAGCTGCTGCAGGCCAAGTTTAAGCCCAGCTCAAGTGACTGCTCTGCTTCCACAGCTCTTTTGCAAAGAGTAAGGACCTGACTCTCCATTGCCTTGGGCAGTGTGCTGTCATTTACCTCTATGCAAAGCGGGTATAACACACTTTTGAAGCAGCACATTAGACAGATGAAAATTCTAAGATCAAGCTAATAGCATGAGATAGTTTCCTCTCACCAAGAGAGTTTAATAAGACACATTCAGTTTAAGTGTAAAATTCTCCGCATTTTCCTGTACCATAGATTCATCAGGGGCTAATTCTTTCACAAGCAAGCCTCTGAGTTGTTTTAGGCCGCCTGTTTTCATCATAGCTCAGCAAACACAATCAAGGGTGCCCCTGTAAAGCTATTGTACCAGGCTTACCTGATTCATGCAGCAGGCTACAATGACAACAAGAAATCTGATGTGAAAGCAGACTGATACAGAGGAAGAAATATTAATCAATGATAAAGTTGTTAATGGAAGGGGGGGGGGATATCTTTACTGTGCTATGCAAGCACAAAAATGCTGCTAAAGAACAATTAAATTGTTAGCTTTAATTACAGAAGAACAAGTGGGGGAAAAAGTAAACAAAAAGAAACACTACTGTCTCTCAAAGATGAAAGTGGTGTTCCCCCAACTCTTTTACAGAATGTAAGACAACAAACCCCTAATAAAGGTGACAGGATGGATTTAGCAAAAAATGGAAGAAAAGGAGGTAAGACCATCAAAGTAGTAAAAAGGAATAATACCATGCAGTGCACATTTACCACCTATAACTTTTAATGGCCCTTAAGAGACATACCTAATACCTTACTTTTGGGTTTGCTTCTTTTTTTCCTATGGTTACTAGTTCTCCAGTTTCTTTTCCATTCTCTGTAATTTCACAGAAGATGCCCTTACTACTAATTTTATAACTGAGAGTTTTGGAGGTTTTTTTTGTCAGATGTAACATCTTGTGGAAGGAGAATACACAGCTTGAAAGAAATTGTGGCTGTACAGCATCTTCCCCTCTACCTACAGGGGTAGGGGCTGTCATAACATACTGTTTGGAAAGCCAACAGTGCCTAAGTAATTCAAACATCAGCGATGCTATGTATCCAAGCATGTCTGAACTGTAGTCAAAGGCAAAAGCCATACAAGCTAGACAGCTTGCGTGCCAACGGCAATATATCTCAGCATCACTACGGTACTTCCTTCACTATTCCAAATGAATTTCCTGATGTGATCTATATGAAGAGAATTATAGAGTTCAGCACACCTGTCACTTCAGCTGGGAAATATTAGCAATAATAGCATCTCTTTTGTAGTAGAATTACAGTGATGTATAAGGGGAATTTGCTGCAAAGAACAGACTCTTTTAATTAAATCCTCATATTTTTCAGGGGTAACCATTTTTCCTTGTCTAAGCATCAGAAAAAAACTAATCATTATATTTGACGAGTACTCTATCTATCCATCCACCTGTAGACAATAATATCGCACAGCATGATGCATTTCCATCTCTCTCTATGGAATCCCAATATTTGCTGTTAAATAAAACAGAGGCAGGGACCAGTCTCTGGGCAAATGGTTTGGGTTAGCTACATCAACACTACACAGCACTTAATATTCATCTTTCCCTGGGTCTCAGTCACCTTAAGTCAAGCTTATCATCTCTATATGTTTTCTTTTTAGATGAACGTGTCTAGACTACTGAGAAATCTGCATTGCATTCTATCAGTGTTTCACTGCCTGAAACTGGAGGTGTTTTGGCGGCTTAGGGGCGTTGCCTGAGTGTGGGCATATGGGAGTGGTTGAGGATGCCGGTCTTTCTGGGATACTGTTGGAGGACTACACCAGGTAGAATTGTTGCACTGTGTACACCTGACAGGCAGACATGTGAAAGCTGACTGACACATGCTATCCCTGAAATTCCACCCAGACATGTATCAGAAAATTCTGGTGAGTACCAAAAACTGTGACTGGAGGCATGACAGCAATTAAATAACATGCGTGATGACAAAGCAAGTCCCTAAGCCCTCTCCCTAGATCTGCTTTATTCAGCAGTGTAGATACAGCTTGAGACACATACATTCCTGACTAATTTTTCCATTTCTTTTGTCTTGTTATTTTATTAATGCTCAAGGCAAAAAGGATTGTACAATGAAATTGAGTCAGTGGAATCTTCTAACAATACCTAGCAGTCAGAAAAGAAAAGAATAAAGACAGGAAGCAAGTATAAAGAAACAAAAATCTGATTACAGAGAGTCATTACATGCAATTAATGATAATCTGTATCTGAGAAGGAAAATAAGGCTCAGATAGCCTAAACAGCAATACTTCCATGGATGTGGTGACTTGCTCAAATATGCAAATTATTCTGTCCCTGGTGTCACGGATCACTGTTATAGCAAAAAATGTCTTAAAGTTTGGGGGCTTGTTTGCTTGTATTCACCTCAAAGAAAAAAAAAGAAAGAAAAAAAAAGTGAGTCAAGCTAGAAATCCAACTGCAGAAAGAGACGGCTGCCTTTTACTGACAAACTACTCTAGCAGTTCAGCTAGGCTCCTTGTGGCTTCGCAATTAGTTATGAATTTTTGAAATTCCTTGCAGAGAAGACACAATCCAGATGATGAGGGCTAATCGTGTTGTGTGAGCCAACACTCCCATTAGTTGGCTCTGATGCAGTTGCAACTCTGCTAACTATGACTGAGCGCTTACCAGTCTCTACCAGAGAAAACCTCAAGTAAGAATAAATGTAGACTAATCACATTTATAAAAACACACATGAAGAAATCGAAAGCTAATGAATATGTGCAAAAAGGATGTGCTGTGTTTTTCTAGGAACATTCACATTACGACTTATTTTGCTGCAGTTAGTCTTCAAGTAAATGAAGGCAAAATCATTATCTGCTGACCAGTATAATTAGAGAAGTGATTACTTTAACAAGTAATTGGTAACAAAATGCCTAACCAGTAATCAGAAGCACAGGCCATATGTTTTTAAATATGACCAAATCATTTGCATAGTGTTTATGTGCAATAAATTAAAGCCAAATGAAAAATCTGCTGACAGGAAATAAGTAGCAATAAGGCTAGAGCGATATGTTAAATCCTTCATTCTGGATCATTTAGGTAATGTCCCATTCATTTTAGATTCATGACTAAAAGCCTTTACAGATTGGGCATGCATATCATAAATCTCAGGTTATCCATTATTAGGTGGCATTCTGCTGTTTGCAATTGTACATGTTTACTTTGTGCATAATTAACTGCATAATAGCTGTCTGTGTTCTGCACAGAATTTACACTTAGGCTCTCATCAAAACAAACGACTCTAGAAAGTAGGGCGGTTTCATTAAGCTCTCCACAATCTGCATTTTCTAATACGGGTTCTCAGAAAACAGAGTTAGAGCTTTGATTTTCCAATTGCATTCAGAATAAAATCTAGTCTTTCAAAACGCCCCGTGTTTATTTTTCAAGGTATTTCATTAATCTCACAGAATTAGTTGGAACACCAAAGGGTGGAGACAGAACGAAGCTGAGAATACCTAGGAGAAGCTGGGATGATGCATTTCCATAAAAATAATAAGTACAGAGCAGATTTGGACAAGCAATTGATCATTGCACAGCTCCATGCTATGGATCAAAAACTTCACCCTGCAGTTTTTCTATTTCTGTGCACGATTACCACTACTAGGTCAACTACTTCTGCCTTACAGTTTCTTTATACACTGTATGTCAGCAAAAGCTCCCAGATTTCTTTTTCCATCACACAAAAATTGGATGGAGAAGAGAAAAAAAATAAAATAAAATAAGGCTGAAAGAAAGGGGGGAAAACTGCTAATAAAATAAAGTCAGGCTCGAAGAAAGAGGGAAAAGCTGCTAATATGGAGGCCTGCAGCCACAGAATAAAACGAGACAAAATATAGAGAAGTGGTGAGTTTGACTGCTGCATGGAACAGCAATATAGTATCTCTATATGTTTAAATTATCTAGATGCTACATTAAGAATATTTAGTACAAATACAGGCATGCAGTGAATATTATTTTACAGTGGATCTGCTGCATAAAGAAAATGTTTTCTAACAGGAATTGTTTGAAAAGTCACTAAAACTGTGTGGGAAGAAACTCTATAACCTACCCTTATGCTTGAAGGAAATATTGTGAGAAAATGTGACTATCATGGTGCAGAATAATATAAATATTCATAACAAACAAAATCTCTCAGATTGGGCAGCTCTAAGCTAAAAAGCATGAAGAATATAAATGGCCCACTAATGCTAATGAGTTTCCACTTTTTCCCTATAAAATGATGCAGGGCTACACTTGAGGGAAACAAATTAAATGTGAAATTAATTGCAAAGATAATAGCATGTATTTTATATAAATTCCTTTGTTTCTGTTGTTTTACAAGTCACCATAACGTAAATTTACTTTTTTTTTTGTACAAAAAAATTATACACTACATTCACTTGGGCTGGGAAGGAGGGGATTATTTGTTTCCTGGTTTTCATTTTGGCCTTCAAAAGAAGCTGTGATTTCTTTCAGGACACTAGTGGGAAGGGCTCTTTTTTATTATTTTTCTAATTGCTTTTTTTTTGGAAGGGATCCCCCAGAAAAGCTTGGTGTATCTCATTCGTGTAATGTCGGACTGCAGGATGTTTCATTAGAGGAAATTCCAAGACGTTGTGAAGCAAGTAACAATTCCTTTACAAAATTCATATTAAAACAGATACATATTTCTATGCCCTGGCATGGTTTCCCTTTTTTTTTATTATTTTTCCTTTCAAACTCACTATGGAAAAGTACATATCAAAACATATCAAAATCAAAACCAAAATATGATACATTCTACAAGCTTATGTCTATATACTTTTCAATTATCTAGATGCTACATAAACAATAATTAGTACCAGCACAGGTATGCAGTCAATATTATTTTACACTGATCTGCTGCATAAAGAAACTGCTTTATAACAGAAGCTGCACTCAGTCCTCATGCTGACTAGTCCCAATGTATTTTTTTCTGCTCCCTTTTGGTTTTTAAATACAAGAGATGAGCAGCTAGCAAACAAGTTTCTATTGCAGGATTTTCCACGCTGAGGATTATTTCTTTCTTCTTAATGCATATGTTATACCACTGTTGGCTTATATCCTACCTTTCAGGAAAACACCTCATTACTAAAAATTCCTTCTGTAGACCATTGTTTCGCATTCTTTTTATAGATGATTTATTAATGTATACAGATACCTAAATGTAATAAAAAGCATCAGGAAAGATTGTTAAGAACTTTGTGCGAGTCAATAGAATTCTCTGCTTATTTCCTATTTATGCCTTTGAGAATCCCTACTCTCACCTCTGCAAGCACCATTGTACAAGTTGAAACAGAAAGTCTGCTTTGATCAAACAGCTATTCCGGTAGAGTCATCTTTCTCATTCACAAAATAATAATTAAAAAAAAAAAAAAGAGAGAGAGAGAGAGAGAGATGGAACTCGTCAAAGAGAAGTAAAATAAAACTTCAGATGCTAAATGCTACCAGGACATGTGCACATCGAAGGAGTAGGACCATGTACAGCTCAGAGTGTTAAGGAAACTCTGCCCATCACAGCAACGATAAATTCAATACTGCAATTTGAACTTCTGCTGCTGTAAAACAGCACGTCTCCTGGCTTCCAGGAGGCTTGTTCATTCTCATTAATTGAGCACTTGGTTGTTTTCAACTTGAGTTCGGTCTTGTTATGATTAGATAGTGTATACATATTATACATGTACAAATATGAATGTATGTGTATCTTCACATATATATGTATATGTTAATGTACATGCATATACATGTATATGTATATGCAGTTTATAAGCACAAATATACATGCTGTGCTGTGCAAGATTATTTCCAATATATTTAGTAACAATAAATATATATAAAAGCAGGTTTGTTTCAGCAAAAGTGGTCTATTTGTGATTCTCCCAAGACTATTTTGTGCCATGAGAAAGGTAAAGAATTAAAAGGATGAGAAAGAGGTACTTTAGGATTTGTATTAGCTTCATAATGCTGATGATATATAGTACGGTACTGAAAAGCGTGCTTGGACAAGATGAGAGTATTTACTAATGAGTTTTTAAATATGCATAGAAGGAACCAAGAAAGTAGCATTCTCTCTCTGGCAGGCTTCTTTTTAAATAACAGCTGACAAATTCAGGGTCAAAAACCTTTCCCTTTCTTTACATATTCAATGATGCGTAACTTGCTCTTCTGTTAAGAGCTCCAGAGATCTGGAAAGGACTCTTCTACAGGAACAAAATCACCCAGTCTGGCACTTTCTTCTACCTGAAGCAAGTAGTGAATCAGGGAGTGTGAAGATCTGTGTCTACAGCTTATAGTTAGTCAAAACTTAGGTAGATTGTTTATATATTGTCCTCCATGGGGTATTGCTCCAACGGATTTCAGTAGTTCATTCACCATAACAAGCAGGCAACAAAGTTTAGTCCTGTTACGAACTTACCCTGACAACTATATTCACTTCTAGGCTGCTCCTAAAATCAGTAGAAGAAATTCTACTAGAAATTCTGCATTCTATAAAAACATAATGTCTTTGTTTATTATTTTATCATAGAAGTATCATAGAATAACACGTTGAAAGGGACCCCAAGGATCATCTGATCCAACCTTTCTGGGGAACATCATGGTATAGATAAAAAGGCCCAGCACCCTGCCCAGTTCAATCTTAAAAGTCTCCAATTAGCATGCAAATTTAGAGCCCAAATCCAGCTTCTCTGGTGAGTTTTAAATAATTACAGTTATTACTCCAGGATTTTGATCAAAGATTCTATTTGGAAAGGTTATCTTCAACCCTGCTAGTTTTGCTTAAGCTAGCTGGATGTTTTCTTATGGTAAAATGTTTTCTCCTCTCTAAACTATGCTATGATCAGAGTAAAATTCTGAGGCTGGTTTTCTCAACCAGAATGCTAAAGTGATAGGTGTGAATGTGATGACTGTTTAGATCTATATTGCAGAACGTATATATAGGTGCAAATAAAACAAGTTATATTTAAACTTCCTGTCACTGATTTCTTCTTTAGTAGAAAGAGGAATTACAATGTCTTGGGAATGTATAAGTGTACTGCAAAGGATTAGGTTATGAAAAAAAGCTACTAGCATCGACATTCATAAGAACCATTTCACAATATGTCTTCCACAATTTTATGCAGAATTTACTTAACTTTTCATGTTCTTATGTGATTCCTCCACCAAATCACTTATGTGGTTCCTCTTTCACAAATTAATTTAGTCTCGCAGTCATAGAAAATGAGCACCCTACAAGTTGTGCGATATAAAGAACCTACTAAATATGAGTAAGTATTGGCAGGAGTCATCCATGCCTGTTTTTCAGAGGCATGCTTGAATCCATACTTAGAGCTCAGTTTAAGTTGCTTACAGAACATGGTAGCAGTTAACACCAAAGGAAGGTGTTTTCAGCAGCAGGGACTGTTACAAAGCTGACTCGAGCCCCTTCTTCAGCTGCTGTTTTATAATGATCAAATGAGGAAAATTAAAGAGCATAGACAGTTCCACTGTAAACACAACTGCTTCTCAAACATGCTGCCTCACAGTCAGGGTCACTGAGGTTAAAGGTGCTTTTCATAGCCATAATCCCCTAATTGTTGCACAACGAAAATGATCTGATTTCCAACAAGCAATTTCTTGCACACTTGTAAAGGCAGCCCAAGCCAGACCTCATATTAATCACAGCACTAGTATTGACTGTTTCATTTATTTTCCAATCTGAAGTGTCTCAGACATACTTGAATGAAATGCATATCAGCCCATAATGCCTGGTTTCTATTCAGTAATAGGAACGACAAATGTATAGTCTGCAGCTATTTATGTCAAACCAGTGTCATGTTATTTTTAAACTGTATTTGGTAGAGAGATTGAAGTGTTGTGAATAGGACTATCAGTCTCCCCACCAACTACAACATCTTTGGAGACAATTTTCATCACATTTGAATAATGTATTGGTGCAGGGACACTTCATGTCTAAGATGTTGAAGCAGCACTTATACACAGTTTTCTTACATTTATCATGTCCTATATATTTTGAAAAAGTTAGAAAGGAATATGCCATTTTCCTTTCTGTCTGGATGGAAGTTTTGTTAGTGCCTGTCATCAGTAGAGCAGAGATGCCACCAGAAACAAAACTAGGCATTCTGCAATGACTTATTCAAACACGCAATCAAAAATAACACCATTTCTTCCAAAGAAAGAGAGACTATCATGTTCTAACATCAGTGCCTGCTACCTCGATAAGACTCATAAAAGGAAACCAGCTTTACTGTCTCCTGCAGCCTGCTAATGCATGCTAAAAGAGCCACATATTATATATAACGGAAGATGGATTACATCCTCAACAGGAGATGTCCTGGTTTGAGTTAGAACAGAACAGTGATTTTACTTTTCAGCTCAGTCTCTTCTAACTAACTACACTTTCTGAAGTTAACAGCATATTTACACAGAGTGTCTGCTTCTGGAAGTGATAACACTCAATGTTTAGAGTTACTACCAAGGACCAGTGTACAGACCTAGGTCACTGCTAAATTTTGTGTACCATGCTGGAGATGCAGAAAGTAAAAGGCTACACATGTGGGGAGGAACAGGCAGGACAAGTGACCCTAAACTGACCAGTGAGGTATTCCATCTCATAAATGTCATAAACAGTACAAAGCTGAGGGATCACAAGCCTCAAGCACTCTTCTTCAATGACTGGCGTCTGAGGAGGACTCTGCCTATTCTGCCTTTGATCCCAATCCATGTGTTCCTGAATCCAGTTTCAAAATCTAGCTCCTGAATCTGGTTCCCATCTGCCACTGAGTCCAGGCTGGGACTTCCCCAGCCACCGGCTCCACAGCATCAATGGTGTACAATAGCATAAATGCCATCAGAAGGATGAGGTTTGATATTGGTTTTGTATATATTCCATTTACAAATTATTATTTTCATTAAAACTGTTTTAGTTTTGTTTTCTAATCCATAAGTCTTACTCTCTTACTCCCTTTCTCTTCTCCTTTGAGAAGAGACAGGAGTTAACAGAGAGCATCTGTCATTTGCCTAGTTGGCCAGCCCAGCTCTAAACCTTGACAGGAGATTTCATTGATAAAAGACAGATTTCTACCAAAACCTAATGAAGACATCTCCCTAAGGTATAACAAGACTCTTTTACAAAAATAATGTGAATTACTACTGCCTGTATTCTGGTCTGCCCAGCAGTTGAGGGCTTATCTGCAAATAGTGGCAGATCACCATGACAACTTACGTCAGCCTGGATGTTTATGGTTTGCTGTTTCTAGTAGAAGTTTAAATAATGTTCTTCCTTCCTCAGTAAGCATAAAATGAGAAGACTGAACTAATATCTTATGTATTTATCTTTGCTTTCTGCCTACTATTACATGCCTTTTCTAATTGTTTTCATTTCAGCTTGCCTCTGTCATATTCTTAGCTTACATTAAATTTCCAGTAACAAAAGTGTGACCTAGGCATTGCAAAAGGAACCATGAAAACAAGAATAAAGTTGCCTTTAACCCAGAAACTTTTATAACTGCTAACACTTTAATGAGATATATATATATAAGAGAGAGAGAGAAAGAGAAAACATGGTAAGAATACAGTTAACATGAATCTGTTCAGTAATCAGAATTCATCTATTATTTCTTTCTAATGAAACATTAATGAACTATCAGTTGCTCAAGCCAAACAACAAAAACTACAAGTATAAGGAAAAAAAAATAAAGAAAAAATAATTACTTCATTTTAATTGTTTATTAACTTCAATTTATCCTACTGTTTATCAATTGCTATTATAAAAAGGCTGTTTTTTTCAGTTTATGTTGTATTTTGGTTTTTTTTCCTAATTCAGCAAAAGACTTTTTCTATTTTATTCTTAATATAGAACTCAATTTCCTAAAATTAGTAGGAAGTGCTTGGATCAAGGGAAATCAGTCTGCTAATCCCAAGGATCCTACTGTGCATGCCATTCTTATCTCCTTACTAAAAATGGAATTACTTCTATTTTAAACGAGGAGAGCAACACTTCTCCACCCTAATAATCATTAATCACCATTATTTAGCAGTTAGAAGAGTCAGATCCCACCCTTTACTTCTGTTTTGACGTATCCTAGAAATCAACAGCTTTGAACTTTCAATGTTCAAAATGGCAATTTAGAAGAGGTAATATGAAAACTTCAAAGTAACACTTGTTCAAACATGTTTGTTTCAACTGAAAACAGAAAGGAAACTGTAAATTAAAGTCTCAGTACCAAAACAATGTGCTGTCATACACATGCTTATTTTGAACAGTTAGTATTTATGTAAAAGCAAACAGTAAAAGGAAATGAGACAGCCAAAAGTCCATCTAGATCAGTATACTGTCTCTGACTGTAATCATGTTATACCTTGTAGTACTGAAAACGAGTCAAGAACACATAAAGCTTTCTCCTATCTTCAGCTATTTTTGCTTCAGTTCAGTTCTTGATTTAAAGAGAAGAGTTTCTTGTGACAAATAGAGCTTCTAAGTTACAGAAGGCTACAGTATTCTCTAGAGATAACAAAATGACCTATCAATAAGCCAATTCAGCCATCAAAAGTAATTTAACCTATGCAGGAAGCTTTGCATAGGTTAATTTATCCTGTTTAACATTGAATTATGTCATATGCAGTTAGGCCAGTTGGGCCTTCTGCCTTTGAAGCTCTTAAACCCAGCTCCTCATTAACATGATGTTATTACACCGACTGCAGCATAAAGCAGTGTGGCTTTTTGAGAGGCTGATGCTCCACAGACACATTCACCAACGCTCAAACATAAATGCCTGAAAAAGACAAAAGTTTCTTGACTTTCCTTATTGACTAGAGAAGAATCCAAGCCATACCTCTTGGAAGTCTAATGAGTAATGGCTGAAGCGTTATGTGTCACACCCTCAACACCTCAATATGTATCATTGCTTTTTTGTTTTGTTTTCTAGTCTTGTTTCCTAGAATGCCTAGTATTCTCTATCACCGTTGTTGTTTGTTAGAAGGCAGGATAGGGTGGAGATCTAAATGTGGATATTTGTGGAGCAGAGAGATCAAAATGTATTTGTGGGGATCGGAATGGTTAATGCAAGGTCAAGCCTAATAGTTCACCATAAATTCAGTCAAAGACATTTAATCATGAAATACACTATTGCTAGCACCTGGTCTCTGCAGTTTCACCTCAGATTTTGACATATCAATAATCTAGAAAAGAAAAGTTGCAATGTTACTGTCATTCATATTTACTGCTCCATTACTGCAGATGTGTTAGAGATACAAACACAGGACATGTTGATGGATTGAGACATTGGCATTGCTAGTATTTAGCCTTTTCAAATCCATTTTAAAAAGATATAATTAGAATTATCTCAGCAACCTTTTCTGGTTCATAGCCTCGACATGGGGCAAGTAATTACCGACTATATTTTACAATTATTTCTGAAACCACTTATTTAAATGAACACAGAGAACCTCTTCCCTAAGGATACTAATTTTGTAGATATTATATGGCTGGTCAAATTTACTAACTTGTTGCTGAAGGTACAAAATGATTTCTGTGAAATCAAATAAGCAATTCACCAAGCATGCTCTTTGGCAAGGTACTGCACTGTTAGAGTTGTTATCCTTTCAATGAGGTGTTACAGGGAAGCCACATCTGCTTGCTTCTCTGCACAGATGGAAGTCAAAAGACCCCCAGTAGTACTACATTCATGATAATCCTGATGTCCTTGGCACTGTTCTTTTATCTATTAGTCAAACAAGTCCTCATCCTGGGTTCTATAAACTTGAGTCATTGATGAACGTAATGCATATTGCAGTAGGCCACATTGTCATTGCACAATCCTTTTCTAACCTTATTAATTGAAATATTGTCAATATTATGCATATGAAATAGACTTTGCAGAGACAGACCTTTGCCAAAACCACATATTTGATCTTTTTGAATTTGGAGAAACTTTTGTTTCCACTCTTTAGGATCAACTTTCTTGGTCCAGTCCTTAGAAACAACTTTCACAGAAGTAGTATGGGGAAAATAATAATTTACTTGCTACTTTGTGAAATGAGTGTGAAATCATAGCCAGAAGTCCTAAATCTGTCCTTGAATTGTATGGATGACACAGGATCCAGTCTCCAGAGAGCTGCACCACGATCTGAATTCTATGACTTGAGACTGATTTCTAATGTAAGTCAGACTGTGCTGTACCCCAGCATGCATAAAATGAGTAAAGGACTTATTTACTCTTATCTCTAAGTAAAGCTTCAGCTCTTCACTCTTTTCTAATATGCATTTAAATGACTTCAAGTCCTTTTTACATTCCAGTCTTAAACTGATACTTGATTTATTTCTGCTCTCTCTGGTTTGCGCTCAAGGAAAAAAAAAAGAAAAAAAAAAGAAAGGAATGAAAAAAGAGTAGGAACTTCATTAGATATTCACTTTGACATTCTGGCCCCAGAAGAAATAACATTAGTTTCATACTTATCCATCTGTTTTTCTGTTTTAGATGGAGAATCTCTGCTTTTAATTCTCTAGGGACATATGGGCGACCTTCCAGTTGTGCCGTTAAAATCCATTACATCCTAACAACATGCTAATTAATGTACTATGGTAGTTCTGTATGCAAAACCACAGTGGAAAATGGAAAAGTTTGAAATTCAAAAATGAAAGTCAAGTGATGTCTCTTACTTTCTTCAGCTGATATGAAACCATAGTTTAACACATCTGCAATCATATTTAAATAACAATAGTTTGAAACTCAGCAAAGAATACGTAAAGCATTTTATAAAGTCAGCTCTCACAAGAAAAAAGCTGACCACTCATGTCGCCTAGCAACTCCATTTTGTTACCAGGAATCCAATATTGGACTGTAATGATTTGGGGAGTGCTAGTTAGAAGTGATAATTTGCATGAGAAAGATATTAATGTCTGTTCTCATCAGGAACTACACTTCTTTACTGAAATTGGTCAGCAGTGGTCTGGAGTCAGCCATCTGCCTGGGTATTCTTTTGCTTGTATGAAATAGTGCGTGAAAATTGTATTATCAGCGGCATGTAGATAGAAGAACAAAGTAGTTCAGAAATTAACAGCATAAAACCCAGCATCTTGCTTGGGCTTTCACACTGCTAAGGCAGTAACATATTGCACATTTAATAATATATCCCATCCCAGGATTTCGAAGACTTCTACAAACACTCGATTTGGAAATTATGTTATATCAGTCCTCACAGGTAGAGCTTCCACTGACTGATTCCAGTATTTTTTGGGATACAATTTTAGTATTAAAATGTTAAAGTTGTATCTACTCCAGATCTATGTTTCTATGTAACTTTTTCTGTTGGCAGAGCCATATTAGACAGGTTGACTCAGAAACAAACTTACTCGCAAGAAATAAGCCTTGTTGGACCATTATATTAGTTTGTTTCCTGGATGTTAAGTTTGTCTTTGAATACAGGCCTTTACAAAGCTCACAAAGACAAAAAAATACAGGCACTGCATCAACACATTCAAATTCACTGTTTATTTACATTTGCTGATTTCTGACTTTTTATGTTCAAATTCTCCCAGAGGAATTATTACATTTTGATATATTGTAACAAACGCCATCTTATAAGGCTACAGTTCATGTTTTTGATGAATATAAACAGAGCAGAAATCAATTCCATCCAAACTGTAAGAAGCTGGTTTGGCTTCTTGAATCAGCATTTTCTTCAATCTTGAAGCATACACTTCATTTTAAGCTTGCAGGTAGCCCCACTGAAATATAACTTCCCTTGAGATATACAGAACTCATCTCTAACAGAGGTTAGAGAAAGACGGAAAATGAATATGCTATTGTACCCCCAATGGTGTTTCCTCTTACCTAGTATGTCTATGGCTGAAAAGCATACTGAGTCAAAAGTTATATCTATCTGTACATCCATATTCAACATCCATCTTTCAAACTTCTATTAATTCATCTTGCTGTTTTCCACTTTCTGACTTATACTTGTATCTTCTACAGCCACAATGGATTGCCAGTCTGAAATCTGTGTTATGTAAAGAAGGAATTCCTTTCGTTTGCTGTCTGTTAAGTTCCTCTGGTATTTTCTGTTGTAAGAAATACTCCTCATCCCCACATATCTTTTGCCTGTCACTTCGATACCTTAGGAAGAAGTAGTCTGTCACTACAGACTGAGCAGAATAATTACATCTGCTAGATATGTGGTTTTATAGAATCTACCATAAGATCACCTATTTCTTTTCCAAGTTAAAGTACACAATATTTAACGCTTGTACAGAAATTAGTGAAACACTGGAAATACAGTGAAACACTGGAATAAATTGCCTAGAGAGGTAGTAGAGGCCCCATCCCTGGTGATATTCAAGGTGAGGCTTGACAAAGCTCTGAGCAACCTGATCTAGTTGAGGATGTCCCTGCTCACTGCACAGGGGTTGGACTAGGTGACCTTCAGAGGTCCCTTCCAATCTAAACCATTCTATGATTCTATGAAATCATTCCATGCTTTCTATTGCATCTGCCACCATGATCTTTGCCTCTTTTTGTTCTAGTGTCTCCTTCCTTCTCCCTTACTTGTACGGCATTCACCAGACTTTTGGCTGACTCTGATTACCATCATTGGCCCTGCTCCACTCACTTTGTTCCAGCACAGTGGGACTGCATCCTTGTCGGTGAGAGCCCTGCTCTGCTGGTCCTGTTACTACCCTCAGCCCCCAGCTCCCCTTCCCATGCAGAGCAGCCTGCTGCTCTGTGACAATCACCTACATACTTGGGTGAGCTAACCACTTCTTCAAGCATTCTTAATTAAGCAAGTTTATTAAAAAAAGAAAACAAACAAACAAACAAACAAAGCAAAAAAAATCAACCAAACAAACCAACAACAACAAAAAGAAACCAACAAAAAAAGGGCAATTCAAACCAATCAAAGAAAAATAAACCAAACTGCAAATCAACTATTGAGTAAAGAGATGCAATTAAATGTGGTAGCAACAAGTAAATCCATGTTTATATAAGTGGAGACAAAATCACTAACATATCAGTATTTGAGGGATACATACTCTGTCACTGTTTCCACACATAAGAATATGTATCTCTGCTAGATACACGCCTCCTTGGCACAGTATTATTATATTTTGGTGCAACTCTGTCACGGCTTGCTGTCACTGGCTAGCAGTGCTCCAAAGCCCATGGATAGTGAAAGCACAGCCAGTGTGTCTGTGCTGATATACTTGGTGTCACCTCTAGCAATTAAGCTGGGCTCATCAGTAGTTGAGAGCAGAGAGATTTCATCTAACCTGCTTATACTACATGGCTTCCAAATGAATACACAATGAATTCAGATGGATTTCCTCCAAGAATTTATATGTGATTATATTTTGAGTATGTGTAGATAATACATATACATATGTGTGAATCTGATCTACAAAGAGATTTCATAATGGTTTCTAAAAGTAAAAGAACTTATTGTAGCTTGTCTTTAAATTTCACAATACTAGATTTTCTGAAAGTTCATGTCCCACCATATTCTTTACAAATGCCTTTTCCTTCAGAATTAGCATAAAGTTCAGGTCACAGTGCAGTTACAAGTATCTACCATGGTTGAGTTCACCAAGAAAACTAAATTTGATCCTCAAATGCCCCAATTTAAGATACAAATTTAGTTAGTCAATGATCTTTAAATTACCTAAAGATTCATTGTGGCTGAATTTGACATTCAGAAAATAGTATCAGCATGAAAACATTTATGTACATTTATCTTTATGTACTTTTATCTTCAAAGAACCTTCTTTTTACATGCCAGAATTTTTAAATGCATTATTGGTGTGTCTTTCCAAACAGCTGTGGCATTAGATGTTAAGAACCCAAAGAACATTAAATTACATAGATGAAAGCACATTATAAGATCTGTAATGAAATTATGGATGGTTCCAAACTATGCAGGTACATGTTATTATTTAGATCTCAGCTTCCTCAGACAGGATGAGCCTCAAAATCAATTTTCTGAGGATAAGAAAACTTCTAAATATTTTACATATTTACATATTGCTAGCTAAATTATAGTAAATAAAGTATTTGCTCATAAAAAAGTCACAAAGATCACCACCTTATGTCTTTTACACATTGTTTTCACACTAAAGTGTCAAGTAACACAGCTTTTTCAGGCATCTCACCAAAATCTTCAGTTTTAGGTTTGGTATTTCACATAGTTCATGTTAAAATTTTTACAGCGGGATTTCTCTACAAAAAGCTTAGAGAACTGGAGTGAGAAGAAGAGATATAACTAAGACAGATGGTAAACCTGTTATTCTGGTATGTCATCAAGTGAACATACTTGCTTAAGCATAATATTTTGTTAGGATTTTGTTAATTTTGGACAGTTCAAAACTGTTATCCAATTCAAATTAAGGTGAAAGATTCTCATTTATTTTATTTTAAAGAAGAGTCTAAGCAGCGACATCGACATACAGGAGATTGCCTAACCCTCCCTCCCACTCAGGTGAAGTGAGAAATCAAAGAGCACTCTCTTTAGCAATCAACAATAGCTCTTGAACCCTTTTCTCTTTTGATGCCTCACCTTCTGTTGCTGCTTCATTCTACTGTGAAATAATATTCCTATGCTCATGACAGAATGGACTGCCCTGAAAACACTGAGGTTCAACAGCTATTTTTACAAACATGAGATGAGGAAACAGTTGTATAGCATGCAAATATACCTGATGTGGGCTAACACAGGGAGGGAAAAATGAAGGAAGTGCCTCTATTGTCATCTCATCATTGAAATAAATGAATAGTGTGACTGACAGGGAATTTGTTGAAGGAATAAAAAGAGATCCTGAACTGTGATTTACCACTGCTCATTTCACCAGCTATGTAAACTATTGCATGGATTTCTAAGCAGATGGACTAAGAGATACTTAGCAAGTGTATCACAGAAGTAGTGATGCAGTCTCTGCGCTGGTCTAGAGTCTCCCTGCAGTCCTGGAGTCATACACTGCAATGGAAAGCCCTGGTACTGCAAAGCATGGCTCCAGAGAAGGTCTAGCCACTACAGCTGGGCAACGCAATGATTTATCTTCCAAAACACATGCCCAAGATGATTTGCTTCACAATTCCTGCACCAAGGAAAGTCATTGCTTCTCTTTGGTAAACTCTTCTAGACTTCAGTTGTCCCTGCTTGTAAACTGTCTCTCCAGTGGATTGTAACATTAATTATAAATTACCTATGTTTGTACACTTTAGTTTGATGCAGTTAATGTCTTCCTAGTAGACATAACTTCTTTCCAGATCAGATAAACTGAAAAAAAGCCAGTATCTTCTCAGAAGCATAAAAAAATGATATAAGACACCATTTTTGCTTTAGTTTTTCTGTAGGTAAGTGTTTTTTCTGCTACATTTTCCAGTTGCTCAGAAAATTATATCTTTGCTTCAAAGATATGTTAAACAGTTTCTCAGTGATGTGTGAGTCCAGGTGACCCACAAATATATTCCCAAACATTAAATGTCAGTGTAAACTCCACACTACTCTTACCAGCAGGTACTGGCTCCTTTCTTATATGAACTATGAAAAAAAATGCATTGTTGATTCTCCTCTAACACCCCTGGCTCTACAGGTATGCCTTATACTTTTCATGGTTATGGCTGCAGCTTGTGAAAGATTCACTTTTATTTTAGTCTTTATTTTATGACTTACTCATCCAATTCTCTGTCTTGTGTTCTGCCTTTTATTTCTCTCAATTAGTAATTGTATTTGAATTTTCAGTCATATGGGAACTAAATACTTAAATCTCATTGATGCTCAATTAGACAGGTCTAATGGAGATTCAGTGAAAAACTCCGTCATTATTTTTCACCCTGTTCTAATCTAGCACAATACTCTTCAACCCTAATTTTTTTTCTTTTTCTTTCTTTAATAAATATTGGTAAGACAACTCATTTAAAACTTAACTAGGTGCATATTTATGTCACGGTCTCAATGATATCATTACGGTTTAAAAATGTTTTATCCACTCTGTACAGACAGAAATTACAGATAACACTGACACTATATTAGGCTTAATTAATCCATATAACTTTTTCTAAGTTCATTTCTTTACAGTCACACTGAAATTATTGCAAGAAATATAAAATTTACTCCAGTGGAAATCACATGACAGGGTGAAAGTTTCTTCAGTTCTTAAGGTAAAGAACTCTTCAGTAAAGAACTTCAAAGAAGTCTTCGTGTTGTCTTGAAGGATGCACAACAGGAAATTTATCAACCTGAATCCAAATAAGTACTCTTTCAAAACATCTTTTTGTATGCCTTTTTATTTACTTTACCTACTTGTTCCCTAAATATTTCTTTACTTTACTGGCCAAAATATTGAAATATTGAACTCCTGATGGCTATTTCAGTCACTAGTTAAATTTTAATCTTCTCAAATGTAAGTCAGCAGTTACTATGATATTGTAAGTCTAAAATTAAATAAATTTATCCTAGCATTTATTTAGCTTAAGAGGCCTCTCATGTTTTCACTTTTTTTTTCTCACAGTTTTCAAGATGACAGAGAATCAAACATCAGTGTTTCCTCAATTCAAATTCACTTCATTTTAATTAAGACGTCATTTCAGCCCTATCTTTCCCAGGAAGCCAGGAAAAAGAAAGAAAGAAAGAAAGAAATACAGAGAAAGTCATAAAGGTCATCACAGAAAAGTTTCATATTGCTATTACACAATGACATAGTATGTTCTCTTTACCTCTCTGTCTCTTTAGGAGCAACTGCTTTCAGTTTTTTTGTGTCTTTCTTAAGATGTGGTCTAAACTTGAATCCATTCTCTACTCACATAACGAGTCCTACTTCCATCACTGTTGTTCTTCTTTATATATTTTTTTTTAAAATTGCTTCTGAAATACACTAAGTGCATTTCAGTGTTGAAAACTTAAAAATTATTAAAAATACTAACTTATTTAGACTGTTCTTTTCATCTGAAAAAAATACTTAATTGAATCTCATTTCTGGAAAGAATTAATATTCTAATACTATTGTATCTCAAAAACCTCCCAGTGAAAGTACTTTTATAAGGAAAACCATTATTTTGTCAGTATCACTCATTTCCAAAACACAAGCTTTGTAAGCATTTTGATTTCATATTCTTGGTTTCATGCAGGATTTTTGTTTCCAATCTTTTCGCTGACAAAGCGGATTTTTTCATCAGAAGCCACTAAGCCCTCTCCCTCTAACTCAGGCACTGCTGTCTCAGTTCAGTGTTGACAAGATGACACAGATAGCCAATTTCTGCCGTTCATAAACTTAATACAGCATTTCCCTTTGCCTTTCCCACTCAACAGGCCACACACAAAGTGCTAGACAATATAAAACACAACACATGCCTTGTGAGAAGGGACTAATAGTATGAACATACCTATCTTACTTACTCATTCAGAAGTCTCAACAGTAGACTAAGCAGGAGGGCTTTTTTTAGTCAAAGAGGTTTGTTTTATGTGTCCATGTCCAGATATTGGCAGCGGGTGGGCTGCAGGGGTGGCATCTGTGAGCAGAGGCGAGGGGCTGCCCCATTGCAGACACAGCCAGCTTCAACAAACTCACCACAGGACAGAGCTGAACCCCTCAGCCTGGTGGTGCCTTGGGTGTTTAAGAAAGAAAAAGATACCGCAGAACAGTGAGGAAAAAAAAACCAACAATATTGTGAACACCAAGGTAAGAGAAGATGGAGAGGAGGATGTGGTTCAGGAGTCAGTGCAAGTATTTTCCTGTAGTCCATAGACAGAACAACACCAGAACAGGTGGATATTTCCTGAAGGAGCTGCAACCTGTGGAGATGAACCCAAGCTGGAGCGGGTTTATCCTGAAGGACTGCAGTCCATGGAGAGAATCCACACAAGGGGAAAAGTGTGAGGAGGAGTGGGGAGCAGGAGACAGGAGCTCAGCTTCTCATTTCCCATTCCCCTGTGCTGCTCAGCTGGGGTGGTGAAGCTAGAGGAGTCAGGAATGAAGGAGTGAAGTTCAGTGTAGGAAAAAGAGGAATTGTGAGGAAGGCATTGTTGTAATTTGTCTTTGTTTCTCACTTTCCAAATCTATTTTATTTGACAATAACCAAAATTAATTTTCCTCAAGTCGAGTCTGTTTTGCCTGTGACAGTACTTGTTAAGTGATCTCTTTGTCTTTATCTCAGCCCATAAGCTTTACCATTTTATTTTTCCTGCTTGTCTCGTTGAGCAGAGGGAGTGAGAGAGCAGCTGTGTGAGTGTCTGGCGGACAGCCAAAGTCAAGTCTCCACAAGCTTCTACATGTCCTTGGTCCATGGTACTTACCAAAGGTATGATCCTAGTTTATGAGCAATTTTGCAGATTTTTCCCAAATCAACAGATAGATAGCTTATTCTTTAGGGGGAAGAACTTTTAGCATAAGCTGTGGACTCTTTCTTTCTGCTTCTGCTTTATTTTACCAAGTTGGAAAATTGGGTTTGGATTGTTTAATTAAGGCTATTTTGAATAATACGATGTTTCTTTTTTGCTGAGCAGTATTATGTAAGTAAATAGCAAATATGATGCATTGTACAACATTGTACAAGTGATTAATTCAGCATACTGTGTTATAGTAAACAGGTTCATTGTATTAGCAAAGGGTAATTTTGCAGATGCTGATGTATCACTAATCTGCAGGATTTTGTGTGTCAAGAAATGAGATAGTTATGAGCTTCTCATTTTTACTACTTTATCAAAGTGCATCCACTGGAACAGCGCATACAAGTGGAAACCGCTTCTACTGGAATGTGGCAGTATGAAATATTATTCACTAACCATTCCCATTACTCATGTTAGATAGAAGCAGGATGGCATCAAAGAAATCTAACTGCAGAGACTCGAGTGGTGAATAAAACTAATTAGAGTCACATTTAATATCTTTATGTGGTTTATGTCAAACTAACAGTATGTCTGTACTTTCCATGGCAAGTAATAGGTCTCTTAATTTTTCCACAATAAATCACTATAGTTCTCCATCTTGAATAATTCTCAAATAATGTGAAATTACAAGAATTTTGTTAGAGAAGTATTTTAATCTTCTGTCTGCCTTGCCGGAAGGAATGTTAATGTATAAAACCAGTTTTATGGTTAATGCTTCAATCTGAGGTGTGAGATAAGAGTAACTTCTATTTTCAGACAAAAAGGATCATGTTACTTATTATGACTAGACTAGTTTAAAAAGAACCCAAACCAACCTCACTAGTAATAAGTGAGGGCTTTTTCCCACTTTTATATAGGACTTAACTTATGGAAATAGAAAAATCATCAGAATCAATGAAGTCTCTCTGGGTTTACACCATTATAAGTCAGGCTAAAACTTGGATCGTTGACCATAGGTACTAGGAAATAAAACTTAGTATTTTTCCTCAAGACAATTCAGGTGAAAACTATTGGTTTTTTGATAAGGATAATTTTCATATGTTTAAAGGTCTACAAAAAAGAATAATCAGAAGGGAGTAACTATGCCATTCAGTTCTTCTCTGTAAAAATATATGATATATAAGATATATGTGAAAAGTGATCCCAATTTACCTTTGCAAATGCAGACCTGTTAAATATTATGAAGGAATTTTATCTGCCTCAAATTAGGTACATTAATGTTAATCATTCATATGAAATATAGCCACCTCAAACCCACTTTAAAGATGATGGAGAGAAATAGGCATATTGAATCTATCCTAAAATAGGATAGAATATGTGTTTAAAAGAGGTGAAATGAAAAGCCACGTGATTATTGTTTCCCTTTCTGATTTAAACAAAAGAATGAGAAGTCTGATTCAGGGTTAGGTAAGACCAGTTAAATCTTCTGTCCTATGTTTTTTTTTTAAAAAAACAGTCATACTCCCTTGTTTTGTGCTGTTTGTTATGACTTAAGGAGCACATATATATAAACAGAAGATGTCTGGCAATGCCCGCTTGGATGTGGGTGGTGCAATTTTCTTTCCTACCAGCAAAGATGATGTTTGCCTTCAAGTGCAATTGTTATCAGCAACGATAGCAGAGCCTTCAGAAAAGCTCGTCCAGTTTTACTCCAAAATACCAAAACTGCAAGTCAAAATTAGTTCCCATGCATTTAAAAATTATGGAAAAGACACATATAAGCAGATACATGGCAACCAAGGCTGTTATAGATCTTTATTTAATAGGATTTCTAATTAGTATTCCTATTTAACACTAGTTAGCATTAATTAGTATTAATATTTAGTACTAGGAAATATTAAATGTCTGCAACATACTCAATCAATAGAATAAACCCATCTTGCTCAAAATTCTCAGATCAGAAAACAATTACCTTTGCACCTGAGCATATTTCGTTCTGGTTTTAATTACATTGATAAATATTGTAGATTAAATCTTCCTCATTTTGAGATGCATTATCATTGTTGAGAGGGAATTTTCTTTTGTTTCCTTGTATTCACACAAACACACACACACACACACACACACACACAGATAGGAGCTTTCAAAGTGTTTACTCCTTATAAAACACTACAATTGTGCAATTCGTGAAACACACAAGCAAGGATCTGACACAGTAGCTATGTCTATGCTAAAGAACTTTCACATTATTTTTAGCATCTTTTAACAAGCTGCTGTATAATAATTTGCATGTCAAATTACCTTATTTCAAAATTGTTAACTTCTTAGACTCATTTATGTTCCCTAACGAAAGGTACTTCTAGTGTTTTCCCAATACACAGAATTTAAAAAATCATTATCTTCAAAATGTCAGTTACATTTTGCAAGACAACTATATATATAGGGCAAATGGGATTGGTATTTTAAAATAATCATGAAAATTAATTGCAAGTAGCTGATTAAGTACAGCTTTAATACAGAACTAGCACTTAGTAATGTCTAATAAGAGATTTCTGTATAGTCAATCACTTTCTAGCTCTTCTGTTCTATTGCTTGTAAGTTACTTTTCTTTTTAAATGTGTGAGATCAGCTCTAGAAAGTTCTACATTTAAGATTGAGACACACATTTCTGTTCACAATGCTGGGAGGTGAAAAAGCTCATCTCATAAAATCAAAAATTTGTATTTGTCAGTAATCAAATTTATATTCTGCATTCTTGTAGGAAGACAGTGAACAGCAAGGTAATTCAATCTTCCACCATTATAGGTGAGGCATGCACAAGTCTTTTAAAATGTTTGCTACATTAAACGAATTTTTCTGGGGAAAAAAAAAAAAGGATGCAGTAATAATTCATAATGAGAGAAACTCTCGTATCCTTAAGAACTAAAGTTATTAGTATAACAAGCTTGTTTGGAGACATAAGTGCGTTACTTTTGGATGCCTTCTACAGCATTATGGTACAACTGGAAGGCTTTTACAAACACATTCTTACACAATCATTCAACAGCTACACATGAGATCTTGAGAGGAGAAAGTCAGACAAAAAAAGTGTGCTTGCTGTCAAAAAAAAAAAAGCCCATAAAACCATTATAGCAAGACACCCTTTTAAAAAGTCCTTGAGTACTTAAAACAGCAATATCATGTTTGTGAACCAATTAACCACCACCTGGAAACTAGCTAGTTTTCTGTTTGCTTGTCTGTTTTGTCATTCACCTTATTGAACTGCTTCAGAACCTCACTATGCTCTGAAACAATTCAAGTGTCACTTGTTATAATTGTCTTTTTAGTGATGCTTCTCACTTAACAACTGAAATAGATGTTGGTCTGATTTCTGATCAGCAAGTTGGCACAAACATCATTTTCAAAAACCAGGTCCCACTTTATAAAGCCTACTGGAAGACATTTGAAGTCTACAAAGGAAGTAGCCCTGATTTCGTTCCACTGACCATGAGATGCAACATAAAACAGCCAAATGAAGAGCCCTGATATTTACCTTTGCTGATGGGTACTCTTCTAAGCGAGCTTCTCCTAAGACATTTCTCCATAAAAGGACAAGCTTCCTGGAAGTAAAAACTCAATCTCACACAAAACCCATGGGAACTCCTATGTGAAGCCCATTTTGTTTAGGTTTAATGCAATTGTTAGATTTGGCTCTTTATTTCATTTCCATTGTTGTGCTAAAAGTATCAAACTGGGATTACAAATCTAGATGATGTTCTCACAGCTAGGCAAACTGTAGGCATGAAGACAAGTTAAGACCTTGAATAATTCATGAAAAAAAAGATGAAGAACTGTAAATGCTGGCCACATCCTTTAAGTACTACATTTTGATTATTTCTCATCAGATTTTTTTTTTTTCTTCCAGTACCAGAAATTTGTGACTCACAACTGGGAGAAAAAAAGGAGCAAATTAAAAGAATAGGGAGTAAATAAGTTGGTTTGCCACTTGAAGATGAAACATACCACATCAATGCAAAGATTAACAAACCTTAACATGGTTTGTCTACCAAATGTTTTTGAAAATATTAGGTACTTAGTCGTAAATTGCAAAATTGCATTCCGTTTTATGAAAAAGTGTTTTGCAATCTTTTCCCTTGATGCCTAAAACATTGTTTGCTGGCATCTGTAGTAAATTACCATCTCCAGATGATTCACAATATGATTCACTACAGCTTCTGCAAGGTGAAAAACATCACATCAGAATTACTCTCTAATCAGTTAATTGAATCCCTATTAAGCAATATATTGACTTTATGTTGCTCTTTTGACCTATAAATTGTTATTACACAGTATTGATCCTTCTTTTCATAGTTAATTGTTCTGCTTTATGTCTGCACTTTTTAACTTCCAAAGAACTCTTAGGCATCCATTTTGTTGCTCTTTATATGATCATTAAATATGATTGATACATAGAAGGTATCTAGTTTAAATTGGGATTAAAAGTTTTCTCACCATTTTGTAATTTTGTCTTCGGTTGGGTGTTATGCATACACATTGCCTAAAAGAGACAGCACTTGAAGTGTCTGGAACTGATCTAGGCAAGACAGAGGAAAGGTAAGTAGAGGTATTACTATCTCATTTTGTAAATAAGGAATCTTGAAAGACGAGCTACTTTGCACTGTGTCTCTTATCTCAGACTGAAGATTCAATTCCTTCACCACAAGACAAAGCCTCTTGGGAATTCTGTTTTTTTTTCTGGTATTTGTTTTTTCACAAAATTCAACTCCCATAAACCAATTCCTCAGTCATAAGGAAAATGTAGTGGATTTTTTTTTTTCTTTTTGATGTGGAAGAAAGTTGGGTTTTGTTTTTTTTTTACTGTTGTGTACAGTGAGTCATAACATCCTGAACACACTCTGGAGAATATGAAACAAATGTTAAAGCCAGTGTCATATGCATCATCCTCATCAGGTAAACTATTAATTGTTCTAGAGTAGTGTTAAAAGTATAAGACAAAACTGTTGGAGTCCAGCCCTGCTCCCATAGAATTTTTCACAGGATCAGACTCAAGCTGTGCAAAGTCAATTCATTTTCCTTTTCTCTTGTTGTCAATATTGACATAAAACTTTTTCCTAAGGAATATGAGACAGACAAGATATACTAATTGGAAGGGGGGGAAAGAGAAGGTCTTTCATTATCAGCACATGCTGTGCTGCCTCATAAACAGTGAATGTTCCAATCTAATAAAGATAAATCCTTGAATTCCTGCTGCTCTACCCCAGCAACACACTGTGGTGTCTTCAGGCACTGTTTTTGGGGAGACTAAATCCCAACACATGGAGGGACTACCAAAGACATACAGGAGAAAAACAAAGCTGAACTCCTGCATCTCTGTTTCCTCCTGCATCTCTCCAGCCTTAGGCTGCAGAGTTGTTTCAGATGCTGATTTTTAATAACACACAGACAATTTTAAAACAGCCTTAAAAATCTGATTTAGCATAAAAAGAGATTCTCTTCAAAGAAGCCAGAGAATTTAGTATGGGGTAAAATAGGACAGGAAACTTAAAGTAGAAACAAGGGTAAAATGAGTATGATTAACTGCCTTTTCTCTACAGAAATTTTCAGATGTAGGGTTCCACTGCCAGAACTCCTGTATGTATGCAAAAAAAGTCATGTTTCTGATCTCTAAATAACATTTCCCTTAGAAACAGTGTATTTTTCTACCATTTCTGTAAGGCATAGACTGCATGATACCCTCCAGATATGACTGGGAAGTGACCTGTTAACTAGTATTTTAAGAGCTGATATGGTTTCAGATTTAACCAATTCTACATCCCTAACCATGACTGATGAAGGAAGGAAAAAAGAAATTCATTTCAAAAAGATGCAAGAACAATATAAGTCAGGATAAATCTATGGTCCCTGCAATCCCATTTGTATTTCAGTGGGAGTTGTAAAACTGGAAATTGAATTATTAAAAAATTAAAAGAAAACAGAAAAATGGCTGCAGGATGTTTTGGCATGATCATCTATCTAATCGCACCAAAACACAGGAAAGAGCCTGGAATGACAAAAGTCTGATTCAAGATGAATATCCCTATTCATAATGAAGCACTGAAGTAGATTATTTAGTAAGACTGGGGAGTGGTGTCTATCATTAGAGGTCTTCCAGGTATGCAGAACAAACATTTGACTGTTAAAAATGATGAAATATCACTACTTCAGATCTTGTAAGGAATTTACAAGTGTATGTTTTAAAACACCTCTGGAAATAGTCACTTGATGATTCCTGTTGCTGAATAAAATTCTCACAGTTGGCAAAAATAACTTTTAAATGTGAAATCTGTTTTGTTCTGTTACTATCAGAAAAAAAGTGAAAAGCTTTGGTGTTTTGTTTGTTTGTTTGGGAGGGGGGCAGTGTGGTTTTCTTTTCTCCACAAATCCAGCCAAATATTGTGGTATTCTCTTAAGTTAGAGATGAAGATTTTTTTTCCAAGCCTAATAAATGTCCCTCTAAATAAATTTAAGAGTAAGCAGAAGAATGAAGGAACATTAAAAAAAAAACCAAACAAACCGCAACAAAAAACAACTCCTGAATTTCAGTCAAATTAAAATATCTATGTTAAATTGGTTTGGCTCATCCCTAAACACTGGTACCTACTGATCAAGTCTCTTTCTACTAAATACATCAAAGAAATTGGAGCTCTGCCAAATCTAGATACACTAAAAGATACACTTGACTATACTGAGACAAGAGATAGAGGATTTTGTGGGATTTTTGAAAGAGATTATATGCACTAATGCCACAGAAGAACATCATGATTTACATTATCACAGAGGAGTGCCAAATGAATTAGTAATCATCGGACATTTATTCTAAAGTGTCACAAGAAAATCCTTAGCAATCACCTGCCAGAAAAGCACAAGTTCAAAAATTTGTCACATAGAGAAACTGTCATAGTATGTAATAAAAAGCTTAAGTTATCTGCAGTGTAGTTAACCCTGTGCTGACTCATCACACTACAAACTTGAGCTCCACTCTACTACCTGTGTTGCCCTGAACACAAAATGTAGAACAGCTTGGGTGATGTTGTTTGTTGAACAGAGACAAGAAAGGACGTAAATTATGCCTAAGTAGAAATTCTGTCAACTTAGCAAATAAAGGCACCTGGCAGCAATCTTGTTAATTCTACTGGGATTTAATGTCCCTTTTTAGTATAGGCTGTAAGCAGTTTTAGGATTGGATAACTCTTCATCTTTCATGTTGCCACAGAACTGCATGCAAAGAAATATCCATTAAGGGAGCAGAAAGAATGCGCGCAAAGGCAACATAAGGTAGCTCAGAAGGGCTTTACTGGGAAAGAGGCTAGCAGAGCCCTGGCAGCACCAAAGGGTCTTGCTGTCCCTGCCCAACCCATCCTGGGCTCCCCCAACCCTGCCTACAGCCCAGGACCCCATCTCAGTCCCCCATCTGCCCTGCTCCTGGCTGCGATGGTGGGATGGGTCCTGCATGTTCCTCTCCCCTGACAAACTACAAGGAAAACCTCCACCTCTCCAGGTCCTCAGGAAGTGTCTGTTCAGGTTCCATTTCTCAAAACAGATTGAGATATCTTGCCCAGTTACTGTTTACATGGTCAGGAAAAGGGATCAGAAACAAAGATTTGCACAGCTGACTGTGAGCCCCAACCTCTACTTCACACAACTGCACTGCTTTTTCCCCTTTCTCTGTTTCCTTACCTTCAGATCTCTGTTGCACATAGGTTCAGCAACAGTCTGTAAGAATGAAATATGACCCTTTTCCTAAAGCCTACACCACAGTCTTCTCCATTTCCTTGTTTTCACCATTTCTTGCAGACAGCCTGAAGGAGAGATACTTGCTGCTCTGGACCCTTATTTTCCCCGGGCACTGAAGGGTGCCCTGTGCAGGGGCAGCTTGCTTTTTCCTCTAAAAACATGTTTTATAGCATGACAGTAATATGTCAGTCAGTGTCATTGTCAAAACATGATCCAATATTCAACATATCCTTTATCAGGTCTAGCCCAAAAATCACTGTTTCCCAGTAGAAGAATAAAGCACTTGGGCTTAGGTATGTCGGTGGTGTCCATTGTTTCAGATCAATTAAGGATAATGATAAAAAGATCAAAGCAGGATATAACTTCAGTCATCTCTCTCTGCTTGTTTTAACTATTATGTCTTCAGTGGCCTTATTTTAAAAAGACAGTTCAGCATCTAGAGGAACTATGGATTCTAATTGTGTTCCCAATTATTAGTGAAGAAAGGAGCAATTAAAAATTATAATCGGTATCATTCTTGTACTCGCATTTACATATGAAGCACTATATAGAGTGTAGGGTCATTGATTCATTTTGGGGATAAATGTTGAGGTCTGCATAGATTCCTTCTCTGAAGAAAATATTTATATCTAAAATGTTTTAACATTGCATTTGTTATTAGTGTAAAGCCCTGAACCTAAATATCACTGCCACTTGAATACACAAATTAAAAAACACACAATCTGATTTACACAAGTTGTTAGATATTTCAACTCGATCTTAAATTTGGATTCAGTTCTCTTGGTTAAAAATAACGGATTGCTAATAGAACTTTAATTCAGTATGATATTATTACATTTATATAAAGTGACAAATAAGATAATTGAAGACATGTATAAAGTTCTTTACGTACAATCCTACACCATTACAGTGAAAGTCTTTTTAAGAAGGGCCTCACTTCATTCTGCAACTCTATGTTTTTAACATAGTAATGAAAACAAGCTTTCAAGTAACAGGTACTCACTGGATACACTGCCTATTTTAGAAGCCACTACACCGCCCTCAGACTGTAGCACGTTGCTGAAAGCTTTACAATTGCAAAACAGAATTTGATGTGACTGTTCCCACTAACTCAGACTGAAGCATCAGGGAAAAAAATTACCAAAGCACTAAGGTTGAGATTTAAAGAAAAACAATTTATTTTCAGATCAGATGCCTGCTGCTTCCAATTTAGATATTGGATAAACTATCTGAAATGAAAGCAGCAGACTGAAATTGAGTGTTTTCCTAACCTCCTTTAATTAGAATCAGCTAGTTCAGAGCATCTCTAACCAGAATCACCACTTCTCCTTTGCCTGACCAGGGTGACCTGCCAAACAGGAGGTGTGAATGTTGTCAGGGAACATCACAGCCTCCAGATAAGGAATGAAGGCTTTGAAGAAACTGTGAACACCCTCTGGGGAAGAAATTAGACTTGTGAACTTAGAGAAGGGAAAAAGGCGTACAAATGGTTTAAACAAGAAGTGAAGACAGGGGTCAACAGGGATGTTTCCAACTGGAAATCACCTGCTGGGGAAGAAATTAGTTTTGAACACGTAACACAAATCAATGGAGTAGATGGGATATGTTTTAAATTATTCATCTTTGTCAGGAAATCCTGATTTCTATCTTGCATGGCCTCCTCTTCTGAAAATATATTATTGGAAAGGTATAACTTGAGATGAACTGCAGTCCAATAATAATAACATAAACATAAAAGCAAAAAAACCAAACAATGCATTTGAGCAAAGGTCTGTGTAGTCTGTATCCCATTTCTGAAAGGGGCATGAACTGAATGTGTGGTGAGAGAGTTTAAGAAGAGCAATAGCAAAGATTGCTACTTTCTCTCGCTACTTTTCTAGTTTCCAGTACTCTGCCATACAGAGATTTTATTTTTTTTTCAGTTAAAAGCTGTATCTGCATCCTCTTTGATAGCTCTTGATTGATTCTTCTTCTGTGAATTTGTCTAAGAGATTTTCAAACTCATTTACACAAAAAGCCTCCACAGGAGGCGCTGGTGATGAGTTCTAGACTTTTCCTGCACGCTGTATGAAAGAGCACTTCTTTTTCTTTAATTTATACCTACAGCTTGGCTATTTCATCTGATGCTATACTGGACTGTTGCTGTAAGAAAAGGGGGATAAATATTCCCTGTTATATTTCTCTATGCTACTCTACCATATCCCCCCTCAGCTCTTTTCCAAATTGAAGAGCCTTCATCTCTTGAAACTCTTTTCATATCGTACTGGTTCTTGCTGGGATGGAGCTAATTTTCTTTACAGCAACCCATTTAGTGCTGTGGTTTATATTTGTGACAAAACCAATGTTGATAGCATACCAATGTTTTAGCCATTACTGAACACCGTTTGCACAGTGCCAAGGGTTTCCGTTTCTCACTCTGCTCCTACAGCAAGTAGACTGGGGATGGGCAAGAGGTTGGGAGTGGATACAGGCAAGAGAGCTGACTTGAACTGACCAGACAGATATTCCACACCAAATAATGTCATGCTCAACAATAAAACTATTGGGGAATTTTTCCCAAGAAACCATTGCTCAGAGACAGGCTGGGCCTCAGTCAGCTGGTGATAATGCTCATGTTTGCACCACTTGTCTTTTCCTTTTTTTTTTCCGCCCTTCACTTATTAAACTGTCTTTAGCTCTACCCACAAGTTTTCTCACTTCTTCCCATCTGATTCTCTCCCCCAGCCCACTGAGGGGAATCAAGCACATGACTGGCTGGGGGCTAACCTGCCAGCTGAGGTCAACTCACGACACATATTCAGAGTGCTCGATATTTGTATGCATTCTGGCCACTTCACAGGTTTTCTCATTTGCGGACTTCCTTTCCTATATGCTGAGGATAAAGTAAAGGAATAGTATGTTTCATATTGCAAAAAAACATTTAATCAAAGCAATGGATTTCCTAAGACCTGGAACATTACAAAACAGTTTAAGTCTGCACAACATAGGAGAAAGATAAAAGGTAACTCATTCCCCAATTGAGCTATTGCCACATGTGAGACCCTGTGTGTTTCTTTGTGCATGTGTGTGTGTGTTTGTGTGTGTGAGAGTACTCACAGCGGGAATTCACTCAGAACAGCTTAGAAAGTAAACTATAAAACAGGCTATAGAAGAAGGCAGAAACAATCTGTCTAAAATAAAGACCTAATTTCTTGTTGACAAATTTGAGTATCCATTAAACTAAGCAATTTCCCGAAAACCAGGTGAAACGGTAATTGACCNGACAAATTTGAGTATCCATTAAACTAAGCACATGAGTAAGACACCTGAATCAGGCAATCACGGCAATTTCCCGAAAACCAGCTGAAACGGTAATTGACTCTCAAAACATCTTCTGTCCAGCTATGACCATCTGCAGTGCAGCTGGAGAGGCTCCAAAACACCAGGATGCCCAGACATAAAGGCACTCATCCATGAGGGGGAAAGAATAAGGTAACTCACCAGCATTCTACAGATGCCTTGAAACACGGAGAAGATTCAAATTTAACAGGAGTGACCAGTTAGGAGATAAAAGAGAGGAGATTTACCTTTTTTTCTCATGGAAACAAGGAATAATAAATGCTCTTGTTGGAAGAGACATCCTCACAGAGCTCCACTGAGTTCAAGTCAAGATTTCCACTTCCTGGAACTATACTTTCCAAACATCATGTGTTTTTCTGTGTGCTCAGTGGTCGTTATCTTTTAGATATTCTTACCTTGCCAGGGTGTAAATCAGACTCTCTGGTCTGTAGTTCCCACATTTCTTTCTGTGGCTCCCAGCTTTTATGTAATGGGAGATTACACTTCTAGCCCAGTAGAACTTGCATTGCACTGTTTGTAGGGACAGTTTACAAGGCTTTGCCAGATGCTCTGCAGTTTCACATCTGAGTTACTGAAAAGATTTCTGCCAAATATCATCCAGCTCTGGAGACCTACCTAACTTTTCTGTTTGGCCTAATTCCTCCTGTATATTCATAAAGAATTTATCTAATTCCTCTGACCTCTCTGCTGTAAATAATTGGGAGGAAGGGGGGAATATCAGTGTTCAGCAGTAGTCTAATACAAAAATCTGTTACACTTCTCTGCTATGTTTTCTTCATCCCTGAGTATCCCTGCTATGCCCTGTCTTCTCACATCTGATGAAGAAGTGGACAACTGCTTACTAGGAACTTAAGAATTCTCTGCAAGCTACTCTTTAAATTCTGTTCTAATCTTCCAACTTTGTCTTTAAGCTCAAACTGCCATGTTTTATGGACTTTCTTTTTCTTCTCATTTAGACAAGCCTTCAATTTTCTGCTGCGCTTTACTTACTTATGATAGTCTCCTTAACTTCATTATTAAGTCAGGCAGGTTTAGTAAAAACTAGACATTTCTTAGTTTTAAGGTTTTGTTACTTTTGTTTTAGCTTGTACCTCTCACAAATACTACTTCTATTACTAATAGAAGGCATTTATATAGTACTTTTCCTCAGTGGATATCAAAACGCTTTACGAAGAAGATAAATAACACCAGCTCTGCTCTTGAGAAGGAGAAACACAAGTGGTGAAGTAGCTATTCCTAAGCCTTTACATAAACCACTACCAAACCAGGAATAAAACCCTTGTCAGTGCCAGCAGTCATTACACTGCATGCACCAACAGGGTGGAATTCATATGCACGTTTACACACCATAGTGAACATTCATCCAGCCATTTCAGCTTTGCTATGCAAGAAGACCTCTAAAACCATACATGGCTTAGTGAACGGTAACAGCTCAGATAAAGAGGAAAGTATACGTAGGACAGATTAACAAAAGCAGTCTTGACTTTTAAATAATAATAATATTTTAAAAAAAAGAAAAAAGTTCACTGTTGCGGTGAACTTATTTCTGTTCTAACAAACAATGAACTGTAATGGCTAAGCCTCGCTGTTAAAAATGCATTTACGTTTCAGTACTGTAACAGGACAATTTTCAGATTGGAATAGTTTCAGATTGGGACGTGGTAAACCCAGCTCTGCTGTGCTCCTTGATCCATAAAGAAAACCTTTGAGATATCATTCAATGTGTAATCTTTAACTAAAAATAACCATAAGAGGCACTGAAAAGAGAAAGCGTATGTCAGGGATCTGTGCTAAATGACAAGCATTAGCAGCAGACTGACCAAGGTACACTGAAATGTGTTGGAATTCAATTTTAAAACAACTCAATGGACCTCATTCTCTATTACATGAAGGGTCCTTCACACTGCTTAGCTGGAGAAACAGCCATAAGGTAACTAAGAATAAACCTTACCGGCACTAGGCAATCCTTGTCACTATCACTTAATCAAAATGGTGCAGGTAATCACTTCAATGTGAGATCTATTATAATTCAACTCCAGCTTGAATTTAAATAAGCTGCAGAGAAAAAAAAAAAAAAAAAAAAAAAAAAAACAAAAAAAAAAAAAAAAAAAAAAAAAAAAGAACCACNAACTAAGAAGGAAGGAGAAAACAATGCAGCAGGGAAGAAATTCACATTTAATATTTGAAAAAAAAAACAAAAACCAACCCAAGTAAAAGCTGGAAACAGACAGAACTTGAAAGACTACAGTAGCTCAGACAGATGTAATAAACACATTTTCATCTTAATTACAGTGTGCTACTTGATATCATGGTATAAAATTTTGTGCAGTAAACAAAGATTTTATATTTATTTCCTGAAATTATATTTTGTAGAGTCACAAGGTCAAATATGCAAGTAAAATGTCATAACAAAAGGGAGATTTCTGCCAGCTCTTTAAGAATGTGTGCAGTTTAGTCCAACCTCAACTTAAAGAATTGTACTCATTACAACGGAATAGGCCATTTTCCTGTGCTAGAGACTTCTGCAGAAATTGTATTTCTAGCAGGTTTTATTTTCTATGTTTGCTGAGACCATGAGCATTACCTGTACATTACAGCTCTATTCTCACTGTTAAAAAATCTGTGTTCTTAAATCACACTGATTAGTAAGTAATAAATACTTTTAGCTTAAATTCTTTTGAAGACAAGAAACTTGCAGTTTTACCATAATTTTACTGTCATTTGCCATCACACCCGCAAAAAATTGACACTGCAAACTGCTTCAGGTACTCTTAAGAGTACCTGTAATCAGATCATCCTCTCCCCTTCTACTTACATGCAGCTATTCCTACTCAAATTGTTCCTAAATATTGATGAAACAGCATGTATGGTATTCCCAACATGTTACAGACATCTCTGTGTCCTTCATGTGTCTTTTATGACACTTTTTCAAACTATAGTTCAGGAGAAGAAAGTTGTGTTGCAATAGCCACGAATACCATAACCTCTGCAAACTGAACAAAGACCAGAACTAAATATTATTCTTGCTGCATCAGTCATATTGTCATAAACCAGAGCTGTGATAACAAGTTTTACTCTTAGCTTAGCAGTTTTACACTGCAAAGAGTATGCATACTCATCATTTTTACTTCTTCCTTAAATCACTTTTCTTTCCATGAGGCCATTTGCAATTGCCATTCTAAATTTCATTGCCTCTGTAAGAATGTTTCTGAGAAACATAAATATGTACCTCATTGCAACAAGAAATGAACTACAGAATGATTTTTAAAGTTTTGCATTTTAAACTAATATTTCGTATAAATCGAAGTTTGGAGTTTAAATCCAATTCAGACTATGTATTATTGACTTTGAGACTTCACAGCAACAAGAATGCTTGACTGATACATCACAAGAATTATTCCTTTCTGTTCTTGATCATGACAGCTGTTCTGAGAGGAAACACCGTAGTTGATGGGGCCCATGAGAGAAAGTTGTTACACTATTCTGTATTCATTACTAAGCCTAATTACTCTCAGATTACAATGCAAAATGCATCTGCTTTAAATGACATTCTAGTAATAGACACGCAGGGTGAACCAAATAGCACTTCTTATAATGTCATACAAGTGATTTCTTCTTCAAGAAGGTGAATGGCATCGATACACACATATATATTATTCACGATTTAACTATTTAATACTAATTATTCACAGCAGTTGAATGGGTTCTTTTCATGTATCAAATAATACCTCAACATTGTAAGTGACATCTATATTACTGTATCCAGGAACACATCCACGTTCTCAAGTCCAGGAACTCCAACTACCCACTTCCAACCCAGTCTGAAAGACTGCCGCTGACCCGGATTCTCCCTTCTCTCCAACTCTGCAGCTCCCAGTTTCCATACAAATAAAATACAAGCATATAGGCTAGATGGGAGGACTATGTTTCTTGCACCTGCCTGTGTGAGTGCTGCAACAATACGAGTGGATTTATCCAGAGAATCTGATAACTTAAGCCAGAAATGTAGCTAGTCACCACTTAGCAAGGTCGCTTCTGTTCTTGGTTGGTTTTTTTCACTATTTATCATTATTGTTCTAATTTGCCTAAAATAACAATAGATTTCAAAATCCATTTTTAGAGGTATTTAGAATCTCTTATAGAATATTCAAGGGTCAACTATTCTAATACTACATCAGCTAAGACAGAAAATAGAGGTGATATTATTAGGAGGAAGCTTCTTTGTCTTTTTTTTTCCTGGTGTTCAATAGAAAGATTCTATTAAAGAAGATTCAAGAAAAAGCAGCAAAGAGTGCTCATATCAGAATTTTTCTGTGTGGATCCTGTAACAATAAAAGCAATCTACAATGAGAAATGCTTTCTGTGGGTTAGAAGTTGTACGCTAAGGTTTAGTCTGCAGTGGATTTGCACTGATGAATTATAAACCACTCAAAATTGTAGTGTAAACAACCATAATGGAAATCCTGATTTCACAAGTTTACTAGCATATGACAGAACACCACTGTATTAAGGCCTTTTCATTTGCATAGTTCTTCCATACTTTATTAAAATATTTTAAACGTACTCCAAATAAACATATATTGCATTTTTTTTCTTTTTTTCAGAAATAATTCTGCTTTAGATTAAAATTACTTAGCTTATTTTACACAATTATACTATAAACTGCATCACATTTCATACTTCTCACCCCTTTCCACAGAAAATATTTTCCATCGCTCCTTTCTTTTTATAAAAAGTTAGTGCAGTCTTTCTATGATTAACTGAACACGGAGCTCGAGAAAGACTATTTTAGTTTGGGTAACTTCAGAACTTCTAGGTAACAGGAGCACAGTAGATTACTTATTTGCCTTTTATTGTCTTTAATATCTGATATGCTTCCACTTTCCTCCACAGTCCTGGATTCTAAAAAGATACGGGAATTCTTTAGCTACACCAATGAAAACAACAGTAGTAAAAGAAGAGGGGCAGAAAATTGGTCATAAGACTCGAAAAGAGTGGGGAATGTTAAAATGCACAAATGCAAAGGTAGTCAATGTAAGAGGAAAAGACTTTCAGGGTGTGCATTACTTTCAAAGGCAAATACAAGAGGTTAATCTCTTGTCATACCTTGGTAGTAACATGGCAACAACTGAATGAAAAGAATGTTACAGAATACTAAGCTTAAAACTAGATTTAGGAAAGAAATTTGAAACATCTGAGACCAAATGCTGCTTCTGTTCAAATTTTACTGTCATTTAACAGATCTGGAAACGCTGAAAAAATTATCCCGTGTATATACTGGAGTTACACAGGAGATATGGACAGAAGCAGGTATTTCTGCAGAAGACTGAGTACTTAAAGGAACAGATAAATAACAGTTCCCGGCATTCACAGAATTTATTATCATATTTCAGTGTTCTCCTAGAAAAAAAAAAAGCGGAACACCCAAAATGGGGATTTCAACACTACTATTTGGCAGCAGATACAGAAAGAGGTCTGACTTACAATAACACCTTCTCAAGCAGTGCAGTGCTGGGGTAGAATTGTATGGGATTTACAGGGTTTCACAATAGTGAGAACTGCAAAAAGGCAGTCTGAGATAATTCTAGAGGAACACTCTTCTAAATGTATGCGACATCTGACAGTGCGGAAAGGATGTTAATTTTGAAGATGAAGACAGCATTGGAGTTGAAGAGGTACATAGAGGATTAGGATATTTTAGAGAATCTTTCCCATGAGAAGCAAAACACCGGTTTCCTATTTATAATTCATCATCCTACCCAGCTATTTATAACTATCATACATATCTAGTAATCACAACAGTCTGGTTTGATTGTTGACTACAAAGCATGATTGCCTAGTATAATATCTTGTATTGCTTCATTGTTCTCCTGATTAAGAGCCCTTGTTTGTTGAATATTTTTCAAGAATCTCAAGATTAATGCAATTGAAAAAAAACTACCAAAAACATTTTTAGAGTATTTGGCTCTAGCAAACTCAGATGAATTAGGGGAAAGTAATTATTTATGTCGCTAATATTTTGTCAATTGATTTTCAGGAATATAATTGAAGAAATTCTACATATCAGAAACATATGAAAGAAGAAGAAAAAAAATAACAACCATAGAGCAAACCTGTAAGAGAAAGGACATAGCACAGAAGTGTAAGAGAATGTATTTTTTTCCCACACTTGCTCTCCTCTCCCAACAAGTTTCTCTTCCAAATCATTCACAACAATTAAAGGTGATATGGTGATGTATCGAGTTTGGCAGATATATGAGTGGATAGATGCATATACACAATATAATAACTATAATAACTGTGCTAATGGTGATGATAGCTAGTAATGAAGCATCATTATGGCGTTTTAATGTGTCTTATCATTACTACTCCTATTGATTTGAAAGTAAACAGTCTTCAAGAAACATAACCCAACTTGAGGTCTTGCTCAAGGCAGCCACTTACCAATGTATAGAAAAAACTGTAGGCAATAGAGGTGTTCCATTTCAGATTTACAGTGATTTGACAGCAGTCAAATACTGTGCACATTTAGGGAGTAAAGTCTCATGGTAAAAGAAACAAACCAGAACCATCAGTTTTACCACTAAAAAGGGGACTTAAAAGTATCTTTACTTTTCATTAGATCCTAACACTTGCTGTAGTCTAAGCTTTCTTCCACATTGCTCCTAGATTAGAATCCAATCATAGAATCTTAGAATCACAGAATCATAATCATAGAATCATAGAATCCAAGGCCATGTCTTTGCTAGACACTCATTAAATATGCAGATAAAAGATAGACTTTGTCTGCAGCCTAAAAAAAAGGTAGTTAGGTATCCTTCATGTTTTTCTATTTACAGAGCAATAGGGCAAAACATTGGTAATGCTGACTTAAACTTGTGTCTTAGCCACTGACTGACAAATGCTGCAAAATTTGGTGAAGAGTTATAAATATGTTTAAAAGTATATATATATTGATTATGAACTATGGAATTAAACAGTAAGATTTTCTTTTTTTTTGGGGTTGTCTTAGGTTATTAACCAGATTGCTACAGCTAGTCACATATTTAGCTATTCTGGCAAAAGAAACCCCCGGCAATTAGACAATCAAAAGGAATCTCTGCATGCATCCAGCTATAGAGTAGGAATTATTAGCAGAAAACCATATACTGAAATATTTGGATTTGCTTGAAGTGCATGCAGTAAAGACTCTGAGAGAAATGCACCCCACAATTCCTGTTTTACTAAGAGGAGAGAAGACGGACATACCCTGGAAAGAATTGCTGATTGATAGACTAATTGTTGGGGTAATTTTGGTATTTGTTCTCCAGATTTCACACATGTTCTACTAAATAAATTTCTCATACAAAGATTCTACCATGGCTCCTCTTGAAGCTGAAATGATCATATGAAAGCGGGAACAAAAGGGATACATTATTAGCACTGTGTCTGATTGATACAAATAGGAAAAGAAAATTCACTAGAAAGAGTGTTCATACTCTGCTCCCTTCTTGGTATAGGCTGGTATAAGAACTGAGATCATAGTCGAATTTATGAAACCTGTCCACCCTGCCACTGAGGTCTATCAAAACTTCGGGCATATTTGATGTTCCAAAAGATGTCAGAATGGTATAGCTTTTTTGTCCGCTGTAAGGCTCACACAACACAACAATTAGGCTTTATTATGCTTTAGGCATAGTTAAACTTCCTTTCTGTGCACTAGGCTCAAGCTGCAGTTTTCACCCACAGCAAAGTGATTAGGACAATGCATGTTTTTCCACTGTCTTGTACCAAAGTAGTAGGTGGAGCAGGTAGGTGGAGAAGTTATGTTCAAATTGTGACTGAAATCCAGTGCAGGTACTTTCCCAGAGGAGAAATCTAGTAAACCATAGATGAATACAAACTTAGTAGAAGTCTCTGGAGGATCCATGACCACATCATGTCAGGAGAGTGAAAGTGTTTCCCTTTAGTTCTCCTTTTGATATCAGTTCAAAGAGAGTTCATTGAGCCAGGGCTGCTATCCTCCATTCACCACAAGATGATAATAATTCAGGAAAGAAAGATGATCCTCAGAATATGACCATGTCTGTGTTGTTTTAATATAGTTATATTCTCACACTGACCACATCTTGTCTCTTTTCTTGTGAGGCTAGGCCAGAGTTGATCTCAGATTGAGGTCTCAGCTGTAGGTAAAAGCTTAGTGCTAGAGTATTGCTTTCACAAAAGTAAATAGTGAACTCCAGAGAAAATCTTTGTAATTGAATTTCATCGCTGCAGTGCCTAGAAGCTAGCTACCCTAACCTGAAGGGACTCTACAGTATTGTAGGGAGAATACAGTCAATATGTTATACAGTCAATACCTTATACAGTGCCCTATGTAGTCAGATGCCTTGATTTAGGTTTCAGGATGACCGAACTACTGAATACCAGGAGTAAGGGGTTCATCCATAATTCTGTTTTTCACTGTCTCAGTGTCATTATGGGAGTAAAAGGGTGGACTCAGCTGTCAAAATTAAGCTTTTGCATACAGAGAAATAAAATTTCTTTCTTTTATATCACTTCTATAGCTAGTAGGTAGGCTATACCTTTCGTATAATTAATTTGTTATCAGAAGAGTATATTGTTAGCACAGTAGCTAGTAATGGGACTTGCTTTTAGAGCTTTCCTGAAATTAAAGATTGCATTCATTATTAAGATTTACTAAAATCCCTAAACTTCTTTGCAATCATGCCAATTTGCTGAAGTTATTTAATATTTTATTTATTCAGAAACTTTTCTGGCCAAATTTGCACAGTTATGGTTTTATTTTTCTCTTGGCTTGCTATTAGTTTTTTGTTACAAATCAAAGAAAGCACACTTCACAGAGAGTTAGTCTTGTATTATCTTTTATAGAAAGAAGGGCTGAGGTAAATCTACTACTTCTTTGCCTGTAGGACAATTTAACATTTAAAATCAGCAAAGCTTTTCCATACTGCCTTATAAAAAAAATATTGATGAAACACAGTATTTCTAGATTCTAAAGCTGTGCCTCCATGGTATCTCCCAAAGAAGCTCAGTGTCCTAAGAACATAGAAAGGTGTTCAGGAGCTAGACCAAACTGTGTGAAGAAAACAGTGGCCTGAAAACAGGTCTCAGCCATCAACTAGTGGCCAGGGCTTAACACAACTGAAAAGTTGACTGTACAGCACATCGAACACAGTCAGGTGTTAACATGGTTGGTTCAAATCCTCGGTATGGTTTCTTTGAAGGAGCTGATGGTGGTGTACCAAACTGCAGGAGCAGTGTTGATGCACAGGTCAGGATCAGCACTGGCTTGCTGCATTGTGCACTCAGAAGCCACACACATCACAGGAGCTTACTTTAGAGGTAGTTATATGCTCCCCTAGCAGGTCTGTAGTAAAATCTAACATTTTACCTCTGTTTATTTTAGACACATAGTCACACACACATTTATTATAAATATCCACTATACTTATTTCCATCTCCTTGACTTCTTTTCTTTTTTTTCCCTCTTCTGTCCAAGCTTTCTTTTACCCTCTTTCATCCTTATAACTTTAAGAACTTAACAGAAAAATGTCTTCACTAAAGTTCTAACTGAGTCCACAGAATGCTACCTTTGATTTTCCTTCATTTGAGATTTAGGGCTGATCCTGGTAGACACTGGAAATTAACTTCATGAAAGTTGCTTCAAAAACTCTTCAAAAGGCTTCACTTTCCACAGGATCACACTTTTTGCACCCAAACTTTGAAAAGAAATTCCTTCTTCCTAAAAGTCTCCTCCAGATAATTTTTATACTTTTTTTTGTATGTGTGTGTGTGTGTTAACAAGGACCTCATATCCTGTCTAGTGAAAGCTTTGAATCTTTTGCAGCGCACTTATTAGAGGATGAGCTGTGGTTTTCCCAACAGCTCAGCAACGAGGTGTATTTTGGGGAGCCACGGGTGCAGCCCATGAGAATCAGCTGTGAACCCAAGCTCTGCTCCCTGTAATCTCTGTAAGGAATGCAAAAGCTAAAGAAGGGGGAGATCAAGCCAGACTACTCAGGCTCTGATTTAGCTCTATATTTATACAGGCTTCATGTTAGTAACTTATATGATAAAATGTTTAGGCTTCAATGTTTTTGTGTATTATGTCAGCTAAATGAAGGGGTGCAATAGTTCTAGCTTGAAATAAGCAAGCACAACACAGCATGATGAAATAAGTTCCTATTCTAAAAGTGTCCGATGTCAGCTTGATGTGGTAGCCTTCATAAATAAATTAATTACTTAATGCTTCACTATATTAATTTTCTTACCTGATACTAGAGCATACTTTACTTATTTAGCTTTTGAAAGACATTATACTTATACATCACATAAAACAGAGACATTCAAAATGACACAGAAGAGCTTAAAAGACAAACGCTTTAAAAGACTAAGGTCAAAAGATAAATATGATTGCACATCTACACACTAAAAAATGTAATAGTTATTAGGATTCTTTATTATAGCAAAATATTGGTGTCTAAGGCATCTGCACAGGGCTGACAGAGCTGACATAGAACTCAGGGTATATCTGCCTCTTAGTAGATCAAGAAATGAATGCTAGACCACTACCTAAGGGGACAGCAGAAAGCTACATCTAAACATCTTTGCTACAGTTAAGTGAAGTAAAACTTATTTCCTTTGTCTGCTCCAAATTTGTATTCCAAAGGCAACAGCAAGAAAGAACAAAGTAAAATAGCAATAGCTAAACTAACAAAGAAACAATCACTCTTCCAAGAAGAAAAAGAAAATACTATATTTTTTAAAAAGCCAAAGTAAAAAACGAAATAAACATATACCTAAACAAACAAAAATGCAGGAAACAGAAACAAGTTTGAAGACTATCTCTTAGCTTTAAGACTGGAATACGAACCTGCTGCTAGGGTAATATGTAAAGCACAGACGGACTTGCCTTGCATTTCTTGAGTTTCTGGAGAGGACTCCTGTGACTGCTAAGTCATTCACAGCAGATGAATTTTAGACCAATCTCATTTATGTCCAATTTTTGAGCACATTTAAATCTTTGGAATAAAAGACAATGAAGTAGAATATATGAATACTAAGGTTTTGTATGAATGAATATTACCGTGAGCTAGAGAAAACAAGTGGTTTGAATATAAGAAGATTAGTTTGATATTCTTAGATAAGTTTGTGTAAAAAAAGTTTGTTTATATTTCTTTAAGAAATTGCTTCAATTAATTTCTTCTCTTCATAGTAATACTAATTTATGAAACAGAAGCAGAGGGAAAGGTTTTCCCTACTGAAAAAAAAATGTAAAGATATTTATGTACAGAATCACAGAACTCATCACAGAATCTTTGAGGTTGGAAAGGACCTTTCAAGATTTATTAGTCCAACCTCCTGGTCAAAGCAGGGTCAGCTAAAGCACGTTGCTCAGGGCTATGTGCAGTTGAGATCTGTATATCTCCAAGGATGGAGACTACACAGACTCTCTAGGCAATGTCTTCCAGTGTTGGATCTCTCTCACATCTCTTTAGGTCGAGGTTACGAATGCTCATTATAATCACTCTCATCATTTTGAAATGGAATTTACTGTATTTCCGTTTAAGCCCTTTGTCTCTTTTCCTCTCACCAGGCAGCACCAAGAAGGATCTGACTCTCTTTTTCATTCCTTCCCATCAGGTATTTATACATATTACTCAGATCCCCTCAAGCCTTCTCCTCTCCAGTCTGAGCAACTCTAGCTCTCTCAACAACTCCTTATATGAGAGATCCTTCAATCACTTAATTATCTTTATAACACATCACTGAACTTGATCCAGTAAGTCTATTTGTACTGGGGAGCCCAGAACCTGACACAACATACCAAATGTGTCTCACCAGAGCTGAGTAGGATAAAAGGATCACCAACTCCAACCTGATGGAAACATCCTAAAGTACACCAGGATGGTGTTGGCAGTTAGTATTTAAATACTATTTTTATTTTCCAGGTACTTACTCGTATTTTGGGCATATTGCCATCTTTTAACTTTCCTGTTGTATTAACAAGCTAATGGGCATAAAAGGGAAAGAAAAATGCTGTAATGAAAACAGCTTCCACCCATAGGAGATGACCACAGATAATGGACTATATACATTTGTGAATTATTCTATGGTAGAAATAGGCAAGATTTATATGGGCAAAACTAGTTGTTGACAGGTATTGTGAGACAGTATTACGGACAAAGACCTTTACTAGCAAACAGTAAGTGGAATCATAAATTATACCTGATCTTGATTGTATAAATTGTATTTTGTCATCCCTACCCACTCTGTCTTTTATCTGCATAGTATAAATTTATCTTTCAGACACAGAGCTTTGACATTATTATTTTTGAAGAAAGAGAGACTTCTTGGTTCTTTCTTTTCGAGTTGTCTTTTCATTTTAAGAAAACAAGAAGAGATGTAAACAGTGTCTTTCTTCCTCATTGTTTGAAAAACACTAAAGCAAATATCACATAATTCACTGCAACAATGTACTCATATATTTAAAACTCTATTTGGCTTACTGCAAATGTTCCCTTAAGACGTGGAACATGTTTCGTCTTAATGCTAAGAGGTGAACAAACTACAGTTATTATACCAAAGCATTAAGAACAATTATTTTAGTATAGGATTTGTGGTATGGGGTTTTTTCCTCATATTTTGCTGCTACTTCTTTTTTTCCTTAGTGGCCCTTCATCGTTAATTTTGCTATGCTTATAAGTTATTGCACTTGTTTCATCACATAAAAGAAATAGAAGGAAAGCTGCCCCTGAAAAGAAGGGAAGATACACAAAGAAACACACAAGAAGCTCCAACCTCTTAAATCTTTCTGCTTTGTTAATGGCACGGAGATAGAAGCTGGACACACTGTAAGGCATCATGATAATTAAATCTGTAATAAGCTTTTTCATTAGTCTTCTTTCTTTCTCCATAGTGCCAAAGGATCTTCTGATCCCTGGAAGATGCTGAGAATCATCCTGATCACTTTTTTGTCTATCATTACTATTATTTTTTTTTTCTATTGGGGCTGGCCTGGCTAACAATGAATACCGTGTTTTGTCACTTCCACAAGCTCACAGAGAAACAGACAGGTTAAACAAGGTGTGGATCATGACATTCAATCAGAGTACTGATAGGAATGTTTCAATGTCATGGTTTGCAGTTGTTGTATAATCCAAATAAAAAGTCAACTCCTGGGACTGAAAGATTTGAGATTTCCCCAGTGGACATGTCTATATGCAACAGGGAGACCTAATGTGTTTACAGACCAGGGTCCTCCTATTGTACCTCTTCTCTTCTCACCTATTTGTGAGGATCAGAATCAAAGAGATGAATTAGAAAGGCTGAGTGGAATAAAGTACACTGAACCATCTGCTGTAGAACAGTCTACAAGCTCTGCCTTTTGTTTTAATATAATTGTGAGTAAACCATGTACATTACCACCACCAAAAATAAGTCGCACTACTTTCTGCCTTACAATAAAATATTCTGAAGTATAATGCCTTTGCATTGGTTCTCCCTCTTTACTTCTTTTTTCCAGAGGGTTCTAATTCCCAGCCAATTAATACTGAATATAAGAATTAACCTAATAGCAGGATAATTTGTAAAGTGCTTTGAAATTCAGTTTAAAACATTTAATAAGGCTAATGTTCTTTTCTCTCTCTCAAAAAAAAAAAAAAAAAAAAAGGCATAGGGTTCCTTCCAATTGCTTTCCCTATCAGCAGTTCAATTTTAAAAGATTTTTTAATTATAGGTGTACAATGAAAATAAAATTAGCAGGTATTTTCAGGGAAAAGTAGTTATAATGTATACCTCAGTATCCTAAGAGACATCAGGAATTCCTTAGTGTGTGAAAACCTCTCGTACTGTTTTTACTGCTGTGAAAAGAAATATTCTTTCTTTTTTTCTTCTCCAGTCTCCTTTCAGTTGTTTTTTTCTGGAAATTATACTTCATAAGGCTATTTACTAACTACTGGGAAAAAAAATAAAAAAATAAATAAAACAAACTCCTTTCCACGTTTGTATTAATGATTTCATAACCATCTTGTTTCTTCTTCAGAAGACACAAATGATTCATTTAAAGTTGTTCTCATGTATAAATGGCTTTACCTAGAAAACACATTTTATGTCTTCAGCTTATAGACATACAGTGCTACAAGTCAGATAGATTGAAATTGCACTTTCACATTTTCCATGCTCTGGATGTCACAAACTCAACAGATCTGAATGTTCTATACTCCTTACAGCGGTACTGTTTCCACAACAGCTCTGGACCCCTTAGATGTATTTTAGCTTGGGAATCTCCCAAGGTTTCCCAACTGAAACACAGACTAGCTTCAGAAACTCATTAAATTAATTTATTTAATTATCAATATTAAATCCAATTATTAAATTAATAATATTGATTTCATTATATATTTGATAGCTTATTTGACTTTAGTGACGATAAACATCAGTGCTAATAACATTTCCTCATTATCATTTCAACAAGTCATCATACATTTCTCTTTTATTATCACTCTACTAGAAATTTACGCCCTCTCTCTCAGAACGTGGAGACACACATAGTAAGCTCATCAGTCTGCAAAACTGGAGCAACAGGTAACTCCAGCAGAGGAAAAAGGAGTGACTGGCTGAGGAGAGGACAGAAAAGCCTCTTGTTTCTTTTTTGCCTTCTGACTGAATGCAAGCAATGTGATAAAAGTGGCTCACTTGCACAGCCATATGGCTCCTGGTACTCAGGTCTGCCTTGAGTCACCGGTCACCTTTTCCACCGGTGAACATTAAATCTACCCAGTGAACATTAAATCTAATCCTCTTGCAACATGAGGAGGGAGATGATGCTATGGTGCATTTCAGCTAACTAAAAATCTCTGTGAGAAGATCTGGAAATTCTGCTCAGATCATCCATGAATAATGACCACTCTTTAAGAATTGATTTTGTTTGTGATAGTGAAGAACAAACCTGAAGAAACCTGAAGAACACAGAACTGGTGAACTTGATCTTTTTCTGCATTGTTTTCTTTTTTCCCAGTGTTTCCATTATATCGGAACCTGGAGTCCTTCTGTGGAGTTTTAATCTGTCAGACTATGGAAAGAAGCAAAGCAATGATAATCTCTGAGGGGAATTGTGGTAGTAGCCAGCATGGGCCTATAAAAACTCAGACTGAGTTTGTGTAGCTTCTCAGATGAAAAGATTTACTTGCAATCTCCAAAGAATTAGTAAAGCATAGCTCTTGCTTTTCCAAAGTATAGCAACTGAGCAATTTTAGCTGGACAATTTTAACAAGATTGTTCAACAAGATGAATTCAAAAAGGCTGGCAGAAAGCACTCAAGGAGGATAGCAGCCACAACATAACTGAATGCATCATCCCAGTGGGGAAAGATCAGCCAGGCAGAAAATATATCAAGGGCATAAAAAGATCAGAGATATACCATAAATTCGTAAGACAGTGCTGTTGTAAAGATAGCTCTCACTTCAGGATGTGTGCTAGGAGATCTTACATAGGACAAGAGAGGTAGCTATCTTTGCCCTGTTTACTGCTAGTACGGGTCCATAGCTGGACATTTCAGGCTCATTTTGGATACCTTCCTCTTAAGAATGATGCTGGCAAGTGGCAGAGTCCAGAAAGCAGAACTGAAGAGAAATGGCAATGCAAAGGTTTTTAGAAAACATGATTTAGGAGAAAAATAAATGTATTTAGACTAAATAAATAAATAAATAAATAAAAATTAACTGGCTAGTAGAAAGCATAAATGTCTTGGATTACTTAAAAAGCAGTTATAAAAAAAGGAGATGAACATTTGTTCTTTACATATATGGGGAAGCACAAGAAGAAATCAGCAAAGACTTCAGGTTTAGAGCAGTAAAAATGTTCTAATGAAGAGTAATGAGGCACTTCAGTAGGCTACCCAAGGATGTGATGAACCATTCTTCACTGTTTTTAAGAACAGATTAGACAAGCATATGGTAGTTTTACATTATCCAGCTTCAGTGCAATGGATTGAATTAAATGCCTCAAACTCTGGAGATTCTTTCTGACATGTCTATGATTCTTTCCTCTTCGTATTACTCTGAAATGTACTTTCAAAACATCGCAGTGATTACACTTCTTTGAAAAAGGATAGTAGCAGTCAGTACACAATGCCAGGTTAATTTTGCAAATAACACAAGCCAAAGTATTCTCTTATGCTCCTTCTGCAATACACTAAACAATTCCTTCATTTGAAGTATATCAGGAAGGAAAGCTTTCAATGTCATGCATTCACCTAAGGCGTATCTCCACTACAATGCCCTTTCTCTCCTCTCAACTGCAACAAGAAAGGATTTTAATCAAATATCCTTAAAAAGAGATCCGATGAGTAAAACGAATATATTTAAACATAGCAGAGGCAGGCATGATTAAGTGCATAAAGAATTGAGGTTAAAAGTGGCTACAATAAAAGGTTGAGTAAAAATTAATTTTAGCATATGCTTTGTATAATACTGCATAAGCTATTCTTTTGTTTCGTTTTTGGGGCCTTAATTTTCAGTTAGTCACTGGCTTACATCTTATCTCACACCATAATGGCAGAAATTAATGGGATAAAAGTACTCCATTCAAAGACAAATTATCATTTCACTGATCTACTTCACTGAGTGCAAATTCCCTCTGCTCCCATTAAAAGCTTTAGAGCAATAGAAAAATGCTAGTTAACTAAAATTGTGTTTCTTTTCTTAGACCATAAAATTTTCATTTATTCTGTCTGTAATACCCTTGTGTAAATACAGTAATTTTGAAGCCTTTCAGTATAGTGTGATACATATTTTGGCATTCTTGCACGTCTGGATTTCGTCCACGGTACTTTAATTTTGTGGTTCAGTGAGCAAAACTAAGAGTTCTCCTGAAAGGTCTGTGCTTAAAACAGTCAGGGGTGTGTTGCCTGGTGAAATAGTCGATCTTTCCCCCTGACAAGAGTGTCCACCCACTGTTTGCATGAACTGCATCTGTGTTTAAATTTACATCAGTTGTTAGCAGCAACTTCTTTCAGGCAAATAACAAGCTGTAGTAGACAGTCAGACAAGGAAAAATATTTTCAGGATACGATACAAAAATACGATGTCTGTTAGAATACAAATGTTTTCAACATTTGGAGAGGAAGTTAGATTTCAAAAAAACACTGAGAGATTATTTCAACTGTTTGAGGTTGATGCTTCTCTAAAATGAGAGAAGAGATGATCTTCACGTGCTGCTTAAGCTTAAAGGTAAAGTCAAGATTTCTTCTGAAGGAATAGAATATAGATAAACTATAATTTCCCAAATCCAGGGATTACAATTCCTTCTAATACTAGGAAAAAACAAAAAAATTCCCCAATGTGATTAGAAGAGCTGAGTTCTTTGATAATGTTAATCCCTCACATCAATCCATGAAACAGTGTTACTTAATAAAGGTTTTACCAGTACAGTATATTATTATTGCTCTAGAGAGAGCTTAAAACTATATACACTCCTCATACCTTCATGCACATGTAATAAGTACACACACACATACAACCGGTCATCCTACGATTGTGTATTCAACATTCGAAATACTATGCATTAAAAGTAGACTATAACTGTTGATTTAACATGGAACTTTGAACTGCAGAACAGAAATTTTCCGTTTTTCATTAACTATTCCGGAATGTTTATTGGCATGGCCCACTGCAAGCAACTGCCATTTTTAAGTATTATAACATCTATCAATAATAATAGCCTTCAGGGCAAAGCAAAATAAATCCAGGAAAATATCAAAAGAAGTAAAGCCACCAACACTTCTTCCTCAAAATTCCAAACTAGAACATTTGCTGGAAGCATCATGAAATAAATAATTTTAAATATTAAGAATCGTAGAATCATAGAATTGTTTTGGTTGAAAAAAAATATTTAAGATGAAGTCCAACTGTTAACTCAGCACTGTCAGGTCACACATTTATATATCTTTTAAGTACCTCCAGGGATGGTAACTCCACCACATCCCTGGGCAGCTTGTTGCAGTGCTTTACAAACCCTTCAGTGAAGAAATTTTTCCTAATATACAATCTAAACCTCCCTTGACACTACTTAAGGCCATTTCGTCTTGTCTTATTGCTTGTCACTTGGGAGAAGAGACTGACCCTCACCTCACTGCAACCTCCTTTCAGGTAGTTGTAGAGAGTGATAAGGTCTCCCCCGAGTCTCCTTTTCTCCAGGCTAAACAACGCCAGTTCCCTCAGCCACTCTTGTATAAAGAAAAATAAATCTTTCTAAAATGACTAGTAAACTAACAAGCAGGTGAAAATCAGTTGTTTATTATTTGTCATTTTCTTTATACAACCTGCCAAAATAATTATATTAGAAGTCCTGGAATTTCAGTTCTAACTGGAAGAAACATGTAATGTAAATCTTAGAAATGAAGCCCAGAATTTCCTTGGCTGCTACAAGAATTGGTTTCAGTAAACCTTTGCCTGAATATGTCTGATATGACAAAGAAGATAAGGCTTTATGATTTTCTCTCTTGATTAGCTAAAGTAACGGAGGATGTAGTACTGACCAAGGCTGGGAGAGCAAGACCAGGCACAGAGCCTTTACCTTTTCTATGCAACTCATTTACTAAGAAGTGAATTGTTACGTCAGTAAAGACAAAAACAGTTTTATCCCAGAGAAAAATCAGTATATTATACAGCCGCTGTTGCTGGCCCAGGAAATGTAACCTCTTGTCACAGAATCACAGAATCACAGAATCACAGAATGTAAGGGATTGGAAGGGACCTCAAAGGATCATCAAGTCCAATCCCCCTGCCAGAGCAGGAACCTAAATGACATCACACAGGAAGGTGTCCAGGCGGGTCTTGAATGTCTCCAGAGAAGGAGAATCCACAACCCCCCTGGGCAGCCTGTTCCAGTGCTCTGTCACCCTTACTGTAAAGAAGTTCCTTCTAGAGTTTAAGCGGAACCTCCTGTGTTCCAGCTTGTACCCATTACCCCTTGTCCTGTCACTGGGCATCACTGAGAAGAGCCTGGCTCCTTCCTCGTGACATTCGCCCTTAACATATTTATAAACATTAATGAGGTCTCCCCTCAATCTCCTCTTCTCCAAGCTAAAGAGACCCAGCTCCCTCAGCCTTTCCTCAAAAGGGAGATGCTCCACT